>JARFJB010001166.1:6867500-7345000 GCA_036346205.1 Vesta saturnalis
TGACGTTGTTAAGATATACATCAGGAGTTGGGGTTCTTCGTAAAGTGAATGTGATATGGCTCGATTTGGATTCATTTATTTTATCCTCCATTTGTTGACCCAGTTTTGTAGTATGTTGAGGTGATCTTGTAGGTCCAGTACTGCTTGTAGAGGGTCAGGATTTACTGATAAAATGGCGGTGTCATCAGCAAATGTGCCAATTGTTGTGTTCCTAGAGGTTGGTATGTCTGACGTGAAGAGAATATAGAGCACTGGATCCAGGACACTGCCCTGCGGCACCCCTGCTTTGATTGGATGCAATTTTGATCTTTCATTTCCCACTTTGACTTGAAACTGTCGGTTGCTAAAATAGGATTGGAGAAGGGTAAAGCAAGAAGAAAGGATTTGCTTGATTTTAGAGAGGAGACCAGTATGCCAGACTCGGTCGAAAGCCTGGGCTACGTCAAGGAATATCGCTGATCTGTAGCATCCGTCCCCAAAGGCTTTTTGAATGAGGTCAACTAATCGATGGATCTGTTGTACTGTAGAATGTCCTAGCCGAAATCCAAATTGATGGTGTGGTAACAAGTCTGCTGGCAAGTCGATTTTGTTTCTATGTAATAGAAGCTTTTCGAATATTTTAGAAATCACCGGGAGAAGACTTATTGGACGGTAGGAATTAGCGTCTGAAAGTTTTTTCCCTGGTTTGAGTATAGTTATTATTTCTGACAATTTCAATTGCTTTGGCCAATGTTGTAGCCTTAGGTTTCCATTGAATATGTATGTCAGTAGCATTAGTTCTTTTAACATTTTTGGTGTGATTTTATCTATACCAGGAGTTTTGAGTCCTGAAAGTTTGATCTCTTTTTGTATTTCTCTTGGAGTAGTAAATGTTATTTATTGCCGTGTTTCCGTAATTCGTGCGAGGTCTTGTTCCATTTCGTGGTCTATATCGTCGGTATGCGGAGTAAAGATATTAGAAAAATGTTGAGCAAATAATTCGGATTTTTCTGCGTCACTTTTTGCGCATGGTCCTAATTGTGGTATTGTTTGTCTAATAGGCGGTATGGATGCTTTGGGTTTTCTTGATTTTTAACAGGTTTCCATATTGATTGATCATATCTCTTTAGACTATTCAAGCATTCTTTAAAAGTTTCTTTTCTCATTTGCTTGAGTTTAGTTTTCAGTTCATTTGTTAGATGGTTAAATTTGGTTTTATCAGCTGGGTTTCGTGTACGGTGCCAAATTGCTCTAGCTTTCCTTTTTTCTTTTAGAAGTTGTTTAATGTATAACGGAAGATCATTGACGTACTCTTGCTGAGGTGGGGTGGATTGTAGTGCAGCTTCTTGTAATAGGTGTATCAGATTGTCCGTTGCTGAATCCAGATCATCTGGTGTTTGTAATTTTACTTTTCGGTTTATTCCGTCTGTAAGTATGGTCCTGAACTCATTCCAGTTAGTTTTATGATTATGGAGTTTAATATCTTTTTGTTTTGGAAGAACTTCTGAGCAAATAGTTGCTATCACTGGGGAATGGTTAGGCGATAGGTCATAGTTAGGACTTACATTCGTATAAGCTGGTGAAAGCCCTTTTGTTATAAAAAAGTCTAAAAGGTCTGGTATTTTTGCTGGATCAGTTGGCCAGTACGTTGGCTTTCCTGTAGCTAAGAATGAGTAGTTACTATCCTGCATCAGTTTATCCAGTTCTCTTCCTTTTGTTGTGGTGAGCCGCGAGCCCCATAGGGTATTTTTGCTATTATAATCACCTCCTGTGAGAAATTTTGAACAAAGAGTTTGGAAGAACAGGTTGAAATCTTCTTTTTTTTTATTTTATGCCTAGGTGGACAATATACCGCTGAAACTGTGTGTAGGACAATGTTTGGACTTTAACTGAAGTGCCTTGTATTTAATTTTTCTCATAGTTAGGTAATTAATAATGATTTATTGATTGTCTAATAAGGATAGCACTTCCTCCATGTGCGGTTCCATATGGATGGTTCGTGTGGTACATTCTGTAGTTAGGAACATTTAGATAGCTTTCTGCTGTAAAGTGAGTTTCGCTTATAAGTAGGATATCAAGATGTTGTTCTTTGAGGAAGAGTATTACCTCGTCTTTGTGCTGGATTAGTCCATTTGCGTTCCAGAGTGCTATTCTTAAAAAGTTGGCCATTGCTTTAGTTTGCTGACAAGCATAGATAGTACTCAGCTGTTTAGCTGCATGAGTTGGTCAAATATTTATCTGAATTCTTCTAGGAATTTATGAAGTTTGATGTCTTGTATCGCATTATTATCACTATTAACTGCGTTAGCATAGCTTGAGGTGTTATCCAAAAGGTCTGTAGGAGGTGATTGTATGTAGCAGGAGTATGACCCCCACATTTTAAGTTTAGAACAAAATTTTAATTGATAATTATTAGTGACACTGAAGGTAATCTTAAAATAAACATTAGAAACCATAGCAACACTATGCGGATGTTTTCCAGAATAACTTGATTTATGTTAAAAAAATATGTAGTACACTGAATTCAAAATGCATTGATACGTTTAAAGGAAATATCTCAGAAACTATTAAATTTAAACACCCCTGACAAGTACATCTTTTTTGTTGAGAACGGATGAGAGATTATGATTTTTCGATCAATTATTGCGTACAGGGTGGCGCAAAGATTTTCTGATAGGTTATTTACTAAAATAATGCTGTATGTGGCGTCCTCTACAAGTCTGGCTAAAATTAAGGGCAGAATCTTATTTCTCATACCAAAAAACCCCCATATACCTAGTTTCATGCAAAAATCTAAAAAACCTCTCAAGCAATAAGGAAATAAGAAAATAAAATTACAACTTTGACACCCTGTATCTTTTTACCCATCAATATTTGGACTAAGGTATGCTCGGTTCAATCGATATATTTTAGGCTATAGTATCTCCAGTTTCGAGATTTCCCAACCTTTCACAAACACCCTGGATACTATTTACTAGCACTCTGGCAAGTACTTGCCAATACAGTTCCAAGTCAAATCACTTGGCAAGTATCGCGTAGGGAGTAGCCGGCTTTCGAGGGTGTTCTGATTAGTCATCTTGAAAGCAGTTTAACAATATGTAATTTATTAAGGATCTAGTTATTCTTTACTAAAATTGTATTCCATAATTGGCTTTGTACGTTTACCAAACTGTTGTATTAATTGTTTGCGTTTTCAGTTTCCTCATATTCCATAAATTTTTTTTAACATTTCAAGTAATCCTTAAAGATAATACCATTTACCGCGGACGATAACTGTAATTGTTATCGAAACCTTTAAATTTATATAAAAGATAAATTAAAAAAATACACAATTTAATTGTCCAAGAGGTAAGTATTTTAATTATCTGTGATAATCGTGAAAGTTTGCATTTTCAAATGGAAAGTTTTATTCAAACAAATTTTGTTTTCCTTGCATTTATTTCTTAAATCTATTAATTTTAATTTTAATTTACTGCTGTACTAAATATGAAATTACACTACTTTAGCAAAAACCGCAACTAACAAAGCATTAACATTATCCTGCCGTTAACAAAAGTTGACAGAAGGTATTCAAGTTTAATGAGCTTTACAAATTTTAGAGAATAACAGGGATCTTCTCAAATATAAATTCCAGTACTTGACAAACGTTTCTTGTTAAATAAAAATAAACAAGAATGTTTCATTTAACGTTATTGATTTATAAATTACAACAGAATTGTGTAGCTGTGAAACATTTATCTGTTTTGCGCATTTGTAAGCATTCATTCAATTTAAAATCATTGTGCTGAACTGTGCAAACGAATAATTTAAACTTATTGTTTACAGACCAAACCTCTGACAGTATTATGCGCTGTATTAATATGGGTTCTGGCAACAATTATCGCACTACCAGATGCCATTTTATCGGCATTAGAATACGTTGTTCTAGATAATAATAGAACTATTATAATTTGTACTCCATTTCCGGACGCAATATATGGACAGTTTAATGCCAAATACATGGTGGTGGGAAAAGCTCTTGTTTACTACATCCTTCCTTTATGTGTAATAGCTTGCTTTTATATACTAATGGCGAAGGAATTACATTTAAGTGCCAGGGAAATGCCTGGAGAACTACAAGGCGGACAAGGTGTCGCTCAAGCAAGAGCTAGGAAGCACGTAGCGAGAATGGTGTTAGCATTTATTATAGGTAGGTAAATAAAACACCCTTTACATTTATAGAACTAAATGGATATTTCCAGTATTTTTTGTGTGCTTTTTCCCACACCACCTTTTCATGTTATGGTTCCATTTAAACCCTAATGCGGAAGAAGAATACGATGATTTTTGGCACGCATTGCGAATAATAGGATACTGCTTAAGGTAACGACTGATTATAAAACGTCATTTTTCATACTCACAATGCACGATTTTACAGCTTTCTAAACTCGTGTGTGAATCCTATTACGTTATATTGCGTAAGTGGCGTATTCCGTCAACACTTCAATCACTACTTATGCTGTCGGAGCCCTCGGCGCTTACAAAGAAACATTCAATCACACGCAAATTGTGAAACAAGCTTTAATTCTACATATAGAAGACATACACAGGTAAGTTCGTATGCTGCCGTTAAGGGTTTAGCCCGAAGGGATTAAAGTTGCGTACTCACTTCTTAAGTGTTTATGTAGTGCGTACTCAGTTTTATTCTCCCTTATACCTTACATAACCGTATTACGTGCACACCTTTTAAATGCAATTAGTTCAAACTGAGTTTGAATTTATCAAAGGTTAAAGCAGTGTACTATTATTATTAAAGGGAACAACAATCGATGGACAGAGTTTGTATAGAAGAAATACACTTGCACGCCAAAATACACAAGATACCACTGTAATTGCATTTGAAACTCCATGTAAGAAGGACACTAATGACGTTGACATTAACCATCTGAAAAAAGGAAGCTTTGGTACTTGAGGGCAGAGAGTAATGAATCATAAGAAAGTTATGTTTAGTGAAACTAGATTCTAGATAATACTGACACACAAATTTAAAGGTAAGGGTAGTGGTCTAATAATTAGAATAAATTAGATTAACACAAAGTGTTGATATTACTTAATTGTTTTCCAAAATATTTGAACTAAAAATGAAAATGCCTTGTTGGGTTTACGACAATAATACAGAGAAAAAATAACAAGGTGCGGTTTTCACAGAATGGTTTGGATCTTCGGAAAGCTTTATTTAACACTATTGCCGATTTGGTACTACCCTGAGTTATACCGAAAATAAAATGGGTGTAGAACAACTTTCTTATTTTTAATGGAACACCCTGTATAGTTTGCAATATTCTTAAAGTTCAATCTTTCCCCTTTCATAACATAATATACAGGAAATGACGAATTTATAATTGATTACATATCGATAAAAATACTATTTTTTTGAAGTTGTAATGCTCAGTAAGCCCCGTTGACACAGAAACTTTTTGAGCACAGGATACTTAACACTTAAAAAAAAATGGTAAACAATGCTAATTTGCTAGAACATGCAGAAATGTTCAAAAACAATGCTACAAGTTGTTCATAAAATAAAACTTATAGGGCTAGAATAACTTTTAAAAAACTACTATAAATTTTGAAAATGCCTTCCACCGACTTCAGTTAAATTTTGGAGAATGTTTTGTATTATATTTCCGATAATAACTTTTAATCGCTCTAAATCTTGAGGTTGCAATCCAGCTTCAACTGTGAGAAGCGGCGAGAGATTCCCTCTTCACCTTCCAGAGCCGCCACCATCACCGCCCTTGAAACCGACTCCACTACCGATACCACTTCCGAACCAGACGACCCCACGGTCCAACACTTCCTGCGCACCAACCAATTCCTACGAGCGATCTCCTTTACTATCGTGTCGATCTTTCCTGATAAGCGCGAGCCAATCATGAAACCAGCCGAGTTCTTGAACCGGTGCGTTTATTCTACCTGCGTGGGTACACGAATCGCGTTCTCCATCCCTATCCTCCTTCCATAAAGAAACCTACGAATATCATCCCATTCCATATCGAACCCACAAGTACAATGGCTCTGATAATTGGAACAGTTAAAGCAAGGGGCTTTGGACGTAAACACCCTTTACTACAGAACCTACTAACGAATGACAAAATAGAAATACTCGCCATAACCGAAACAAAAATATCCACAAGAAGCATACTTAACATCTCCCAATACCACACATTCCTCAACAATAGTCAAATCAGAGGAACCCGAGGTGCAGCTCTCATAGTTCACACTAGATATCCTACAACCAGTTATACACTACAACACCTAGAGTGCGTTGCAGCCACGGTGCACCTGCCAGCCATCCCAATAATAGCCATCACCTACTACAAAACCACCCGGAATGAACGCCCTCTCTGTAGAATTATTAGAAGACATCTCCGACCTCCACAACGCTGTATTAACCTCAACGCTAAACACATCCAATTCGGTGATACTCAAACCAACCCTAACGAGAACATATTGGGCTCCAATCTTCTCCGCTTGTCCCTCTGGCGAGCGGAAAATACCATGCCTACATTCTGAGGTTATCAAGGAACCTCTATAATAGACCATATCATATGTTCCGAACCACTAATACAATATTTCAACAACCAATGCCACCTAGGAACACCTATAACATCAGATCACCTCCCACTCCCTATCAATATTACATTAGGACAAGCTCCTCTACCGACCCCAACGAAGATCACAAAACAAGACTTAAAAAACCCAGACTGGCACACATCACCAACAACCTACCCAACGCCAACCTCTGCTCACCACAGAATATACACAAAGCAATGCTATAACTCACACAACTCCTACCCGACGCAAGAAACACGGCGATACCGACAAAAACAATTCACATCAACGGAAAAACACATCCTCTCCATATACTAACCACGATCAAACAAAAAAGACGGATATACAGTCAATTCATAAGATACAGAAACCCAGCTCTCAAAACAGAGTACAACAGACTCAACTCTCAAATTCGATTAGAAACAAACCGCGTCACACAAGAGAACTGGATACAGATAACCCCTAACCTTAACTCTCGAGACGGCCCTAACTTCTGGCACAAGTTCAAAGTCCTCTACAAACAAAAAACCCCACGTTCCCACCTACTAGACCCTCAAAGAAACATCATCAGCACCGATCAGGAGAAGGCTGAACTATTCAGCCTGCATCTCCAGGGCACCTTCTCTACTCCGGACGACCCGCTGCTTTGTTCGGTAACGAACTAAAAGCTCAACTTGAGCAAAACCTTGAGCATCTCAGACAGCGAAACAATGCCCGTATATCCTAATGAAAAAAGACCAATTATCCAACCCCATATCACCAGACATGGTACTCGACATACTCTGCAAAGGTAGACACTCATCCCCCGGACAAAATGCCCTCAAACGACTCATACTACGAAAGCTACCACCAAACGCCATCACACAGCTCACCCAAATATTCAACCAACGTCATCACTCTCATATTTTCCAATGGAATGGAAATCCGCTCACAGTCATTAAGGTCAAACCACGTTCGGACCCTACTCATATAGACCCATATTCCTACTGAGCAGCATGGGCAAATGCCTAGAACCATCATGCCCAGAAGGTTAAGAGAGCACCTCGAAGCCAAGAACTCCATTCCACACAGCCAATTCGGCTTTAGATCCAACCGCTGATCTGGTCAAATGATACACCGACGTATCCAAATCGCTCAACCACCAGAAAACTGCTGCCTGGCAGTATTCCTCGATATCAAACAGGCATTTGAAAAAGTCTGGTACGCCGGACTGATACACAAAACTCTAGCACTTACCATCCTAAATCACTTCACCCAACTCCCTCTTTCATACCTATCTGACAGGTCTATGAAGGTCAGGATAGGCTTATTCACATCCCAGCCGTTTACACCGACACCAGGCGTACCACAAGTTTCAGCCTTACCCCACTGCTCTACCTAATCTATACACAAGACATTTCGTTACCTACAAACCAAGGCCTTGCTATAACCCAATTCGCAGACGACACCGCGATATGGGCGACCAGTCGGAAAAGTGAGACCGCAAACATACTAATGTCAAAACAAATACAACAATTCTCAAACCGAGACAACTAGTGGAGAATTACGATCAACCCCAACAAAACTCACAGAATACTATCCCGACAATCCAACCTTACAAGACAAACTCGACAATCCACAGATAACATCAAACTACAAATAAGAGACGTACAACTCCAAGGTACCATAGTATACTAAAACACTGAACTGGGAGCAAGGCCTCATAAAGATTCTAAACAGGGCAGAGGCTGCCACCCCAAAACCTTACACATATACAAAGCATAAAAACAGAAGCAGCAAACATAGAACCCATCACAGACTGACTTAAGACATTACAAACAAAATATATAAACCGCAGAGTACACGGCGACACAACCGTCACTAAAAACATACTCAAAACCTCCTTCACCAACAACGGACGACTATACAACCGCAGAAAACCAAAAAGAAAACTAAAATACCTCCCTGCACTACTGACACAACTACTAGACGACTTACCAGAAGACTTCAACAGAATCCTAGACGATGCCCCTTACCTCCGCTAAACCCTGCCTCCCTGCTAAAATGATGAAGACCACCGCTACCGAAAATGGCCAAACCCCCATACACGCAACACCACAACACACCACACCAATACATACGCTAAGAATAAATTAAACAAATTAAATATAATTAAATAATAAAACCTTTTTTTCTTTTTTTTTATACCACAAAAAATACACAACAAAATTGAAACCATAAACAATTCCAACAGTAAAACACCAAAAAAGACATGAAGACGCAGGGCTGAAGAGGGAGAAGACTCCTAAACTGCCTGTAGAATGAGGAATAAGTCAAATAAAAAAGCAAATAATCTATAAGCAAATAAACGATCTAAAAAAAAATTACACATCTCCATGGAAAGAAATGGAACTGTCAAGTCTCTTCCAATCCACCGGTTTCCAAAGTCAATCCCGCGTAATGTGAGCATAATGTGGTGTAGCTCCATCTTGTTACATAAAAGGGAGGAAAATGGTCCATAAATTTTTTGCTTCACGATACTACACCATACTGTGACCTTCGGCGAATTTCTAACGTGTTTTTTTCTGTCGTGGATTTTCTGTAGAATAAAAGCAGTTATCCTTAATTACTTCTCCATTCAGATGAAAAGTTATTTCGTCTGACATTAGTTTATTCAAAAAATGTATATTGTTTCTTACTCAATTTTAAATCTTCTATCAAAACTCCACCCTCTGGATAATCGGCTACTTCTATTTCTTGTAAAATCTTAGATTTGTATGGCTTTAAATTAAGTACTTTTTTTTATAATTTCTTGTACTGTAGATCTAGGAATATAGACTGGACTTGAGATTTTTCTTGTTGACAATATTTGATCTTACTGATTTATCTCCAGAAGTTGTAACGTATTATTCAGTAATTTCTTATTGTTCACTGTTCTTTTTACGTGTTAGAGGCCGTATTCCAATTCTTTTATACCAAACTTTAATTGAACTTTTTGTTGATGGATCTTTATCAAAGATGTTTCTAAATCTTGGCTAGGTCCCTTTTATTTAGTTGGTTTCGGCAAACATAATAACAAGTTTTGCATTTTGCAAAACATACAGGGAGTTCCATTTAAAATACCAAAGCTGTCTTATACCCGTAAATTCACCATTTTACTTCCGGTATAACAAAAGATTGATACAAATCGGCAATAGCGTTAAAAAAAAACTTCAGAAAATCCAACTCTTTTTGTGAAAATTGCATCTTTCTATCTTCTCCTATTCCGATGTGGAGAAAACTACAAAATTCACAATACTTACGTAACTGATACTATTTACATCCAATTTTATCTGAAACTAACGATATTGAACATATATTAGTAGACTATCTTTAAATTATCTTTAAATTTTGTTCTTAATTGCAATTTTAATAAAATTATGAAGATTTTCAAAATCATGGTCACATGCAGTTTATTTGGTTATATGAATGCCCCGCTTTCATCCAGGCTTACTTCCTTATCTACAACATACACAACAACTCCTTTCTCTTATTTTCTTTTTCTGAAGTTGCCTTCCTTTTCTTATCCGAATTTTGTTCTGATGTTTCTGTAGCTAGCTGAGCAAAAACTTAAATCTAACTTTTCTTTCCCAAACTACATTTCTTCTTGTTTGTATGTTGTCTTCCTTAAGACTGCCTTAATTATTAATACATTCTAGCAAAGTTCACGTTGGCTGAACATATTTTGAAAAGAAAATCTAACGTATATATGTCCGGTTAGTGCTCTTCAGTGCTTCCAAAGTTTTCTCAAAATAGTAACAATAACGCCTTAAAACTAAATTTCAGTTTGTTCTGGTCAGCTTTACGACAAAACTATAACTCAAATATTTGCCTAGTGCTCCTTGTTGCTCTATAGTGGTTCAAAAAGTTTTTTCAAAATTTCAAAAATAAGGCCTCACTGTTAAATTATACGTGTACGTGAACGTGTACGTGTACGTGTACGTGTACGTGTACGTGTACGTGTACTTGTACGTCTACATGTACGTGTACGTATACGTGTACGTGTACGTGTACGTGTACGTGTACGAGAACGTGTACGTGTACGTGTACGAGTACGTGTACGTGTACGTGTACGTGTACGTGTACGTGTACGTGTACGTGTACGTGTACGTGTACGTGTACGTGTACGTGTACGTGTACGTGTAGGTGTATGTGTATGTGTTTGTGTATGTTTACGTGTACGCGCTTGTCAGCGTTGTGTGCGCAAGTGCGTACGCGCTTATCCGCATTGTGTGCGCGTGTTCGTAGGCGCGTGACCGCGTTGCTCGTCTGTTCGTCTAATCGTCTGTTCGTCTGTTCGTCCGCTCGTCTGTTCGTCTGTTCGTCTGTTCCTCTGTTCGCCTGTTCGTCAGTTCGTCTGTTCGTCTGTTCGTCTGTTAGTCTGTTAGTCTGTTAGTCTGTTAGTCTGTTCGTCCGTTCGTCCGTTCGTCCGTTCGTCCGATCGTCCGTTCGTCCGTCCGTCCGTTCGTCCGTTCATCCGTTCATCCGTCCGTCCATCCGTCCGTCCGTCCGTTCGTACGTTCGTTGGTTCGCTCGTTCGTTCGTTCGTTCGTTCGTACGTTCGTCTGTCCGTCCGTCCGTCCGTCCGTACGTGCGTCCGTAAGCCCGTCCGTTCGTTCGTCCGTTCGTTCGTTCGTTCGTTCGTTCGTTCGTTCGTTCGTTCGTTCGTTCGTTCGTTCGTTCGTTCGTTCGTTCGTTCGTTCGTTCGTCTGTTCGTCTGTTCGTCTGTTCGTCTGTTCGTCTGTTCGTCTGTTCGTCTGTTCGTCTGTTCGTCTGTTCGTCTGTTCGTCTGTTCGTCTGTTCGTCTGTTCGTCTGTTCGTCTGTTCGTCTGTTCGTTTGTTCGTTTGTTCGCTTGTTCGTGTGTTCGTTTGTTCGTTTGTTCGTTTGTTCGTTTGTTCGTTTGTTCGTTTGTTCGTTTGTTCGTTTGTTCGCTTGTTCGTGTGTTCGTTTGTTCGTTTGTTCGTTTGTTCGTTTGTTCGTTTGTTCGTTTGTTCGTTTGTTCGTTTGTTCGTTTGTTCGTTTGTTCGTTTGTTCGTTTGTTCGTTTGTTCGTTTGTTCGTTTGTTCGTTTGTTCGTTTGTTCGTTTGTTCGTTTGTTCGTTTGTTCGTTTGTTCGTTTGTTCGTTTGTTCGTTTGTTCGTTTGTTCGTTTGTTCGTTTGTTCGTTTGTTCGTTTGTTCGTTTGTTCGTTTGTTCGTTTGTTCGTTTGTTCGTTTGTTCGTTTGTTCGTTTGTTCGTTTGTTCGTTTGTTCGTTTGTTCGTTTGTTCGTTTGTTCGTTTGTTCGTTTGTTCGTTTGTTCGTTTGTTCGTTTGTTCGTTTGTTCGTTTGTTCGTTTGTTCGTTTGTTCGTTTGTTAGTTTGTTCGTTTGTTCGTTTGTTCCTTTTTTTCGCTTGTTCGTTTGTTCGTTTGTTCGTTTGTTCGTTTGTTCGTTTGTTCGTTTGTTCGTTTGTTCGTTTGTTCGTTTGTTCGTTTGTTCGTTTGTTCGTTTGTTCGTTTGTTCGTTTGTTCGTTTGTTCGTTTGTTCGTTTGTTCGTTTGTTCGTTTGTTCGTTTGTTCGTCTTTTCGTTTGTACGTTTGTTCGTTTGTTCGTTTGTTCGTTTGTTCGTTTGTTCGTTTGTTTTCGTTTGTTCGTCTTGTTCGTTTGTTCTTTGTTCGTTTTTCGTTTTTCGTTTGTTCGTTGTTCGTTTGTTCGTTTGTTCGTTTGTTCGTTTGTTCTGTTCGTTTGTTCGTTTGTTCTTCGTTTGTTCGTTTGTTCGTTTGTTCGTTTGTTCGTTTGTTCGTTTGTTCGTTTGTTCGTTTGTTCGTTTGTTCGTTTGTTCGTTTGTTCGTTTGTTCGTTTGTTCGTTTGTTCGTGTTCTTTGTTCGTTTGTTCGTTTGTTCGTTTGTTCGTTGTTCGTTTGTTCGTTTGTTCGTTTGTTCGTTTCGTCTGTTCTGTTCGTCTGTTCGCTTTCGTTCGTTTCTTTCGTCGTTTGTTCGTTTGTTCGTTTGTTCGTTTGTTCGTTTGTTCGTTTGTTCGTCTTTGTTCGTTTGTTCTGTTCTTGTTCGTTTGTTCGTTTGTTCTGTGTTGTTCGTTTGTTTCGTTTGTTCGTTTGCATTCGTTTGTTCGTTTTCGTTTGTTCGTTTGTTCGTTTGTTCGTTTGTTCGTTTGTTCGTTTGTTCGTTTGTTCTGTTTTGTTCGTTTGTTCGTTTGTTCGTTTGTTCGTTTCGTTCGTTTGTTCGTTTGTTCGTTTGTTCGTTTGTTCGTTTGTTCGTTTGTTCGTTTGTTCGTTTGTTCGTTTGTTCGTTTGTTCGTTTGTTCGTTTGTTCGTTTGTTCGTTTGTTCTTGTCGTTTGTTCGTTTGTTCGTTTGTTCTTTGTTCGTTTGTTCGTTTGTTACGTTTGTTCGTTTGTTCGTTTGTTCGTTTGTTCGTTTGTCGTCGTTTGTTCGTTTGCTTCGTTTGTTCGTTTGTTCGTTTGTTCGTTTGTTCGTTTGTTCGTGTTGTTCGTTTGTTCTGTCTTCGTTCGTTTGTTCGTTGTTGTTTGTTCGTTTGTTCGTTTGTCGTTCGTTCGCTTCGTTCGTCGTTCGTTTCGTGTTCGTCGTTCGTTGTTCGTCTTCGTTACGTCTGTTCGTTGTTCGTCGTGTTGTTCGTTTGTTCGTCTTGTTCGTCTTGTTCGTTTGTTCAGTTCGTTGTTCGTTGTTGTCTGTTGTTCTGTTTCTGTTCGTTTGTTCGTTCGTGTTCGTTTGTTCGTTTGTTCGTTTCGTTCGTTTGTTCGTTTCGTTCGTTTCGTTTCGTTTCGTTCGTTTGTTCGTTTGTTCGTTTGTTCGTTTGTTCGTTTGTTCGTTTGTTCGTTTGTTCGTGTTCGTTCGTCGTTCCGTTCGTTTGTTCGTTTGTTCGTTGTCTTCGTTCGTTGTTCGTTTCGTTCGTTTGTTCGTTGTTCGTTGTTCGTTTTCGTTCGTTCGTTCTGTTCGTTTCGTTCGTTCGTTTGTTCGTTTGTTCGTTTGTTCGTTGTTTGTTCGTTGTTCGTTGTTCGTCTTGTTCTGTTCTTGTTCGTTGTTCGTCTGTTCGTTTGTTCGTTTGTTCGTTTGTTCGTTTGTTCGTTTGTTCGTTTGTTCGTTTGTTCGTTTGTTCGTTTGTTCGTTTGTTCGTTTGTTCGTTTGTTCGTTTGTTCGTTTGTTCGTTTGTTCGTTTGTTCGTTTGTTCGTTTGTTCGTTTGTTCGTCTGTTCGTCTGTTCGTCTGTTCGTCTGTTCGTCTGTTCGTCTGTTCGTTTGTTCGTTTGTTCGTTTGTTCGTTTGTTCGTTTGTTCGTTTGTTCGTTTGTTCGTTTGTTCGTTTGTTCGTTTGTTCGTTTGTTCGTTTGTTCGTTTGTTCGTTTGTTCGTTTGTTCGTTTGTTCGTTTGTTCGTTTGTTCGTTTGTTCGTTTGTTCGTTTGTTCGTGTGTTCGTTTGTTCGTTTGTTCGTTTGTTCGTTTGTTCGTTTGTTCGTTTGTTCGTTTGTTCGTTTGTTCGTTTGTTCGTTTGTTCGTTTGTTTGGTTGTTCGTTTGCTAGTTTGACCGTTAGTTCGTTTGTTCGTTTGTTCGTTTGTTCGTTTGTTCGTTTGTTCGTTTGTTCGTTTGTTCGTTTGTTCGTTTGTTCGTTTGTTCGTTTGTTCGTTTGTTCGTTTGTTCGTTTGTTCGTTTGTTCGTTTGTTCGTTTGTTCGTTTGTTCGTTTGTTCGTTTGTTCGTTTGTTCGTTTGTTCGTTTGTTCGTTTGTTCGTTTGTTCGTTTGTTCGTTTGTTCGTTTGTTCGTTTGTTCGTTTGTTCGTTTGTTCGTTTGTTCGTTTGTTCGTTTGTTCGTTTGTTCGTTTGTTCGTTTGTTCGTTTGTTCGTTTGTTCGTTTGTTCGTTTGTTCGTTTGTTCGTTTGTTCGTTTGTTCGTTTGTTCGTTTGTTCGTTTGTTCGTTTGTTCGTTTGTTCGTTTGTTCGTTTGTTCGTTTGTTCGTTTGTTCGTTGTTCTTGTTCGTTTGTTCGTTGTTCGTTTGTTCGTTTGTTCGTTTGTTCGTTTGTTCGTTTGTTCGTTTGTTCTTTGTTCGTTTGTTCGTTTTGTTCGTTTGTTCGTTTGTTCGTTTCGTTGTTCGTTTGTTCGTTTGTTCGTTTGTTCGTGTTCGTTTGTTCGTTTGTTCGTTTGTTCGTTTGTTCGTTTGTTCGTTTGTTCGTTTGTTCGTTTGTTCGTTTGTTCGTTTGTTCGTTTGTTCGTTTGTTCGTTTGTTCGTTTGTTCGTTTGTTCGTTTGTTCGTTTGTTCGTTTGTTCGTTTGTTCGTTTGTTCGTTTGTTCGTTTGTTCGTTTGTTCGTTTGTTCGTTTGTTCGTTTGTTCGTTTGTTCGTTTGTTCGTTTGTTCGTTTGTTCGTTTGTTCGTG
This sequence comes from Vesta saturnalis, assembly GCA_036346205.1. Lineage (NCBI taxonomy): Eukaryota > Metazoa > Arthropoda > Insecta > Coleoptera > Lampyridae > Vesta > Vesta saturnalis. The sequence continues at coordinate 6,882,462 of JARFJB010001166.1, forward strand.
TGTTCGTTTGTTCGTTTGTTCGTTTGTTCGTTTGTTCGTTTGTTCGTTTGTTCGTTTGTTCGTTTGTTCGTTTGTTCGTTTGTTCGTTTGTTCGTTTGTTCGTTTGTTCGTTTGTTCGTTTGTTCGTTTGTTCGTTTGTTCGTTTGTTCGTTTGTTCGTTTGTTCGTTTGTTCGTTTGTTCGTTTGTTCGTTTGTTCGTTTGTTCGTTTGTTCCTTTGTTCGTTTGTTCGTTTGTTCGTTTGTTCGTTTGTTCGTGTGTTCGTTTGTTCTTTTGTTCGTTTGTTCGTTTGTTCGTTTGTTTCTTTTTTCGCTTGTTCGTTTGTTCGTTTGTTCGTTTGTTCGTTTGTTCGTTTGTTCGTTTGTTCGTTTGTTCGTTTGTTCGTTTGTTCGTTTGTTCGTTTGTTCGTTTGTTCGTTTGTTCGTTTGTTCGTTTGTTCGTTTGTTCGTTTGTTCGTTTGTTCGTTTGTTCGTTTGTTCGTTTGTTCGTTTGTTCGTTTGTTCGTTTGTTCGTTTGTTCGTTTGTTCGTTTGTTCGTTTGTTCGTTTGTTCGTTTGTTCGTTTGTTCGTTTGTTCGTTTGTTCGTTTGTTCGTTTGTTCGTTTGTTCGTTTGTTCGTTTGTTCGTTTGTTCGTTTGTTCGTTTGTTCGTTTGTTTCTTGTTCTTGTTCGTTTGTTCGTTTGTTCGTTTGTTCGTTTGTTCGTTTGTTCGTTTGTTCGTTTGTTCGTTTGTTCGTTTTGTTCGTTTGTTCGTTTGTTCGTTTGTTCGTTTGTTCGTTTGTTCGTTTGTTCGTTTGTTCTTGTTTTGTTCGTTTGTTCGTTTGTTCGTTTGTTCGTTTGTTCGTTTGTTCGTTTGTTCGTTTGTTCGTTTGTTCGTTTGTTCGTTTGTTCGTTTGTTCGTTTGTTCGTTTTTTGTTCGTTTGTTCGTTTGTTCGTTTGTTCGTTTGTTCGTTTGTTCGTTTGTTCGTTTGTTCGTTTGTTCGTTTGTTCGTTTCGTTGTTCGTTTGTTCGTTTGTTCGTTTGTTCGTTTGTTCGTTTGTTCGTTTGTTCGTTTTGTTCGTTTGTTCGTTTGTTCGTTTGTTCGTTTGTTCGTTTGTTCGTTTGTTCGTTTGTTCGTTTGTTCGTTTGTTCGTTTGTTCGTTTGTTCGTTTGTTCGTTTTTGTTCGTTTGTTCGTTTGTTCGTTTGTTCGTTTTTGTTTGTTCGTTTGTTCGTTTGTTCGTTTGTTCGTTTGTTCGTTTGTTCGTTTGTTCGTTTGTTCGTTTGTTCGTTTGTTCGTTTGTTCGTTTGTTCGTTTGTTCGTTTGTTCGTTTGTTCGTTTGTTCGTTTGTTCGTTTGTTCGTTTGTTTCTTTTTTTCGTTCGTTTGTTGGTTCGTTTGTTCGTTTGTTCGTTTGTTCGTTTGTTCGTTTGTTCGTTTGTTCGTTTGTTCGTTTGTTCGTTTGTTCGTTTGTTCGTTTGTTCGTTTGTTCGTTTGTTCGTTTGTTCGTTTGTTCGTTTGTTCGTTTGTTCGTTTGTTCGTTTGTTGTTTGTTCGTTGTTCGTTTTTCGTTTGTTCGTTGTTCGTTGTTCGTTGTTCGTTCTTTGTTTGTTTTTGTTGTTTGTTCTTTGTTCGTTTGTTCGTTTGTTCGTTTGTTCGTTTGTTCGTTGTTCGTTGTTTTGTTCGTTGTTCGTTGTTTTTGTCTTTCGTGTTCGTTTGTTCGTTGTTGTTTTTCGTTTGTTCGTTTGTTCGTTTGTTCGTTTTTGTTTGTTCGTTGTTCGTTGTTCGTTGTTCGTTGTTCGTTGTTCGTTGTTCGTTTGTTCGTTGTTCGTTTGTTCGTTTGTTCGTTTGTTCGTTTGTTCGTTTGTTCGTTGTTCGTTTGTTCGTTGTTCGTTTGTTCGTTTGTTCGTTTGTTCGTTTGTTCGTTTGTTCGTTTGTTCGTTTGTTCGTTTGTTCGTTTGTTCGTTTGTTCGTTTGTTCGTTTGTTCGTTGTTGTTCGTTTGTTCGTTTGTTTTGTTTGTTCGTTTGTTCGTTTGTTCGTTTGTTCGTTTGTTCGTTTGTTCGTTGTTCGTTGTTCGTTTGTTCGTTTGTTCGTTTGTTCGTTTGTTGTTTGTTCGTTGTTCGTTGTTCGTTTGTTCGTTTGTTCGTTTGTTCGTTTGTTCGTTTGTTCGTTTGTTCGTTTGTTCGTTTGTTCGTTTGTTCGTTTGTTCGTTTGTTCGTTTGTTCGTTTGTTCGTTTGTTCGTTTGTTCGTTTGTTCGTTGTTCGTTGTTCGTTGTTCGTTTGTTCGTTTGTTCGTTTGTTCGTTTGTTCGTTTGTTCGTTTGTTCGTTTGTTCGTTTGTTCGTTTGTTCGTTTGTTCGTTTGTTCGTTTGTTCGTTTGTTCGTTTGTTCGTTTGTTCGTTTGTTCGTTTGTTCGTTTGTTCGTTTGTTCGTTGTTCTTTGTTCGTTTGTTCGTTTGTTCGTTTGTTCGTTTGTTCTTTGTTCGTTTGTTCGTTTGTTCGTTTGTTCGTTTGTTCGTTTGTTCGTTTGTTCTTGTTCGTTTTTCGTTTGTCTTTTTCGTTGTTCGTTGTTCTTTGTCTTGTTCGTTTTCGTTTTTCTTTGTTCGTTTGTTCTTTGTTCGTTGTTCGTTTGTTCTTGTCGTTTGTTCGTTTTTCGTTTTTCGTTTGTTGTTTGTTCGTTTGTTCGTTTGTTCGTTTTTCGTTTTTCGTTTTCGTTTGTTCTTTGTTCGTTTGTTCGTTTGTTCGTTTGTTCGTTTTTCTTTGTTCGTTTGTTCGTTTGTTCTTGTTCGTTTTTCGTTTGTTCGTTTGTTCGTTGTCGTTTGTTCGTTTGTTCGTTTGTTCGTTTTTCTTTGTTCGTTTGTTCGTTTGTTCTTGTTCTTTTGTTTTTTTTTTTTTTTTTTTTTTTTTTTTTATTCGCTGTTCGTTTGTTCGTTTGTTCGTTTGTTCGTTTGTTCGTTTGTTCGTTTGTTCGTTTGTTCGTTTGTTCGTTTGTTCGTTTGTTCGTTTGTTCGTTTGTTCGTTTGTTCGTTTGTTCGTTTGTTCGTTTGTTCGTTTGTTCGTTTGTTCGTTTGTTCGTTTGTTCGTTTGTTCGTTTGTTCGTTTGTTCGTTTGTTCGTTTGTTCGTTTGTTCGTTTGTTCGCTGTTCGTTGTTCGTTTGTTCTTGTTCGTTTGTTCGTTTGTTCGTTTGTTCGTTTGTTCGTTTGTTCGTTTTCGTTTGTTCGTTTGTTCGTTTGTTCGTTTGTTCTGTTTTTCGCTTGTTCGTTTGTTCGTTTGTTCGTTTGTTCGTTTGTTCGTTTGTTCGTTTGTTCGTTTGTTCGTTTGTTCGTTTGTTCGTTTGTTCGTTTGTTCGTTTGTTCGTTTGTTCGTTTGTTCGTTTGTTCGTTTGTTCGTTTGTTCGTTTGTTCGTTTGTTCGTTTGTTCGTTTGCTCGCTTGTTCGTTTGTTCGTTTGTTCGTTTGTTCGTTTGTTCGTTTGTTCGTTTGTTCGTTTGTTCGTTTGTTCGTTTGTTCGTTTGTTCGTTTGTTCGTTTGTTCTTTTTCGTTTCGTTTGTTCGTTTGTTCGTTTGTTCGTTTGTTCGTTTGTTCTTGTTTTGTTCGTTTGTTCGTTTTTCGTTTGTTCGTTTGTTCGTTTGTTCGTTTGTTCGTTTGTTCGTTTGTTCGTTTGTTCGTTTGTTCGTTTGTTCGTTTGTTCGTTTGTTCGTTTGTTCGTTTGTTCGTTTGTTCGTTTGTTCGTTTGTTCGTTTGTTCGTTTGTTCGTTTGTTCGTTTGTTCGTTTGTTCGTTTGCTCGTTTGTTCTTGTCTGTTCGTTGTTCGTTGTTCGTTGTTCGTTGTTCGTTGTTCGTTGTTCGTCTGTTCGTCTGTTCGTTGTTCGTCTGTTCGTTGTTCGTTGTTCGTTTGTTCGTCTGTTCGTCTGTTCGTCTGTTCGTCTGTTCGTCTGTTCGTCTGTTCGTCTGTTCGTTCTGTTCGTTGTTCGTTGTTCGTCTGTTCGTCTGTTCGTCTGTTCGTCTGTTCGTCTGTTCGTCTGTTCGTCTGTTCGTCTGTTCGTTGTTCGTTTGTTCGTTTGTTCGTTTGTTCGTTTGTTCGTTGTTCGTCTGTTCGTTTGTTCGTTTGTTCGTTTGTTCGTTTGTTCGTTTGTTCGTTTGTTCGTCTGTTCGTCTGTTCGTCTGTTCGTCTGTTCGTCTGTTCGTCTGTTCGTCTGTTCGTCTGTTCGTCTGTTCGTCTGTTCGTCTGTTCGTCTGTTCGTCTGTTCGTCTGTTCGTCTGTTCGTCTGTTCGTCTGTTCGTCTGTTCGTTGTTCGTTTGTTCGTTTGTTCGTTTGTTCGTTTGTTCGTTTGTTCGTTTGTTCGTTTGTTCGTTTGTTCGTTTGTTCGTTTGTTCGTTTGTTCGTTTGTTCGTTTGTTCGTTTGTTCGTTTGTTCGTTTGTTCGTTTGTTCGTTTGTTCGTTTGTTCGTTTGTTCGTTTGTTCGTTTGTTCGTTTGTTCGTTTGTTCGTTTGTTCGTTTGTTCGTTTGTTCGTTTGTTCGTTTGTTCGTTTTTCGTTTGTACGTTTGTTCGTTTGTTCGTTGTTCGTTTGTTCGTTTGTTCGTTTGTTCGTTTGTTCGTTTGTTCTTTTGTTCGTTTGTTCGTTTGTTCGTTTGTTCGTTTGTTCGTTTGTTCGTTTGTTCGTTTGTTCGTTTGTTCGTTTGTTCGTTTGTTCGTTTGTTCGTTTGTTCGTTTGTTCGTTTGTTCGTTTGTTCGTTTGTTCGTCTTTTCGTTTGTACGTTTGTTCGCTTGTTCGTGTGTTCGTTTGTTCTTTTGTTCGTTTGTTCGTTTGTTCGTTTGTTTCTTTTTCGCTTGTTCGTTTGTTCGTTTGTTCGTTTGTTCGTTTGTTCGTTTTTTCGTTTGTTCGTTTGTTCGTTTGTTCGTTTGTTCGTTTGTTCGTTTGTTCGTTTGTTCGTTTGTTCGTTTGTTCGTTTGTTCGTTTGTTCGTTTGTTCGTTTGTTCGTTTGTTCGTTTGTTCGTTTGTTCGTTTGTTCGTTTGTTCGTTTGTTCGTTTGTTCGTTTGTTCGTTTGTTCGTTTGTTCGTTTGTTCGTTTGTTCGTTTGTTCGTTTGTTCGTTTGTTCGTTTGTTCGTTTGTTCGTTTGTTCGTTTGTTCGTTTGTTCGTTTGTTCGTTTGTTCGTTTGTTCGTTTGTTCGTTTGTTCGTTTGTTCGTTTGTTCGTTTGTTCGTTTGTTCGTTTGTTCGTTTGTTCGTTTGTTCGTTTGTTCGTTTGTTCGTTTGTTCGTTTGTTCGTTTGTTCGTTTGTCTTGTTCGTTTGTTCGTTTGTTCGTTTGTTCGTTTGTTCGTTTGTTCGTTTGTTCGTTTGTTCGTTGTTTGTTCGTTTGTTCGTTTGTTCGTTTGTTCGTTTGTTCGTTTGTTCGTTTGTTCGTTGTTCGTTTGTTCGTTTGTTCGTTTGTTCGTTTGTTCGTTTGTTCGTTTGTTCGTTTGTTCGTTTGTTCGTTTGTTCGTTTGTTCGTTTGTTCGTTTGTTCGTTTGTTCGTTTGTTCGTTTCGTTTGTTCGTTTGTTCGTTTGTTCGTTTGTTCGTTTGTTCGTTTGTTCGTTTGTTCGTTTTTCGTTTGTTCGTTTGTTCGTTTGTTCGTTTGTTCGTTTGTTCGTTTGTTCGTTTGTTCGTTTGTTCGTTTGTTCGTTTGTTCGTTTGTTCGTTTGTTCGTTTGTTCGTTTGTTCGTTTGTTCGTTTGTTCGTTTGTTCGTTTGTTCGTTTGTTCGTTTGTTCTTTTTTCGCTTGTTCGTTTGTTCGTTTGTTCGTTTGTTCGTTTGTTCGTTTGTTCGTTTGTTCGTTTGTTGTTTGTTGTTCGTTTCGTTTGTTCGTTTGTTCGTTTGTTCGTTTGTTCGTTTGTTCGTTTGTTCGTTTGTTCGTTTGTTCGTTTGTTCGTTTGTTCGTTTGTTCGTTTGTTCGTTTGTTCGTTTGTTCGTTTGTTCGTTTGTTCGTTTGTTCGTTTGTTCGTTTGTTCGTTTGTTCGTTTGTTCGTTTGTTCGTTTGTTCGTTTGTTCGTTTGTTCGTTTGTTCGTTTGTTCGGGGTTTTTTTTTCGTTTGTTCGTTTGTTCGTTTGTTCGTTTGTTCGTTTGTTCGTTTGTTCGTTTGTTCGTTTGTTCGTTTGTTCGTTTGTTCGTTTGTTCGTTGTTCGTTTGTTCGTTTGTTCGTTTGTTCGTTTGTTCGTTTGTTCGTTGTTCGTTGTTCGTTTGTTCGTTTGTTCGTTTGTTCGTTTGTTCGTTGTTCGTTTGTTCGTTTGTTCGTTTGTTCGTTTGTTCGTTTGTTCGTTTGTTCGTTTGTTCGTTTGTTCGTGTTCGTTTGTTCGTTTGTTCGTTTGTTCGTTTGTTCGTTTGTTCGTTTGTTCGTTTGTTCGTTTGTTCGTTTGTTCGTTTGTTCGTTTGTTCGTTTGTTCGTTTGTTCGTTTGTTCGTCTTGTTCGTCTGTTCGTCGTCTGTTCGTCTGTTCGTTCTGTTCGTTGTTCGTTCGTTTGTTCGTCTGTTCGTCTGTTCGTCTGTTCGTCTTGTTCGTTCTGTTCGTTTGTTCGTCTTGTTCGTTTGTTTCGTTTGTTCGTTTGTTCGTTTGTTCGTTTGTTCGTTTGTTCGTTTGTTGTTTGTTCGTTTGTTGGTTTGTTAGTTTGTTCGTTTGTTCGTTTGTTCGTTTGTTCGTGTTTTCGTTTGTACGTTTGTTCGTTTGTTCGTTTGTTCGTTTGTTCGTTTGTTCGTTTGTTCGTTTGTTCGTTTGTTCGTTTGTTCGTTTGTTCGTTTGTTCGTTTGTTCGTTTGTTCGTTTGTTCGTTTGTTCGTTTGTTCGTTTGTTCGTTTGTTCGTTGTTCGTTTGTTCGTTTTTGTTCGTTTGTTCGTTTGTTCGTTTGTTCGTTTGTTCGTTGTTCGTTTGTTCGTTTGTTCGTTTGTTCGTTTGTTCGTTTGTTCGTTTTGTTCGTTTGTTCGTTTGTTCGTTTGTTCGTTTGTTCGTTTGTTCGTTTGTTCGTTTGTTCGTCTGTTCGTTTGTTCGTCTTGTTCGTTTGTTCGTTTGTTCGTTTGTTCGTTTGTTCGTTTGTTCGTTTGTTCGTTTGTTCGTTTGTTCGTTTGTTCGTTTGTTCGTTTGTTCGTTTGTTCGTTTGTTCGTTTGTTCGTTTGTTCGTTTTGTTCGTTTGTTTGTTCGTTTTGTTCGTTTGTTCGTTTGTTCGTTTGTTCGTTTGTTCGTTTGTTCGTTTGTTCGTTTGTTCGTTTGTTCGTTTGTTCGTTTGTTCGTTTGTTCGTTTGTTCGTTTGTTCGTTTGTTCGTTTGTTCGTTTGTTCGTTTGTTCGTTTGTTCGTTTGTTCGTTTGTTCGTTTGTTCGTTTGTTCGTTTGTTCGTTTGTTCGTTTGTTCGTTTGTTCGTTTGTTCGTTTGTTCGTTTGTTCGTTTGTTCGTTTGTTCGTTTGTTCGTTTGTTCGTTTGTTCGTTTGTTCGTTTGTTCGTTTGTTCGTTTGTTCGTTTGTTCGTTTGTTCGTTTGTTCGTTTGTTCGTTTGTTCGTTTGTTCGTTTGTTCGTTTGTTCGTTTGTTCGTTTGTTCGTTTGTTCGTTTGTTCGTTTGTTCGTTTGTTCGTTTGTTCTGTTTGTTCGTTTGTTCGTTTGTTCGTTTGTTCGTTTGTTCGTTTGTTCGTTTGTTCGTTTGTTCGTTTGTTCGTTTGTTCGTTTGTTCGTTTGTTCGTTTGTTCGTTTGTTCGTTTGTTCGTTTGTTCGTTTGTTCGTTTGTTCGTTTGTTCGTTTGTTCGTTTGTTCGTTTGTTCGTTTGTTCGTTTGTTCGTTTGTTCGTTTGTTCGTTTGTTCGTTTGTTCGTTTGTTCGTTTGTTCGTTTGTTCGTTTGTTCGTTTGTTCGTTTGTTCGTTTGTTCGTTTGTTCGTTTGTTCGTTTGTTCGTTTGTTCGTTTGTTCGTTTGTTCGTTTGTTCGTTTGTTCGTTTGTTCGTTTGTTCGTTTGTTCGTTTGTTCGTTTGTTCGTTTGTTCGTTTGTTCGTTTGTTCGTTTGTTCGTTTGTTCGTTTGTTCGTTTGTTCGTTTGTTCGTTTGTTCGTTTGTTCGTTTGTTCGTTTGTTCGTTTGTTCGTTTGTTCGTTTGTTCGTTTGTTCGTTTGTTCGTTTTTGTTTTCGTTTGTTCGTTTGTTCGTTTGTTCGTTTGTTCGTTTGTTCGTTTGTTCGTTTGTTCGTTTGTTCGTTTGTTGTTTGTTCGTTTGTTCGTTTGTTCGTTTGTTCGTTTGTTCGTTTGTTCGTTTGTTGTTTGTTCGTTTGTTCGTTTGTTCGTTTGTTCGTTTGTTCGTTTGTTCGTTTGTTCGTTTGTTCGTTTGTTCGTTTGTTCGTTTGTTCGTTTGTTCGTTTGTTCGTTTGTTCGTTTGTTCGTTTGTTCGTTTGTTCGTTTGTTCGTTTGTTCGTTTGTTCGTTTGTTCGTTTGTTCGTTTGTTCGTTTGTTCGTTTGTTCGTTTGTTCGTTTGTTCGTTTGTTCGTTTGTTCGTTTGTTCGTTTGTTCGTTTGTTCGTTTGTTCGTTTGTTCGTTTGTTCGTTTGTTCGTTTGTTCGTTTGTTCGTTTGTTCGTTTGTTCGTTTGTTCGTTTGTTCGTTTGTTCGTTTGTTCGTTTGTTCGTTTGTTCGTTTGTTCGTTTGTTCGTTTGTTCGTTTGTTCGTTTGTTCGTTTGTTCGTTTGTTCGTTTGTTCGTTTGTTCGTTTGTTCGTTTGTTCGTTTGTTCGTTTGTTCGTTTGTTCGTTTGTTCGTTTGTTCGTTTGTTCGTTTTTCGTTTGTTCGTTTGTTCGTTTGTTCGTTTGTTCGTTTGTTCGTTTGTTCGTTTGTTCGTTTGTTCGTTTGTTCGTTTGTTCGTTTGTTCGTTTGTTCGTTTGTTCGTTTGTTCGTTTGTTCGTTTGTTCGTTTGTTCGTTTGTTCGTTTGTTCGTTTTTCGTTTGTTCGTTTGTTCGTTTGTTCGTTTGTTCTTTTGTTCGTTTGTTCGTTTGTTCGTTTGTTCGTTTTTTCGTTTGTTCGTTTGTTCGTTTGTTCGTTTGTTCGTTTGTTCGTTTGTTCGTTTGTTCGTTTGTTCGTTTGTTCGTTTGTTCGTTTGTTCGTTTGTTCGTTTGTTCGTTTGTTCGTTTGTTCGTTTGTTCGTTTGTTCGTTTGTTCGTTTGTTCTGTTTGTTCGTTTGTTCGTTTGTTCGTTTGTTCGTTTGTTCGTTTGTTCGTTTGTTCGTTTTTTGTTCGTTTGTTCGTTTGTTCGTTTGTTCGTTTGTTCGTTTGTTCGTTTGTTCGTTTGTTCGTTTGTTCGTTTGTTCGTTTGTTCGTTTGTTCGTTTGTTCGTTTGTTCGTTTGTTCGTTTGTTCGTTTGTTCGTTTGTTCGTTTGTTCGTTTGTTCGTTTGTTCGTTTGTTCGTTTGTTCGTTTGTTCGTTTGTTCGTTTGTTCGTTTGTTCGTTTGTTCGTTTGTTCGTTTGTTCGTTTGTTCGTTTGTTCGTTTGTTCGTTTGTTCGTTTGTTCGTTTGTTCGTTTGTTCGTTTGTTCGTTTGTTCGTTTGTTCGTTTGTTCGTTTGTTCGTTTGTTCGTTTGTTCGTTTGTTCGTTTGTTCGTTTGTTCGTTTGTTCGTTTGTTCGTTTGTTCGTTTGTTCGTTTGTTCGTTTGTTCGTTTGTTCGTTTGTTCGTTTGTTCGTTTGTTCGTTTGTTCGTTTGTTCGTTTGTTCGTTTGTTCGTTTGTTCGTTTGTTCGTTTGTTCGTTTGTTCGTTTGTTCGTTTGTTCGTTTGTTCGTTTGTTCGTTTGTTCGTTTGTTCGTTGTTTGTTCGTTTGTTCGTTTGTTCGTTTGTTCGTTTGTTCGTTTGTTCGTTTGTTCGTTTGTTCGCTTGTTCGTTTTTGTTCGTTTGTTCGTTTGTTAGTTTGTTCGTTTGTTCGTTTGTTCGTTTGTTCGTTTGTTCGTTTGTTCGTTTGTTCGTTTGTTCGTTTGTTCGTTTGTTCGTTTGTTCGTTTGTTCGTTTGTTCGTTTGTTCGTTTGTTCGTTTGTTCGTTTGTTCGTTTGTTCGTTTTTGTTCGTTTGTTCGTTTGTTCGTTTGTTCGTTTGTTCGTTTGTTCGTTTTTCGTTTATTCGTTTGTTCGTTTGTTCGTTTGTTCGTTTGTTTGTTTGTTAGTTTGTTCGTTTGTTCGTTTGTTCGTTTGTTCGTTTGTTCGTTTGTTCGTTTGTTCGTTTGTTCGTTTGTTCGTTTGTTTGTTCATTTGCGTTCGTGTGTGTTCGTTTGTTCGAGTGTTCGTTTGTATTTGTTTTTGTTTGTTTCTGTTTTTTGCTAGTTAGAGTTTCCTTGTGTTTGTTTGTGTTTACTTGTTTGTTTGTGTTTGTATGTGTTTGTGTTTATTTGTGTTTGTGTGTGATTGAGTTTGTGTTTGTTTGTGTTTGTGTTTGTTTATATTTGTGTTTATTTGTGTTTGTGTGTGATTGTGTTTGTTTGTGTGTTGTGTTTTTTGTGTTTTTGTGTTGTTGTTTTGTTTGTGTTTGTTTTGTTTGTTTTGTTTGTGTTTTGTATTTGTGTTTGTTATGTTTGTTTATTTTGTTTTGTTTTGTGTTTGTATTTGTGTTTTGTTTTTTGTTGTTTGTTTTTTATTTTTTTGTATTTGTGTTTGTGTTTATTTTGTTTGTTTGTTTGTTTTGTTTGTGTTTGTGTTTTGTTTGTTTGTTTCGTTTGTTGTTTGTTTGTGTTTGTGTTTGTTTGTGTTGTGTTTGTGTTTGTTTTGTTGTGTTTGTGTTTGTGTTTGTGTTTGTGTTTGTGTTTGTGTTTTGTGTTTGTGTTTGTGTTTGTTTTGTTTGTGTTTTGTTTTATTTGTGTTTGTTTGTGTTTGTTTTTTTGTTTGTGTGTGTGTGTGTGTGTGTGTGTGTGTGTGTGAGTGTGTGTGTGTGTGTGTGTGTGTCATATGCGCTGTGTTCGATGTCGCGTTTTTGTTCGTTTGTGTGTGTGTGTGTGTGTGTGTGTGTGAGTGTGTGTGTGTATGTGTGCGTACGTGTGCGTGTGTGCATGTGTGCGCTTGTGTCTTATGCGCGTGTGTCGTGTCGTGTGTGTGTGTACATGTGTGTGTGTGTACGTGTTGTGCATGTGTGTGCGCTGTGTTCGCGTGTGTTCACGTGTGTTTGCGTGTTATAAGGACCTCAAGTTTGATAAGACGAGACATACTTCAAAAGCTCGTCACTACAGTCTATTTTTACGTTGTTGTTAACTTTATTCTACTATGTACAAGTTCTGCTTGATACTTTTCATTATTCTTTAACTATGCACAGCTTAGTTATTTACGGCGAGTTATTCGTTATCGGCGAACTGTGAAATAATGTTTGGAATCTAGGAACGAACGTTTGGTTTCTTCCATATAAAGTGATAACTACTCCAAGGAACAGTGAAAGTACGTAATTAAACGCTTAACACTTTCTTGGATTTTGACAAAGTTCCTTTGGACAAACTGCACTTAACGATAAATCAATCTCGTGATGGTTAAACGACTTAATATGACCCGTCGAGGTGGTTCGGTGATGACGTTACTGACCGAAGTTCTTCCAACACGGATTATGGATAACATCGTTCCGCGGTACTCACTCGCTGATGTAACGATCACTTTTAATACCTCTGCGTACCTGTGACCCTGTGAAAAGTTCATTTGTCGCCACATTGGTGTTTATATCCCTACTATTAATTTGTCAATCATAAAAGATTACTTAAATTTTCTAAATACGCGCCAACACGAATCAAACTCGAAACCATCGGAAAAATTGCATCACCAAAAATACACTTCGTAACCGCGGTCCTTACATATGTAATCGATATTCTGTAAATTAAAGATTTCTTAGCGACGCTAAGACCTAAACTGTCGCCTCACACGTCTTAATGAAATGCGAAATATGCTTTTCTACACTAACTTTAAATACAAGGTAACGATTTATACTCAATTTAATTTTACAAAACATACCATTTCAACAAATGAAATTTCTAAAACTTACAATAAGGAAAATAAATATTATTTACAAAGACTTAATTCTTCCTCTTAAATTAGTAAAATGCTTTACTAATAACAATTTAAACTTCCACCAAAATTTCATAAACAACCGAAACTTTATTTCGTTAAAAAAGGATTCTACTTGCGATTACTATTTATAAAAATTTCAAAACGTTCCAGATACGCAAAAGACAAAATGAAACGTTACAATCGAAAAGCTTCCCAAGGAATGTATGAGTTATCAAGTTCAATTGCATGCATTTATACTACATTTTAGATGTACGGTGTTCAAGTTATCATTTCGGAATTAACGGCAAATATTTAGTAAAATTACGGTTACGAGACAAGAAGTAATTGCTGCAACATAGCAATATTTTGCTTAATATACAAGGAGAATATGCTGAAAAATAAAAATTATAATGCTTTAGCTCATGTCTTTCATTTCAACTATGTAACGTGCTAAAACCGATTTCAGATCTTTTCGTATCGACTTTATACTTTTTTTATTTATTATTCGATACTTAAGTTTGTCGATTTACTATTTACTCGTCATCTGTTTCATTAACATAACTTATCTGAATTTTGGCATATACTGTTTTACCTTTAAAATACTTAAATCTTATAGATTCCCTTTTCAGTTTCTCAAAAGTTCATACTAGTGCCATCTGGGTAATGTTCAGGCTTCTGGTTGGTTTAAAAATAATTTACTAACTGTTTTTGCTGAATTACCGCTAGATGGTATCATTGTTACATTTCATTGGGAATTGTTCGTTTGTTCGTTTGTTCGTTTGTTCGTTGTTCGTTTGTTCGTTTGTTCGTTTGTTCGTTTGTTCGTTTGTTCGTTTGTTCGTTTGTTCGTTTGTTCTTTGTTCGTTTGTTCGTTTGTTCGTTTGTTCGTTTGTTCGTTTGTTCGTTTGTTCGTTTGTTCGTTTGTTCGTTTGTTCGTTTGTTCGTTTGTTCGTTTGTTCGTTTGTTCGTTTGTTCGTTTGTTCGTTTGTTCGTTTGTTCGTTTTTGTTTTTCGTTTGTTCGTTTGTTCGTTTGTTCGTTTGTTCGTTTGTTCGTTTGTTCGTTTGTTCGGGTTTTTGTTCGTTTGTTCGTTTGTTCGTTTGTTCGTTTGTTCGTTTGTTCGTTTTGTTCGTTTGTTCGTTTGTTCGTTTGTTCGTTTTTTCGTTTGTTCGTTTGTTCGTTAGTTCGTTATTTCTTTGTTCGTTTGGTCGTTTGTTCGTTTGATCGTTTGTTCGTTAGTTCGTGTGTTGGTTTGTTCGTTTGTTCGTTTGTTCGTTTGTTCGTTTGTTCGTTTGTTCGTTTGTTCGTTTGTTCGTTTGTTCGTTTGTTCGTTTGTTCGTTTTTGTTCGTTTGTTCGTTTGTTCGTTTTTCGTTTGTTCGTTTGTTCTTTGTTCGTTTGTTCGGTTCGTTTGTTCGTTTGTTCGTTTGTTCGTTTGTTCGTTTGTTCGTTTGTTCGTTTGTTCGTTTGTTCGTTTGTTCGTTTGTTCGATTGTCGGTTTTTTAGTTTGTTCGATTGTTCGATTGTCCTCTTTTTCGTTTGTTCGTTTGTTCGTTTGTTCGGTTCTTTGTTCGTTTGTTCGTTTGTTCGTTTGTTCGTTTTTTTTGTTGTTTGTTCGTTTTTCGTTTGTTCGTTTGTTCGTTTGTTCGTTTGTTCGTTTGTTCGTTTGTTCGTTTTTCGTTTGTTCGTTTGTTCGTTTGTTCGTTTGTTCGTTTGTTCGTTTGTTCGTTTGTTCTTTGTTCGTTTGTTCGTTTGTTCGTTTGTTTTTTTCTTTTTCGTTTGTTCGTTTGTTCGTTTGTTCTTTGTTCGTTTGTTCGTTTGTTCGTTTGTTCGTTTGTTCGTTTGTTCGTTTGTTCGTTTGTTCGTTTGTTCGTTTGTTCGTTTGTTCGTTTGTTCGTTTGTTCGTTTGTTCGTTTGTTCGTTTGTTCGTTTGTTCGTTTGTTCGTTTGTTCGTTTGTTGTTTTTTTTTTCGTTTGTTCGTTTGTTCGTTTGTTCGTTTGTTCGTTTGTTCGTTTGTTCTTTGTTCGTTTGTTCGTTTGTTCGTTTGTTCGTTTGTTCTTTGTTCGTTTGTTCGTTTGTTCGGTTCGTTTGTTGTTTGTTCGTTTGTTCGTTTTTGTTTGTTCGTTTGTTCGTTTGTTCGTTTGTTCGTTTGTTTTTGTTGTTTGTTCGTTTTTCGTTTGTTCGTTTGTTCTTTGTTGTTTTTTTCGTTTGTTCGTTTGTTCGTTTTTGTTTTTCGTTTGCGTTTGTTCGTTTGTTGTTTGTTCGTTTGTTGTTTGTCGTTTGTTCGTTTGTTTTTGTTCTTTGTTCGTTTTTCGTTTGTTCTTTGTTTGTTTGCGTTTGTTCGTTTTTCGTTTGTTCGTTTGTTCGTTTGTTCGTTTGTTCTTTTTCGTTTGTTCGTTTGTTCGTTTGTTGTTTGTTCGTTTGTTCGTTTGTTCGTTTGTTGTTTGTTCGTTTGTTCGTTTTTGTTCGTTTGTTCTTTGTTGTTTTGTTTGTTCTTTGTCTTTGTTTGTTCTTTGTTCGTTTGCGTTTGTTCGTTTGTTCGTTTTTCGTTTGTTCGTTTGTTCGTTTGTTCGTTTTTCGTTTGTTCTTTGTTCGTTTGTTCGTTTGTTCGTTTGTTCGTTTTTCGTTTGTTCGTTTGTTCTTGTTCGTTTGTTTTCGTTTGTTCGTTTGTTCGTTTGTTCGTTGTTCGGTTCGTTTGCTTTGTTCTTTGTTCGTTTGTTCGTTTGTTCGTTTGTTCGTTTGTTCGTTTGTTTGTTCGTTTGTTCGTTTTTCGTTTGTTCTTTTTCGTTTTTCGTTTGTTCGTTTGTTCGTTTGTTCGTTTTTCTTTGTTGTTTGTTGTTTGTTCTTTTTGTTTGTTTTTGTTCTTTGTTCGTTTGTTCGTTTGTTCGTTTGTTCGTTTTTCGTTTGTTCGTTTGTTCTTTGTTCGTTTGTTCGTTTTTGTTTGTTCTTTGTTCGTTTGTTCGTTTTTGGTTTGTTCGTTTGTTTTTGTTGTTTGTTCGTTTTTTTTTTTGTTTTTGTTTGTTTGTTTTTGTTTGTTTTGTTTGTTGTTTGTTGTTTTTGTTTTTGTTTGTTGTTTGTTGTTTTTGTTTGTTGTTTGTTTTTGTTGTTTTTGTTTGTTTTTGGGTTTTTTTTTTTTTGTTTTTGTTTTTTTTTTTTTTTTTTGTTTTTGTTTTTTTTTTTTTTTTTTTTTTTTGTTTTTTTTTTTTTTTTTTTTTTTTTTTTTTTTTTTTTTTTTTGTTTTTTTTTTTTTTTTTTTTTTTTTTTTTTTTTTTTTTTTTTTTTTTTTTTTTTTTTTTTTTTTTTTTTTTTTTTTTTTTTTTTTTTTTTTTTTTTTTTTTTTTTTTTTTTTTTTTTTTTTTTTTTTTTTTTTGTTTTTTGTTTTTTTTTTTTGTTTTTTTTTTTTTTTTTTTTTTTTTTTTTGTTTGTTTTTTTGTTTGTTTTTTTTTTTTTTTTTTTTTATTTTTGTTTGTTTTGTTTTGTTTGTGTTTGTTTTTGTTTGATTTGAGTTTGTTTGTTTTTGTGTTGTTTATGTTTTTTTTGTTTTGTTTGTGTTTGTGTTTGTTTTGATTTGTGTTTGTTATTGTTTTGTTTTGTTTGTGTTTATGTTTGTGTTTGTTTTGTGTTTTTTGTTTTGTTTTGTTTATGTTTTGTTTGTGTTTTATGTTTGTGTTATGTTTGTTTTGTTTTGTTTTGTGTGTGTGTGTGTGTGTGTGTGTGTGTGTGTGTGAGTGTGTGTGTGTGTGTGGTATATAGTGTGCATGTGGCTGTGTGGTTATGTGCGTGTTTGTGTTCGTGTGTGTGTGTGTGTGTGTGTGTGTGAGTGTGTGTGTGTATGTGTGCGTACGTGTGCGTGTGTGCATGTGTGCGCTTGTGTACTCGTATATGCGCGTGTGTACGCGTGTGCGTGTGTGTGTGTGTACATGTGTGTGTGTGTGTACGTGTGAGTGTGCATGTGTGTGCGCGTGTGTTCGCGTGTGTTCACGTGTGTTTGCGTGTTATAAGGACCTCAAGTTTGATAAGACGAGACATACTTCAAAAGCTCGTCACTACAGTCTATTTTTTTACGTTATTTGTTAACTTTATTCTACTATGTACAAGTTCTGCTTGATACTTTTCATTATTCTTTAACTATGCACAAGAGCTTAGTTATTTACGGCGAGTTATTCGTTATCGGCGAACTGTGAAATAATGTTTGGAATCTAGGAACGAACGTTTGGTTTCTTCCACATAAAAGTGATAACTACTCCAAGGAACAGTGAAAGTACTTGGTAATTAAACGCTTAACACTTTCTTGGATTTTTGACAAAGTTCCTTTGGACAAACTGCACTTAACGATAAATCAATCTCGTGATGGTTAAACGACTTAATATGACCCGTCGAGGGTGGTTCGGTGATGACGTCCCTACTGACCGAAGTTCTTTCAACACGGATTATGGATAACATCGTTCCGCGGTACTCACTCGCTGATGTAACGATCACTTTTTAATACCTCTGCGTACCTGTGACCCTAGTGAAAAGTTCATTTGTCGCCACATTGGTGTTTATATCCCTACTATTAATTTGTCAATCATAAAAAAAGATTACTTAAATTTTCTAAATACGCGCCAACACGAATCAAACTCGAAAACCATCGGAAAAATTGCATCACCCAAAAAATACACTTCGTAACCGCGGTCCTTACATATGTAATCGATATTCTGTAAATTAAAGATTTCTTAGCGACGCTAAGACCTAAACTGTCGCCTCACACGTCTTAATGAAATGCGAAATATGCTTTTCTACACTAACTTTAAATACAAGGTAACGATTTATACTCAATTTAATTTTACAAAACATACCATTTCAACAAATGAAATTTCTAAAACTTACAATAAGGAAAATAAATATTATTTACAAAGACTTAATTCTTCCTCTTAAATTAGTAAAAATGCTTTACTAATAAGCTTAATTTAAACTTCCACCAAAATTTCATAAACAACCGAAACTTTATTTCGTTAAAAAAAAGGATTCTACTTGCGATTACTATTTATAAAAATTTCAAAAACGTTCCAGATACGCAAAAGACAAAATGAAACGTTACAATCGAAAAGCTTCCCAAGGAATGTATGAGTTATCAAGTTCAATTGCATGCATTTATACTACATTTTAGATGTACGGTGTTAACAAGTTATCATTTCGGAATTAACGGCAAATATTTAGTAAAATTACGGTTACGAGACAGAAGAAGTAATTGCTGCAACATAGCAATATTTTGCCAGCCTTAATATACAAGGAGAATATGCTGAAAAATAAAAAATTATAATGCTTTAGCTCATGTCTTTCATTTCAACTATGTAACGTGCTAAAACCGATTTCAGATCTTTTCGTATCGACTTTATACTTTTTTTTATTTATTATTCGATACTTAAGTTTGTCGATTTACTATTTACTCGTCATCTGTTTCATTAACATAACTTATCTGAATTTTTGGCATATACTGTTTTACCTTTATAAAATACTTAAACGTCCTGTATAGATTACATTCCTTTCAGTTTCTCAAAAGTTCATACTAGTGCCATCTGGGTAATGTTCAGGCTTCTGGTTAGTTTAAAAATAATTTACTAACTGTTACTTTGCTGAATTACCGCTAGATGGTATCATTAGTTTACATTTCATTGGGAATTGTATATTTAACATTTTAACAATAGTTTTGGTAACAATGAATATCATAACAAAATTTGATTGAATAACGTGCTGGGTGAAATTGAGCTTTCTTAAGAAAAATCTCTTTTTCTACCAACGTCAAAAAATGACAACGTTCGCGCATTAATAACAATATGCGAAATGACACTTCTTTTGATTTTGCTACGTTACCATAAGAACGTGCGCGAAATAGTGTGCGAAATACATATTTCGCGCACTGCATGTAAACTCTATGAGATTATTGTATTTTAACTTTTGTGGACCTCAACCAAGCAAAATCCATGAAAAAAATGGTTTAAAACAATTTTAATTTTAATGCTTTGATGGTTGTAGAAAAAATATTATTTGTAACACGTGCGCGAACTACTTTGATGATCTCGACTAATTCACTTGTCGATCACCAAAGTAGCATTTCGCGCACTGGATACAAAAATAACTATTTCCTACAACTGCTATGAAAAATAGGTTATTTCTCATAGCTTACTTAATTTCAAAACCATGTATTGCTAATACTGTGAGAAATATTTTTTCTCACGGCCCACACACACCACATACATTTATGTGGAGAATCAACAAAAATCGACAATAATTTAGTTGGCAGCTGTTCAGCTTTAAATAGTTGTTACAACTGTCAGATACCGACAGTAGTAACGATTTTGATAATACTCCGCCAGAGGTGTTGGAAAAAGCTGCAAAAGTAACGTTAGATTTGTTGCCAGAATTCGAGAAAAAAGTATGAATTGGCATACGAAAAATTTATGGAGTGGAGAAGAAATACAAAAATGAAATCTTTTTCGGAGAGTGTACTTTTGGTATACTTTAAAGAGCTACCGAAAATTTTAAAGGCGTCTACACTTTGGTCACAGTATACAATGCTGCGAAGTACTATCAGTTTAAAAAATAACATTAATATATCTACGTATCAAAAATTACGTTCATTTTTGCACGATTGAGCTTTTTCGTTTATTTACGATATCTGTTTCCAAGACAGTAGGACATGTTCACTTGGTTGCGAGGCCAAACTCGTCGTTAAGTATTTTACTTACCAACGTAAAATTATATATAGGTACTATACTTCACAACAATAAGAACAAAAAATTTGGACATTTCTATTTAAAACGTCACTTTTGACTTTTCGTTTATTTAGTAGAAATTAAATTATTTCAATTGTGATAAATTTAATGCAATCCACAATGGTCCAGCAACACTCAAAAACTGGCCAAAATCCCAAATCATAAAGTCGTAAAAGGAGGTTCAAAACTAAGCTAGTTTGAAAGATAAAGGTCGATAGAATTGTAAAATATCACTAATTTAAATAAAGTCGTACCCCACAGTCCATGACGGACCGTTAACGTCGTAAAATATTGTGGGAATGCATAATATTACGGGTTGCGGATATAAAGCTATCATATTCGTGTACAACTCCTACAGAGCGCCTATGTGGAAAATTTTATTGCATTATGTTTCTTGCAATATTAAGTTGTAAAAATATGTGGCTGAAGTTGGCTCATATAGTGAGTTATCTGTGCTATAGCACGTAGGTTAAATAGTGGTAAACGCTGTAAATTTCAAGAGTTATTGAAACTTCTCATAAAGTTATAAAACAACTGAAACGTTATAAAATGGAGATTCCTTTTTTATAGACAACTTCAATACTTATATTATAAAAAATTACAAGCCGGACTTGCTCCTTTTCCTTAAAAAAATAATACAAAAATTAAGACGTATCTTTCACGATTTTTTTTAGCGTAAGCTAAAAAGCTCACGAGTTAAATTGTTGTTGAATATTATATAATAATGTTTGAAGAATATTTACAATATTTTACAAGCATGTATAGTTATATATATATATATATATATATATATATATATATATATATATATAAGGATGCCCACTATGGGGATCTCGGAAACGGTAGGAGATGGAAGGTCGATTAAATGGAACAAAAATGTATTTATGGTCTTTGTAGAACTCGAAAATCTCTTTTAGTTTTTGAGATATTTGAAAATAATTGAATTTTCTGATTTTCGCTTTTTTTTTTCTGACCTTATTTGAAGAGCTATCAAGAAAAGAAGAGCACATTTTCATTGCCACTTTTCTAGCTCTACTTAATGCTGTTATTCAATTTTTGATACAACGTTTCGTTTGTTAGCAACCATCATCAACTTTATTTTTTTTTTATACACGAAAAAATTATTTTTGCCATATTTAAATTCTCTCCTTGATTCTGAATTCAACGATATATCACATTTTATATTTTTGATACGTTTCGGATGAGAAAATTCATATTCAATGTTATACATCGATAACGTACAGTTAAAACTAATAATAGAAACATTAGAAAACTGTAAAATTATTATAAAATAATGTTTTCTCATTTTCTAATGCCTGTTGCGAATAGAATAATTCACAAGTATGTATTTAGTGAAAATACTATTAACTAACAGTTAAAATACATCTTCCGAAGTACTGATGCATTTGATAAAAATAAGTAGGCTTTGCATTTTGTTTACCTACCTGTCATAATTTATTGTTGTCCGTATTACGTTTGTTTGGTGGTCTTTGAGTTAATTACATTTTGTGTTTACCTAAAAACTATATGGTAGGAGTACATTTTTTAAATAATGAAAAATTCGATATACTGACGTGTTACATTTTGTGTCAACGTAATTGTTCTGAAGACGAAATAATGTATTTAAACAAATGTCCAGACAGGCGTCAACCTCACAAAAGAACTTTTCGCACATTAGCAGTTAATCTAAAAGAATATGGTGCGTTCAAAAAACCTGTAAAATCTCGCAAAACACCTTGCAATCAAGAAAAAGCTAATACTGCTTTATTAGCTGTAACGGAAAATCCAGAGGTTTCTACTAGGAAAATTGAAGAGGCAACTGGCATAGCCCATTCCACAGCTCATTATGTTCTAAAGAAGGAGAAAGTACATCCATATAAGTTTAGAATTTGTCAAGGACTTCGACCAGGTGACCCAAAAAGACGTAAAATATTTTGCGAATGGTATACTCGTCAATCTCAAGACAATGAATATTTTTCGAATAAAATAATATAGTCCGATGAAAGTATGGTTAATAATAATGAAATTTTTAATCGTAGAAATTCTCATTATTGAGTAAATCCACGTCTGTACAAAACGGCCAAACACCAACACCGTTTCGGATTTAACATGTGGGCTGCTATATTCGGTACTCGAATTATAGGTCCTTTCATTTACCACCAGTCCTTAAATTCTGAACGTTACCATATTTTACTCCAAAATGAATTAGAGATTGCTTTGAATGATTTGCCTTTTCAAGAAGTTGAAGGTTGTTGGTTTATGCAGGACGGTGCACTAGCACATAATTCCAGAGTTGTCAGAGAATACCTGCCAGTTAGATTTCCGCAAAGATGTATGGGAACTCATGCAAATGTAGAAAGAAAAATTGGTTTTGTTTTTGTTTACATGGTTTTTCAAGCGGTATAAAATCCGTACCACCGCGAATATTTGCAAAATATTTTTTTTTCTTTTTTTTACAGATTACAACTTGTTTTTGAAAATGGATTTGCCTTTTCGCCTTGTAGACATCACAGCAGAAGAACTACTAGACGACCTACATTTAGGTGATGAGTGTGCAAGTCTTCCTTCAGATGTAGAATCAGTGAATCAGTCTCAGAAAACAAGATCAGCCAGGATCCCGATGGTGAAGACATATTCCTCGAAGCCGCACTCGAAAATCAAGATATCGAGCTTATAGGAACTGAATCTGGATGTCGAGGTGAATATTCCACTAAGTATTATGCGGTAAAACCTTTTAGCTGCAAACGGTAATAATGGAACTATTTTTGATACGACGTTCGTTCAAAACAACAATCTAAAGGAGTTCAATAGTCCATCAGGTGCAGCAAATTTTGTGAAAGGGTTAGATAGCCCCACCCCAACAGATTTGTTTTTGCTTTTATTTACCGAAGAATTAATTGACAAAATTGTATTTCACCCAGATTTCAAAACCGTTCAGGCCAGTAACAACCGACGAGTTGAAAACTTTTATTGGAATCAATATCCTGATGGGAATAAAATCACTTCCTAGTTACAGAGATTACTGGAGCAGTTCTCCTATGCTTCATGACAATTCTGTAAGCTCGCTGATGTCTGTAAAAAGATTCAGCTGGATCCTCGGTCACCTACATTTTAACGATAACGATTTGCAGCCAAAACGAGAAGATCCATCATTTGACAAACTTTATAAAATACGACCAGTAATTGATGAACTGCAAATGAGATTTTGGGAGTGTTACTTACTTTCCAAAAATTTGTCAATTGACGAATCGATGATTATATTTAAAGGTAGATCATCAATGAAGCAATATCTACCAAAAAAAAACCATAAAGCCTGGGTACAAAGTATGGATGTTTGCGGACAATAGTGGCTATTGCTTGAAATTTGATATTTATACAGGAAAATCTGGTGACGGTGTAGAAAAGAATTTAGGAACACGCGTGGTTAAAAATTTATGCCGTGGATTGGAAAATAAAGGCCATTGTGTTTACTTCGATAATTACTTCACCAATGTTGACTTATTGGAATCTTTACTAAACGATGAAATATATGCATGTGGTACGGTAGACAAAACAAGAAAAAAGCTTCCAATTTTTATCGCTGATAAAAAACATGAAAAGAGGTGAATTTTCTCATTTTGTCAGTCACACAGGTCTTCTAGTAGTAAAATAGATGGATAAAAGAGCTGTTCATCTATGGTCAAATTTCGCTTCGATGTCGTCTCCACCGTCAAAAGAAAAAATAAAGATGGAACTGCGGAAGACATACCATGCCCAGAAATTTTGATCGACTACAACCGTTTTATGAATGGGGCAGACAAATTTGACCAATTGAAGTCAGTATATGAAATTAACAGGAAAAGTCACAAATGGTATCATCAAATTTTTTTTTATTTAGTCGACGCCTGTGTTGTCAATGCGCATCGCCTTTTCGTAGATCTACAATTACACAAAATGTTAATGAAAGATTTTCGGCTTTCTATTGCGCATGGAATAATTACAAAACCATCAATAAAAAGATCAAAAACCAATGTATCTCCCGTAAGAATAAAAAAAACAGAAACCATTCGTTCCTGAGGAAGAAAGGACAAGATCGGCAGACCACCAGCCGGAATATGGTACCAGAAGAAGGTGTGCCTTCTGTAGCACCAAACAAAAGCAAATAAAAACCAACTGGATGTGTATCTAATGTAACGTTCCACTTTGTTTATCAAAAACAAAAAATTGTTTCGAGAGTTTTCACAATAAGTAATTTTGCGAATGTGTGCGGTGGTACAAACATTGTACCACCCTATTATTTTGGTAAAAATTTAGGATTTTTTCAAAAAAAAATTTTTTTCATGTTCTTTTCAACTTACTTGGTAGAAATGAACATAAATTTCAACTAAAATAGTGTTATTATTTTTCTGCCCCTTTAGGACAATTTTGTTTTCAAATCTCTGCCCCTGAAAGAGTTAAACAAATATCCAGAAAGGCGTCAACCTCACAAAAGAACTTTTCGCACATTAGCAGTTAATCTAAAACAATATGGTGCGTTCAAGAAACTTGTAAATTCTAGCAAAAAACCTTGCAATGAAGAAAAAGCCAATACTGTTTTATTATCTGTAACGGAAAATCCAGAGGTTTCTACTAGGAAATTTGGAGAAGCAACTGGCATAGCCCATTCCACAGCTGATTATGTTCTAAAGAAGGAGAAAGTACATCCATATAAATTTAGAATTTGCCAATGACTTCGACCAGGTGACCTAGAAAGACGTAGAATATTTTGCGAATAGTATACACGTCAATCTCAAGGCAATGAATATTTTCCGAATAAAATAATATAGTCCGATGAAAGTATGGTTAATAATACTGGAATTTTTAATCGTAAAAATTCTCATTATTGGGCAAGAGTAAATCTACGTCTGTACAAAACTGCCAAACACCAACACCGTTTCGGATTTAACATGTGGGCTGTTATATTCGGTACTCGAATTATAGGTGCTTTCACGAGTCCTTAAATTTTGAACGTTGCCAAATTTTACTCCAAAATGGATTAGAGATAGGTTTGAATGGTTTTCCTTTCCAAAAAGTTGAAGGTTGTTGGGTTATGCAGGACGGTGCACCAGCACATAATTCCAGAGTTGTCAGAGAATGCCTGTCAGTTAGATTTCCACAAAGATGTATTGGCACTCATGCAAATGTACCGTGGCCAGCCCGTTCTCCAGATATAACACATTTGGATTGTTTTCTTTGGGAATACATTAAAAATTACATTTATGGAAACGATATTGAAAACGAAGAAATTTTACAAAAATTAGTTCGCCAAGCGTTTGCTAGTATTACTCCTCAAATGCTGAAGAATATTTTAGATGCTACAGTTAGAAGATGCTATTTATGTTTAGAGAATAACGGGAATCTTTTTGAACATCTTTTGTGAGTTTATTAACCTTTAAAATAAATTTGTTTTTTTATTTGTCTATCATTTTAAAATTACAAAACATAATTTTATAATAATTTTACGGTTTTCTAATGTTTCTAGTATTAGCTTTAACTGTACGTTTTCGATGTTTTACATTGAATATGAATTTTCTCATCTGAAACGTATAAAAAATGTAAAGTGTGATATATCGTTGAATTCAGAATCAAGGAGAGAATTTAAATATGGCAAAAATAATTTTTTCGTGTATTTAAAAAAATAAAGTTGATGATGGTTGCTAACAAACGATACGTTGTTTCAAAAATTGAATAACAGCACAAGTAGAGCTAGAAAAGTGGCAATGAAAATGTGCTCTTCTTTTCTTCATAGCTCATCAAATGAGGTCAGAAAATAATGAAAACGAACATCAAAAAATTCAATTTTTTTCAAATATCTAAAGAAATAGAAGAGATATTCAAGTTCTACAAAGACCATAAATACATCCTCTCAAATGCGTAACTTTTGGTCCATTTAAGTAACCTTCCATCGCTTACCGTTTTCGAGATCCTTATGGTAGGTATCCTTATCTTGGGCACGGTGTATATATATATATATATATATATATATATATATATATATATATATATATATATATATATATATATATATATATTACAGCTATAACTGATATTGTAGTGAACGAAAACAGCTGATTCCTCTGGCCAAAAGGAACAAAAAATTGTTAATACACGGTGTGTCTATTGTTGATGGTTTCCAAGATGTTAACTTTTTTTTTAATTTTTCTATTTCGTGGACTTATTTTTTAAATCACGCTGTATCTTCCAAACTAGAAGAGTTACAAGAAAACACATTAGGAGAAATTTGTAGAAGAATATTGAATTCATTCGAGACAAACTCATCATTCAACATTTTTAATCACATAATGAATTCAGAAATGATTTTTTTTCAAATTCCAAGACAAATTTCCAAGAGGAATATTTTTCCAATAGAGATGGATTTGATACATTACCGATAAAGGAAAAACTTCCTTTTTTCATAAGCTTCACAACGATATGAAAAAAACTTATGGTTGACGTACTAATTACTGAATTGTTACAGGAATACACCTCAGGAAAAACTTTTAGAGCATAAAATTACCTTCAAAAATATGGTAGTGTAGATGAGAATTGACGATTTCTCCCTCACTTTTCAATCAATCTGTACATTTATGGCAAGAAATACGTCTAATTTACTGAGATCTTTTCATCACCGTAGCAACGACTTGACATTAGTAAGTTAGTTGTCAAAATTTGTTTGCTATTACAGTTTTGCTGATTTCCATACGAGTTCTTTCTGTTGTAGTGATATTGTAATTTAGTTTTTAAGTCGTTTTTGTTCTTGTTATTATTATTGTTCTTGTTCGTGTTCGCGTTTTCCTTCCTGAGTCATGTTTTCAAATGAAGAATATGCCGATATTCATTATTATTATGGTGTTGCCTAAGGGAATGCGAGTGAGGCTGCTAGACTGTATGCAGCTGCTTTCCCAAGAAGAATTCATCCAGAAAGGAGAGTTTTCTCTAGAGTACACACTGCTCTTAGAGAGAGAGGGGACCTTTTAGGATCCTAAGAGATCAAGACGAATTTCATAATGTTGAGAGGATTGACGACGTAATCCAGCATTTCGAAGCAAATCCTGAGACTAGCTTGCGGCAGTCATCCAATGTATTGCAGATGCCACGAGAAACAATACGGAGAACTCTTAAGGCTGACGGAAGACGTGCGTATCACGTGACGGGAGTTCAAGAACTTTTAGATGGAGATCTAGGTCGGCGGATTGAGTTTTGCCAATGGTATCTCAATTCAGTTAGGAATGATCGAGATTTCCAAAAAGCAATCTTGTGGACGGATGAGGCCACCGTTACAAGGTCAGGCATCTTCAATATCCATAACACGCTCGTCTGGGCACATGAGAACCCACATACTATGAGACCAAATAGCTTTCAACACCAGTTAATGTTTGGGTTGGTTTACTCAACAATCAACTTATTGGTCCATATATTCTGCCAGGTAGAGTCAATTCAGTGAATGTTTTGAATCCCCTTCAAGAAAACCTCCCTGAATTGATGAAGGAGGTTTCATTGGAAACAAGAGCAGGTATGTGGGTTCAACTTGATGGTTGTCCTGCCCACTACGGAAGAGGTGTGAGAGATTGGCTAAACGAACATTATCCCCAACGTTGGATTGGAAGAGGTGGTACAGTGGCGTGGCCTCCAAGATCTCCAGATCTCACCCCTCTTTTTGGATGAATTCTTCTTGGGAAAGCAGCTGCATACAGTCTAGCAGCCTCACTCGCATTCCCTTGGGCAACACCATAATAATAATGAATATCGGCATATTCTTCATTTGAAAACATGACTCAGGAAGGAAAATACGAACACGAACAAGAACAATAATAATAACAAGAACAAAAACGACTTAAAAACTAAATTACAATATCACTACAACAGAAAGAACTCGTATTGAAATCAGCAAAACTGTAATAGCAAACAAATTTTGACAACTAACTTACTAATGTCAAGTCGTTGCTACGGTGATGAAAAGATATCAGTAAAGGAGACGTATTTCTTGCCGTAAATGTACAGATTGATCGAAAAGTAAGGGACAAATCGTCAATTCTCATCTACTCTACCATATTTGTGAAGGTAATTTTATGCTCTAAAAGTTTTTCCTGAGGTGTATTCCTGTAAGAATTCAGTAATTAGTACCTCAACCATAAGTTTTTTTCATATCGTTGTGAAGCTTATGAAAATAGGAAGTTTTTCCTTTATCGGCCATGTATCAAATCCATCTCTATTGGAAAAATATTCCTCTTGGAAATTTATCTTGGCATTTGAAAAAAAATCATTTCTGAATTCATGTCATTAAAAATGTTGAATGATGAGTTTGTCTCGAATGAATTCAATATTCTTTAAGGCAATTTCATCTTCTAGATATTTCTTCTAATGTGTTTTCTTGTAACTCTTCTAGTTTGGAAGATACAGCGTGATTTAAAAAATAAGTCCACAAAATAGAAAAAATTGAAAAACAGTTAACATCTTGGAAACCATCAACAATAGACACACCCTATATTAGCAATTTTTTGTTCCTTTTGGTCAGAGGAATCAGCTGTTTTCGTTTTGGCCATCGAGTTTGGGTCACCTGTAATATATATATATATATATATATATATATATATATATATATATATATATATATATATATATATATATATATATATATATATATATATATATATATATATATATATATATATATATATATATATATATATATATATATAACTGACTCCTTCGCCTACAGCCATTAATTACAAAGTCACAAGAAGCACACATGTCTTTCAAGAGGTAGAAGGCAGCAGAAAACTTCAAAAGAAGCATCTACTAGACTTCATCATCGTAAAAACATCACCTAACTTTCCTCAGTTGCAAATCAAACAAAAAGTGGCTGAATTCTGTTATCAGGTATACAGAAAAGTGGACAGATGCAATAGAAACCATCAACGTTTTGTGAACGAAAATTTTAAATGGTTGAATGAGTAAATTATTTTCAACCCTCACCCAGCATGAACAGCAGAACGAGGTAAACCAAGTTTCGCGGATAGTAGCTCCGGAACAAAACGAAGAAATACTGAACAATTGCGGTCAATTGAAAGTAGTGATAGCCTAATTTATGCAGCCTGCATGAAGTTGAGGCAAGAAGGAAGCCTCGATAAAGCTGATCTTCAGATGACATTCAGATAACAGAATCAGTTTCTGAAGTGTCTCTGCAATCACTTTTAGACCATACCGTACGTCGTTTGCTTCTGGTTCAAGAAGAAATCCTTTGCATAATCCCAAAGAAATACAGGACAAGTCTGATATTTCTTTTGAAATGTGGTTATGATGGGACCACAGGCCAAGCCCAGTACACACAAAAGGCCCAAGAGTAAGGATTTCAGGACACAGATATTTTTTGTCATTTCTCTTGTGGCACTACAACTGTTCTACGACTCACAAAAAATAGAAAATATCGTAGTTTGTCAAAACTTACGTCCATCTTCGGCTAGAATTTGTAGGCCGGTAAGATTGCAGTTTAAGAAAGAAACTGTGTAACTCACTGAGAAAGAAATCAAGTGCATACAAGACCAGGCGGGGTCTATGAGTCCTACAATTTCTGAAATTTACGATACCACATTTGCAGTTCATCATACGCTTCAGTGTATAATACACTTATATCGACAAAATCGTGTGTGGCGCAACACCGAAAGATATGAACTGCTTCAAAGCAGGAATAAAATCTGAAAATCCGGAAACGTTTCAGTTTGGGTTGTCAGCTCTGCATGCTTGGATACGTTAAATGGAATGGTTGCTCCACGTTTCTTTCGGTTGGAGGTAAAAGAATGGCGGGTGCGGGGAGAGGTCAAGAAGGATGTTACAAGGAAGAGGAAGAAGATGATACAAGAAAAATTGAAAAAATAATTAGGCTTCCTCGTGGATGAACCAAGGTAGGGTGGGAGCGAAACATCAAATGATGGCAATACGGCCCGCATGTTTTTCGAAAATGCAGAAAAAGTCGCTGAAATCACAGGCATCGACAACAGCCTAATAAATAAATATGCAATTCTTCTGCAGGCTCTTTCAAGTGGGCTGGATATCGACACAGATAAATTCGAAAAGTGGACCAAGAATATCCACGAATTATATATTAGCCTTTATCCGTGGTACTACATGCCGGCTTCGGTGCACAAAATTCTGATGCATGGTCCATCCATCATTTCTTCAGCTCTATTACCGATTGGCCATCTGAAGAGGCGCAGGAAGCACGTCATAAACATATTAAGCAATACAGGGAACATCGCGCTCGAACTAGCTCTCGGGAAAACACAATGAGAAATGTTATGTTGTGATTTTTTGCCACCCCTTCATTTCAACATTGAGACAACCAATGGCTCAAGGTAACCAAAGAAAATTACTTTCTAAATATGTTTTAGGCCTTTTGAAAGCTCCGGTCGAGCCTTTAGCAGATAAAGATACTGATACAGAATAATATGTCATATTGTAACTACTCTATGATTTCACGAAGTATGTTACGAGCAAACAAAAATAAGGTTTATATAGAACTACATTGCTAATTATGCTACGAGCAAACGAAAATAATGTTTATATAGAACTATATTGCTTTTTTTAATTATAACAATTTTTTTGTTCATAAAAGTGTTTGAAGCTGGAATGTGGCTGAATACGGTTTGCGATAAAACTGGACTACGGTGCACTGTGCTACGTCCAAAATTTTCATCAAAACCTGCACGTGTAGCCGCTATTTTGTTTACAATAATTTTGACTTTAGATTTGTAATCAGCGACCTTAAAAACCCCCCACATATTAATTTTCATCAAAACCTGATATCTTTTCCACCTTTGTAGCCGCCATATTGGATCCGATATTTTGTTTAAAATAATTTTGACTTTAGATTTGTAATCTGCGATGTCGAAAACCCCCATATACTAATTTTCATCAATTTCTGATATCATTTCCACATATGCTGCCGCCATATTGTATCCGCCATTTTGTTTATGGTAATTTTGACTTTGGATTTGTAATTAGCGACCTCAACAATCGTTATATACTAATTTTTGCGCGAATATAAATTCATTTGCGATTTTGGCCAGCTTTTGAGTGTGGCTGGACCACTGTGCAATTGTACAAAAAACAGTATGAGCATCACGAACATTAAGGGTTGTATCGGCCTCCGGCCAAACATGGGCGTAGACTGGTAAACCTCTCTTACTGCTCTTGATACTCAATATACTATTTTGAAAAGAAAGTCCGACAATTACGTCCCCAAAAAATCAAACATATTGACAGCCGACCAACTGCAGAGATTTTTAAACGAAGCTCCAGACAAGTAATATCCACTAATAAAGGTAAGTTTATTTAGAAGGAACTATTTTTAGAATTTCTTTCGCTCTTTTGCTCGAATTAACATAGTTTTTTGTAATTAGTGGGTGTTTTAGTAGATAAAAAGAATTAGATAATTATTCAAAATTCCATTTCAAATTCTGCTAGATACATATATGTGCTTTTACACAAAACTTTTAGGATAAGGCTCAGTGGTGCAGTAGATCGAGTATTCGCTTGGCACATAGGCGGCCCGGGTTCAAATCCCGGGCTGGACTGTTATTTTTTTTAAATCAAATTTTAATTATACATCGTGATATTTTTATTTGTAGGTTGCAGTGGCTATTGGCATAGCGGGGACATGTCGTAGAGAAACATTGTGGAAATTAAAAATCGATAATTTAGAAGATTTAAATTCGGCTTTACTGGTGAAATTAGATAACACCGAAACAAAAAAGCGAGTTACGTTCACAGTAACAGGAGAATTTTATAATATGTATAAAAAATACGCTGCTCTTCGACCGGTTGATTTGCCAGAAAACCGTTTCTTTTTAAATTACCAGCACGTAAAATGTACTAGACAGAGAGTCGGCATTAACAAATTTGGTAGTATGGCTAAGGAAATTGCAATTTTTTTTAAAATTGGTAAAATTCCGATCTATATACAGGTCACTGCTTCAGACGTTCTTTGGCAATAATTTTAGTGAATGCAGGAGGGGAAATATTAACCATAAAGCGCCATGGAGGATGGCAATTCAGTACCATGGCAGAAGGGTACGTCGGAGAATCTATTAAAAATAACATTAACGTTGCTAATAAAATAGTCAACTCTATTGAAAAACCACTCGAACTCTTTACTCTTTACTGAAATGAAGAGAAAATGCACCGTATATGAATGATCAACCCTCAACTTCTACAATTAATATAACAGAAAATTTACTAAAAAAAAAGACGTTCCTGGTTTGACCATACAACATTGTACGAATTTTACTATTAACTATAATTTTAAACAAATTATTTAACTGTTAAGAAGTAGGATACTTTAATGTTGTTTAGTTTGCTAACCATAAAAATAAATATTAAGCTACATTATTTGTATTCTTTAAATTTCTGCAGTTGTAGGAAAAGTATAGTGTGCAGTACGTGAGGAAAGTACTTTTCTCACTCGTGAGAAAAGTTAAACTTTCCCCACTTGTTACACAATATACTATTTCCTGCTTTAAATGGAAGTCATCTTCGGATATACGAGAGTTTATGTATTTCTACATGTTGTTGAGGTACTAAATAATGCCATTGGGCGTATAAATATATATATATATATATATATATATATATATATATATATAGAAGTTTGGTTTCACCAAAGGTTAAGCCACATGTTTTCTTTCAGTCCGATTATAATTTTAAACTTTTTTTGGTAGATAGACTCTACGCACTAAATATCACTAGCTAAAAACCTAAAAGGAAAATAAAACAAACCGTGAGACTTCTTGGAAGTCGACTTACATCACAGGGGTAAAACCTATTGTCAGAGTATTATTTTGCACTTATCCATGGTATATTTTTTTAGCTTCTTCTTTCTTGCGGTCTTTCTTGCTTGCTTCTCATTACACGTTTCAACTAGATGTTCAAGGTAGCATCGTTCTAACCTGTGCTCACCTATACATACCGTAACGATGGGTGAAGCTTGCGGATAGCCAGAGACAGAGGTTATTTACTCATTGGGCCAGGTCAGACTATTCCAATTATGCTATTCTTCCTTTATAACAATGCAATAGTGGGTACGATAGTCGGTTATAATCAACAACACTGCCTTGTTTTGTAACGATATAAACGGGTGGTAGAACGGGATTACAGATAAAGTTGGCCTTTTTGCCCCAACTAGTCAGCGTATGGGAATGGGTATGATGTTGATAAATTTTACACATCCAGAATAGTAAAACGTACGTAAGTCAAAATAGGGGATGAAGACGTAATCAGATCGGTTTAGGGCGCCAGAATGTTTGGTAGTCAAAATGAGGGATGTCGTGCCAAAATTACGTGTACATAGCGTGTCTAAACATACAAAAAATATACGCTTACCTACCCGCAATCAATTCCAGGTGTCCTCGACAACAGCTCAGCAAACCACCTGAAATAGGGCTTCAAAATAGCACTACACGCCTGACAAATAAAAGCCTGATAAACACTCAATAAAGTTACGTTACTACACCTCAGTGTAAATAATTAGGCATTATATAATAATCAAAACAAAACAAGAAAAAATCACCTTTGATGAATGCACTCTAAATGAATTAATAATCACCTAGAAATCAAATAAAACACTGAATATCATTAACGCTATTACTCAATAAAAAAAAACTAACTTCTTTACGTTAAAACTTAAACTCATAAACTACCGGTAAACTTGCAATTTGCAAAAAAAAACTTTTATGTAACACAAAATGGTTTTCACAGAATTAAAACAAATTTATAAAACCTAAACAATGCTATAATAAGATAAAACAATAATATAATATAAATGTGAACACACGATAATGCGTATATAAGATAACAAATTCTTAAGGGGCGGCAGAGGGTCTGGCCAAAATTCTGCGTAACGCCGTTCTAAATGGTTAACCTTAAATTATATATATATATATATATATATATATATATATATATATATATATATATATATATATATATATATATACATATGGATTATTTACCCACACTACTATAGGGTCAAGTGCCCTTTACTACTAAAATGAAAAGTGCGGAGCGCCAGAATTATGATTAATTTCAATAAATAAACCAAAGCAACTACTTAATTTAAAAGATACACGACTCCGCTTTCAAACCTTCGTTAACAAAACAAATAATTCGAAACACACACACAAGAAATCTTGAAATTACTTAAAAAGAAACACAATGTTATACCACCTTAATGTCTAGATTAGCACCTCCCCTGTGTTACAACAATCGAAAATGAACCAGGTGACCAATTACTGCTATAACGGATACGGAATCTCCCTGCTCTGACGCAAGATGAATGAATATGTTGTCTATTAATCTCTTGAACACAAACAATTCCTTGATTGAATCTCGGTAAAATGCTACTGCATTATTTAAAAACTTCTTTTAAAATAATAATTTGTGCGCTCAACTGGCTTGTTAACTTTTATCTTTCAAATAGTTTTATTTACACTAACAATCCAAAAGGTTATTAACTTTATTTAAATAACTATAATTTTAGTATTCTGCGAAAGTTTCTTTATATTTCAACACGCTTTGCACGGCAATTAAGTGGCACTTCAAGAACGTTAATTTAATAAATCCGCAAAAGCGATATAAACCAATGAGTTCACAGAAGCACTAATATAACACGACGGTGATCTCCAGGTAACTTGATTACGTAAAATCGAAACCGGCACTAGGTCTATTCCTTTGGTGATTGAACAATTTTAATTAAAATCCCTTCACAGGTTCTCTTCAAAAAGTAGATAACTACCCTGACAACACCAAACGTACGTTCGTTAAACACCAAAAGCTCCAATATATCAACGTTCTAAACCACCCCTTAAGCCGTAACAACAAACGTCACCGTACAACTACTCGAGAGCGCGGTCAGCTTCAGAATCCCCAAATCATTACCAAAAATCCATCTTGGATTTTCGTATCCCACCACTCACAAAAAAATCTCATTTAATTTAGTTCCACCAATTAAGAAACGGAAGGAGAAGATTTGATACCCCTACACACAAACTTCGTTTTCATCCGTAAGGACTCGAGAATTTTCAAAATTCCAAACGTCAGCAGAATCAACGTAAAAAGTATCTCCGTATTTTCCTTTAAGTTCAAGCAGTTAGTCCCACATTCTCTCTTTATGACTTAAAACCAACATACTCAATATTAATCTGAAGCACTGCAATTAACCGACTCCTTGTCGCCAAAATGATATCAAATGGATTTAAATCTACATTCTTTCTTTAAGTTACTTAATTTTACAAAACTTTCTATCAACTTTTAAGGAAATCAAACGAAATAAACGTTATTTAAACTTATATACAAATAATACGTTACTCAACATTCAGTAAACGGGGAATAATAATGAAAACAATCTAAATTACGGGATAGTAATTCACAAACAAAACAAACTTAAGCTCGCAACACACCATCCTTAAAGGTCGCAACACACGTAAAACAAATTTATCCATAAAACTCAATTCAACAACAAAAATTTGACGGTAAATCGCTAGGAAATCGTGATCTTATCACAGTTTTCGTATACAACGTATTGTTACAACCTAAAAGTGTGTTTTAATAAACGATACCTCCACAGTCAGCAGCATTAAGTAGTTATTTTATTAAAATTTTCGTTGTTTACACCTGTTTTGGACTGAGATAAAGATTATAGTGTGCATTGAACTCGAATATCGCCCCACTATTCAAGAATTACTAAAATGTGTGATTAAAATAGCCTAATTTCTGCTTACCTTTCTATGATTTCTAGAACCACACCCAAAAATGTATACTAATGTTGCCATCCATTTTATTATTGTCACGAGTTACGAGTCTTATCGTTATTTGCGTAGAAGCTGTTAATCTAGTTATTATCATATACCGGTTGTCCTTGTATTCTTGTCATTTTCCTGCAGTATTTATTTAACAATTACTAGCGGGAAAACATCATTCTTTTAAATTGCTATTTTAGATTTAAATATGTGTTTTGAAATACTTTACATAATTATATTTCTATCGATTATTTATAAGGGGTTTGTCTAAATTAAATTTTTCGTTTGTGAAACAGCGGCAAGTCAGTTAATCAAAAAGAGTTTAAGTCAAAGCATAACCAGGTGGGTTGAATTTCTCCTTTTCAGGTTAACCCTTGAAAGTACTTTCAAACAAACCATGGAAGGCAGTTGTGTTTAACCTTCCAAATTTTTGTTTTTTAAAAATAATTCTCAATATGTAGATATAAAGTTAACTTGCCTGCGTACTTGATTCGATGTGAAACATTAATTATTAATTGTGCATAATTTTTGGTGGGTGCAGAAAGAATTGTTTAAAGGCATATACAGAATTTGGGAGAAGACTATTTTGGGATACGGAGATTCCCGATTTGACATTTGCAGTGTTGCCAGATTTTCGTTTTCACTCACATTATTGGTCACTTTGGTTTTTTAAATACAACACCCTGTATATGCAGTGCAACATTTGAATTTCCTCTTCAATGTGACTTCAACCATATGTAACACTTCTGATTTTATGTAGCCTAGAAGGTCTTAAATACATAAAATAGAAGTATGGCAACGCCTAATTGTCTCAATAAATTTTTTAATACATACTGTTTTTAACTATATTAAGACGTAACAATTGAAAGATTACTACATTTTTAACATAATGATTACTTAATTAAGCGTTCAAAATGTGTTCCATTTGTGAGTTGAGAGTACCCTAATCAATGGTAGGATGCGTCACCACATTTCTCCATGATGGTCTAGAAATTAATCGAGATTCATCGATAATTCATTGCTTTAGCTCTACAAGACCTGCTGGTTTAGTTTTGTAAACTGAATTTTTCAAGTATCTCAATAAAAATAATCTTTAGGATTGAAACCAGGTGAACGTGGAGGCCATTCAATATTACCTCGTCTAACAATCCGGTTAATATCTCATCTAAATAACGCCAAACATTTACACCAAAATGAGCTGGAGCTCCATCTTGCTGAATTAAAATTGACTCCAAACAAGTTTCTCAGTGTAGATACAATTTCATTTCTAAGTAGCATTTCGTACTTATCTGACGTTAAATTTCCTTCGATAAAGAACGACCCAATTAACTGAGTACCCACTATACCTGACCATACATTTAACTTTTGTGGTCTTTGGGTAAGGTTTTCACGCATACAGTGTGAGTTTACGTCACTACAGTACCTTACATTATGTCTATTTACAGTCCCATACAGTGTAAAGCTTGCTTCGTCGGAAAACACATGTTGTCAACGAAATTTCCGCCATTTTCAATTTTATTCATCATTATCCCAGTAAATTCTAATCTACGGTCGAAGTTATCTTCCCTTAATTCTTGCAATAAATGAATTTTGTGTGGTTGAAATGTATTCTTGTGTAATACACGTAAGACTGAAGAATGACCTACATCATGTAATTATGCAACCCTGCGTGAGGATGTTTTGTTGTCATTTATAACTGTTTTTGGTCTACCTGATTGGTATCTATCTTTTACTCCTCCAGAGTCCTCAAAGCGCTATACAGTTTTTTGTACCGTCGCCTTATGGATAGGAGAACGGTTTGGGAAAGTATCCTTGAACAAGTTGGTTACTTCACGAAGTTAAATATTTAATAAACATAGTTTGTATATCTTTTATTTTGACATTTTCGTGAATTTTTTATTGTATCCTCGGTTTAGTTATTTCGAACATAATAAAAAAAAAATACTTGGCGTCCGAGGTAATTTTTATTATTGTTACATTGCAGTTACTATATTGATGCTAAGTGGAAATAACTAAGCAGAAATTGTGGTAATTAAGCAAATCAAAAAAAGATTGAACCGTCCTGATTTAATCTACCGACTGAGATAACGGCATTAGCTTTTATTGAGTGTTTTGGATCTCTGGTTATTTTAACGATTTGTTTTGAGAACATTTACACCTATTTATTTATTATTTTTTACACCAGGGCTTTGAAAACCACCATTACTTACAAATTTACTTTGCAGAACTGTTCAAAACACATCAAACAGCTATCAGTTTTATTTAATAATGTAAATGGTGACAAAATGTCAAAATCACAGCATTCTATATTTAAAAATTTAAATTTTTTAAAATCTGCATATTTTGCACTGTTTTATGTATTTTTGACCTTCTAGACTAGTAATAAAACAATAATTTCCGTTACAGAAAAAACTAACTTCTCAAAATTTTCTGCAAACTCGCACAATGGAGATATTTGACCGCCCGGTATTTTTTTAATTTCAAAAATTAATTTTTGTGAATAAATTCCAATACAATACTCGTACACACAGTTTGATTAATTGAAATGTGAGATGCAATAATTTTATTTTGTACGATTTCCATTATAAGTATATAAATTCAAAATTTTAGTAAATAACGATTTTCCATTTGAACATCGAAATAGTTCAGGTACAAAATAAGTTTTGTTATCTCTTTTGGATACGAGATCGCAAGAGAGATTAGACGTCCGTATAAACGGCCCATCTATAACTGGCGCTAGCTGTTTGTTATAACTCTACGGTTGAGAGTTTTTTTCTTACCGCAGGCCACGATCTTCGTTGATTTGTTTGTTTGGCTAACTATTTTGTGGTCATACTTACAAAGTAAGCAACCCACATTGTTTGGTCTAAAAGTATGTACCCATATTGTCCGACGATTTAGACACATAAGTTTTCTTTTATTAGTTTTCCTTTTTTATTTTATTACGAATTTTATTTAGGTTTTCTGCCACCGTTGGCTAAACATAAGTATAATATAAGAGTTTAATTTTGGATTATTATTCTAATCGTAGGAACTATTCATTTTGTTTTTTAACCGTGGTTAGCTGACCGTGATTCGCAAAGTTTACTTACTACGTACTGTATATTTATATTTTTTTCCTGCTTAGTAATCTGTAGCCTGTTTAGGCAAACACGATTTGTTTGGTATTTTTTTTTACAGGAATTTTAGGTTTTTCGCACCGTAAGTACCCATTTTTACCGAGGGTCTTTTACGAGTTTTTTTTTTTTTTTTTGATCACCGCATCCTTCTGCAATCGCGATAACAATTTATTTTTCTCAAAGTGAGACCGAGAGTTTGATTTATATTTTTTTCGTTTGACGAATCGTTCTGTGGTCTAATTTACAACCTATAAAATTAAGTTTTTATTATTTATCCGACGTAGAAAACATTTGCTTTCGACCTTCGTATCAGGAGTTACATATATTTTTTGTAACTGGATTATTTTTGAATTCATGCTACCGAAACCGCGCATTTCCGACTAAACAACGATACAAGTCTTAAATACCGGCACCGATCTAAATCTTCAGAAACCCTGGTAGACCGACGTCTTCACTGGCGCTACTTGGACCGCTTTTACCCCTTTTAATTTTCCGCGAAGAGAAATCTAGGCCTCTACACCGTTCTCCTAGATTGGCGCTCGAGTAACCCGATTATACCGCGATAGTCCAACAGCAGTTCACCGCCCCGCCTCTCTTAAATAATTCTACCAGCGATTGACCGACGACCGAAGGTAAAAGACTACATAAAATCACAAGTATTACATGTGGTTGAACTCGTATTGAAGAGGAGATCCCAATAATGATTGCATATACAAGATGATGTATTTAAAAAACCAAAGTGACTAATAATATCAGAGAAACGGCAAATCTGGCAACATTGCAAATGTCAAATCTGGAATCTCCTTATCCCAAAATAGGCTTATCACAAATTTTGTACAATTAGGACTAACAATTTACAAGATAATTGGTCGTTCCCTGACTTTTGGTCCACTCTGTATAATTAACTTGCCTTGACCTGAGATGAATTATTAATTGTTAATTATTTGTACTGATCTATGATAACCGTTTGGTGAAATCTATTTAATATAAGGTTACCAGGGTAATTTTCGTTTGTTTCTTATTGCTTCCTTTCTTCCTGTTTCAAGCTTTACGGGCTCTCTCTCATAAAATCATAATTTTCTCATATTAAAGCTTGTGGCGCTCAAACTTTGCTTATGATATTAGTTACGTGTACTACTAAACTTCTTCCTTTCGTGTCTCTAACCTAAATCAATCTAATAATTATCTACGATCCAAAATATCCATGCTATCGAAGTGCTCAACGCCCATTTGGCCGTTTGTCTGAGTTACTATCCGAGTTCACTCATTCATTTATATTTATGTTATGTGGTAGGTTAGACACGTCCCGTTAAATCATTTTCGTGATTTAGATAATAGTATTAAATTAAACTATTTTGTTATTAGCAACAGGTATCGTTTCAGCCCAAACTGACGACGCAAGTTACAATTGCTGTTGAAATATACGATTTGATTATTAATGTTATCATTTCTCAATCTACAATATGCTTCACATGAACAACCGTATAAATGGTTTCTTAACATCTTTTGAAGTAGTGAACGAGATTAACTGCTTTTGTGTGGAACCTTATCAATTTTATGTCTATCATGGTAATGAAATATCACAAACATGTCAACATTTCAACAATTCTGTACAAAATCAGTAAGATGCAAACATCTCCTTTCAGTTTTCAATTTCAAACATAATTTTTCATTCAGTGTAATTCTTTTTGACAAATATTAGGGAAGTTGCCTCAAAACTCATGCGTAGAACCAAATATATTTATTATTTACTCGTAATTTCCATTTAGTTTAAAACGTAAATAAATACAGAACTTTTGAGATGTGCTTGCATATCGAGTGGTTTTGTATGTATTTAAATTGTGAAATTATTCTAAATTCTAGTCCTTTGATTTTTACTTTAAGGACTTCGTAATTGTTTTTCATTTCAACTCGTAGCTTATAAGCTTAATCCTGAATATACAACTCCAATTAATATTAATTACCGTAAACCCGTTTTTAATAATTTGTGATTTGAAATTGCGAAGAATCAAAAAGTAAATTATGTGAAACACGCATTTTCTTGCTTTTAATGTAGTATAATAATAATAATAATACACATAAACGTAATTATGCGTATGATTTGATCACTCTGACATATCCTTCAAAATCTTAAAATTTTCTTTCAAATTTTTTGTAAATATGTACTTCGCAAGAATTTCGAGCACGTTGCGTTTACATAACATCGTTAAATTTGCATAAGCACCCTTTCTAAAAATAAGCGATTTATAAATAGAATGGAGGTTTATATTTATGTAAATGGCAAAATATAATCCAACAGTCACATTCTTCTCTAGAATTTTGTGACATAAATTATGAAAAACGATGCTTTTATGTTTTATTTACTTTCCTCGCAAATTCTTCTGGAGGAAATCGTCTTGTTTTTATATGGAGATAGTTTGTGAAATATGGATTTAACGTAAGCAACAATAATGAATACGTGTAAATAATGTTAGACGTCAAGTACGAAATCATAGGTTTCTTCAACTGACACAGATAAACGTAATTACTGTAACTAGCTGCCATTACTAGCACCAAGTTATAAAGTTGATTTAACTTCCAGCTAATTTTTATTAATTGGATTAAAAACACGTAGTGTAACATGCGTTTGATTGGAGTACCTTTGGGGTACGGCATTGCTCCGTATAGGCAAAACTCCGATACAATTCTTAGATGATCCAAAACATCAAACATCTTATATGCAGAGGGTTCATATGTTGGATAAGTGCGCCACCACTGAAGTGTTGGTTCATATACATACAGGAATGGTTTGTTTCTAGGCTAAATCCGACTCACTAAGATTCGTTTCTCAACTAAAGGATTGATGTACAGAAAATTCCATAATACTTACTATAGCTGAAGGGAATGCGGGTCTTCCTAAAGTGAACGTCAACCTAGGAAATAGAAGTAGATCCATCTCTTAATACCTGATCGTTACGGGCAAGGTACTGGCAAGAACCTCAACTCGTGAAGGTAAAGCATACCTTAGTGGTATTGGCGGGGTTCTTACTCGTTACCTCAAAAGGCCACTCGACACAACTCAATGAAATCAAGTAATGGTCTAACAGGATACCATAATATAACTTCAACGATATCTTCGCAACGCTCACACTCACACTTAAACAAATTTTAAGCTTCAGCCAGAAACTGAAAAAATATACATTTTCGATATAAACTTCATCGTAAAAATTATTTGTTCAAACAACGAAAGAATAACTAGTCAATGCGGTCATTAATTATTCAATTTAAAATGAACATTCGTCACAACAAAAATAAATAAAGCGCGATCGAATATTTAAAAGCTATTATAATTTAATAAACGTCAATTAACGTAAAATTAATCCATATACATTCCCAAAAAACAGTACCGTATAGTTCATTCACGTTCCCAACCCTGGTTCACTAAGGCTTGTGCTGATGCAATATCTTTAAAAAATAAATATTACATTAAATGGAAATCTAATAAATCGGTCATGTAGAATACGTTAGTGCTAGAAATATCTGCAATAGTGAAATCACTAAAACTAAAAAGTTGTTCGAACAACGAAAATGCAATGAACTAGCTACATCTCCTTTAGGCAGTCGTAAATTTTGGTCTTTAGCTAAAGACCTTTGGAACATCTTCATTTCCCCCCCTGACATCTATTGACGGATCGGTAGTTGCTGATTCTATAGACAAAGCCAATGTTTTTGTGGATTTGTTTGCATCAAACTCGTGTCTCAATGATTCTGGAAAAGATGTGCCCCTAGTCAACTCTTCTTCATACGCTATGAAATTAATTCATTTTCGGTACAAGCTCTTGGAATCGATGATCAGTAGGCTTGATCTCAATGAGGCGACTGGCCCAAACGGTATCCCAGCTATTGTCTTAAAGAAATGTTCCCCGAACTAGTACCAGTCCTATCTAAGCTCTATACGATCTCTATGACTTCTGGAGAATTAAATTCAACATGGAAGTTAACAAATGTTCAACCTATTCCCAAAAAAGGCGATAAGACCTATCCCTAAAACTACCGACCAATTGCCATCACTTCCATTTTGTCTAAAATCGTAGAAAAACCCATCAATCAGCAACTGCTCACGTTCCTTGAAACTAACAAACTCCTTAATGACCACCAATATGGGTTTAGGCAAAGTCGATCAACAGGCGATATTCTTTCATATGTGACCCAAGTTTGGAACAATACAGTTGTAGTCGCTTTAGATATCTCAAAGGCATTTGACCAAGTTTGGCATAAGTGTTTACTTGCCAAACTCACCTCGTTTGGGTTAAATGATACGCTCATCAACTGGGTTTCTAGTTTCCTTGATAAAAGACGAATACGTGTCGTAGTTGATGGCTTTTTTTAAAAATAAGTTAGCATTAACGCGGGCGTACCACAGGGATCCGTTATAGCCCCTACATTTTCTCTGCTGCACATAGATGACCTTATTTCTTCAACAACTAACCCCATCCATTGCTTTGCTGACGATAGCACTCTTCACTGTAGTTCATCTCAGTCTACTCATAGTGATAATCCACCGTCTACATCAAATCAAGAAATTAAACCTGAAATGGCAAATTCAATCAACAAAGACATTCAACGTATTCTCGAATGGGGAAGCAATAATCTAGTTAAATTTAATG
The DNA here is from genome assembly GCA_036346205.1 of Vesta saturnalis. Lineage (NCBI taxonomy): Eukaryota > Metazoa > Arthropoda > Insecta > Coleoptera > Lampyridae > Vesta > Vesta saturnalis. Next base: position 6,924,739 of record JARFJB010001166.1, read on the forward strand.
CTAACAAAACTCGGTGTTGCTTTGTGTCCGCCGAAAAAGATGATCATTTCCTGTTGTAAGTATGAATGACTCAGTTCTTAAGTTTTCAGACTCTATTACTCTGTTGGGTATCTTCAAATCTCTCATGGGTTGACCATCTTCTGTCAGCTACCAAAACATCTGCTCGTAAAATAGGCTTTTTGTACAGATCTAAGCAGTACTTTAACTCTCGACAATTCCTTCTGCTGTATAAGGCCCAAATTCGGCCTCATCTGGACTATAATTCTCACCTCTGGGTTAATGCTCCCCAATACGCTCTCGATATCGTTGATCGTATTCAAAAGGAGCGATGAGGCTTATAAATGACCCGTCCTTAACTTCTCACATACAGTCCCTTGAGCATAGAAGGATGGTGTCAGTTCTTTCTTTGTATTATCGTTATTACAACGGCTATTGTGCTACTGAATTATATTCTTTGATACCATCTCTGGCTATCTTCGCGAGAAACACTCGGTTCGCTCATTCACATCATCAGTATGCAGTACAAATCTCCACTTGTCGTACCAAACGGGCGCAATCCACATTTTTCTACACGGCTTCTAAACTCTGGAACGATCGATCTCCCTGGTTCCTGTTTTCCTCTCACTTATGATATGAGAAAATTTAAGATAGCTGTTCATAGCCATCTATTGGCAATTCATTATCCCTCTATCCATCCTCCTAAGTGTTCCTGAGTGCTTTAGCGCGATAGGTCTAATTTAGCCTGTTCAGGTCCAAAATCATAAAAAAAAACATCAATACATACTTCACATTTCTGAATGTCAATAGCCTTAATTCCGGTAACTTTTAAAATTTGTCTCACTAAAATAAACGTACGCTTAGTTTGGTGAAGCTCAAATAACTGCCACTACAAATATCTATATTACAATTAAAATATGGCATAAAAATGTGTGTAAAGGGCAAGTACAATCAAGAAACGTTCCCTGGCAGCGGGGCGTAAAGAAAAGTAATTCTCCATAAACAAACAAAAAAAGCCTAACACTTAGAAAGCTGCGTCACGCATTCAGCAACTGTCGTCAATGTCAAGGAGAAGTAATATCAATTACTTCTGCTTGTGTAAGCATCGCCAATACATATACAGTGTGTCCCATACGTATGGGGAATTCTGATGATAATTGTTGAAAAACTTTTCCCACAGAAAAGTTCTGCATCGACCAAAACACAAAATGCATTCATAAAAACCTAAAAGAGTCGGACCATCTACAGGGTAAGCCAGAAAACAGTAACTTAACTCAAGAGTAAAGTACCCTTATTTTTGAAAATTCAAGAAAATGTCACTTAGTAAAGTTGTTTAGAATGAAAGGTTATGTACAAATATAAAGTAACAACCCCTTAATATAATTTTTTCAAAGATATTTTAAAATGCCAAATCTCTTTTTACAGTGTTAAATTTAGATTTTTTGACTTTTTTTCGAAAATTCTGACATAAGCTTTTTAAAATTTATCAATGTAATTGACATTTACACCACTAAAGTTTGAAATATTTACCTGTTGATTGAAAATACTGCATTTAGATTCAATTAATTAATTTTCATAAATAAGGCCACTTTCTGGCGTTGCAAAATTTTTAACGACGTTTTAATGGTGACTTAAGTAGAACTTAATTACGGACACTGCTTAATAATACTATTCAGAGAAACTAAAATAATCATACTTTAAAGCGTGGAGATTGTGAACGACGCTTAGATTTTTGTTCGCGACACACACATTTACTTCTAATAGAAAAGTAAGCTCCCATAATTTCCGTTGGTGGAGTGATGTAGATCCAAATTTTTCAAGTCCGTGATCAGTATTCGTTCAAAACTAATGTCTGGTGCATAATTTACAAAAACGGAATAGCTGGACCATTCTTTTTTCGCAATAATATGAATTTACAGGGCTATTTAGAATTCTTGAGCGGTGTATTGCCAAATTTTTTGGACGAATTACCATTAGAAGAAAGACTGTATATCTGGTTCCAACACGATGAAGCGCCATGCCACAGTACAAGGGTGATTCGAGAGTTCCTGCAAGAACTTTTTATAAGTTAATTGGACGATTTAGTGACTTTCCTTTATCGCCTAGATCTCCTGACATAACTCCCTTAGATTATTTTCTACTATATAAAGGAAAGGGTGTATTCCCTGCGCCCTTTCAATAATATCGACCACTTGGAAAGAACGATGAGGGAAGTGATTGAAAGTATACCGCAGATAATAAAAAAGTGTTAACAAAATTCGTAGCAAGAACTAAAACTTGCATGGTCAACGCAAATTTCTGTGTGAAAAGTTTTTCAAAAATTATCATATAAAATAATTTCCCACACGTATAGAGCTTTATGGGACATAATATATATAGGTACCGGGTGGTCGTAAAGTAATTTTATTCAAAAATCGCTCGGACCCGTCGATTTTATATTTTTTCGGGGCATATTTTGCGAAAAGAAAAAATTTTATACAGGGTGTCAAAAAGATTTGCTCAAAAAAATTTTTTTTTTCAAACTGCAACCCAATTTTTTTATTGCATTTTTGGATTACCCTTACAATTCTAAACATTTGTCATGCAGAATGTGCTATACCTAAGTCCAAGCGTTTTGGAGTTATTCGCATTCAAAATTGAAAAAAGGTCATGAAGAAAACGAGATAGAACATCCGGATTTGCCACACCATAACATCTGGTTCCAACAAGATGGTGCTCCCCCCCATTTTTCTGTGGTAGTTCAAACTTATTTGGACGACACTTTCCCAAACAGGTGGATTGGAAGAAGCGGTGTTATTGAGTGGCCACCAAGATCACCCGATCTAACACCACTAGACTTTTTTTATGGGGATACCTTAAAGGCAAGCTATTTAAAAGCCAACCGGCAGATCTAGATGATTTAAAACAACGCATCCGTCAAGAAATACGTCGAATAACGCCCGAAATGGTTCGAAATGTGCAGCAGGAATTTGTAGATCGATTAGGCTATTGTCAGTTGACTAACGGAGGACATTTCGAACATTTGCTGAAATAAAATTATTTTTAGGTTTACGAATCTTTGTTTTCGATATAATAAAACGTTATAAAAATTATTTTATTTTTCGTTTTCTTCATGACCTTTTTTCAATTCTTAAATTTTGAATGCGAAAACGCTTGGACTTAGGTATAGCACATGCTGCATGAAAAATGTTTAGAATTGTAAGGGCAATCCAAAAATGCAATAAAAAAATTGGGTTGCAGTTTAAAAAAAAAAATTTTTTAGCAAATATTTTTTGAGACAGCCTGAAAAAAATTTTTTTTTTCGCAAAATATGCCCCGAAAAAATATAAAATCGACGGGTACGAGCGATTTTTGAAAAAAATTGTGCTTTACGAGATATTGAATTTATTCCTTACTTTACGACCACCCGGTATATACAGGGTCCGGCAATAAGAGCGCCTTCTTCTATATCTTCCGTTTCATATAAGCTAGATTATTAAAATTTGGGATAGGGTTATAGTTTAATTGTGTGCATATTTTAAAATTATTCACGTGTATACAGGTTGTTTATTTAAACATGACCAAACTATAATAAAAAAAGTTTAAATGGAACACCCTGCATATTATTACTTTTTTTAATTCTACACATTGTTCCTAACAAATTCGCAATATATTTCCCTATATATAATTACAGAGATAGCTTTGAAAATGTACCTCCTTAACCGTTGAAAAACAAAATTTATCAGAACAAGCACATAGATAGAGCTTTCTTATAATGCAAAGAAAATGTCATAATTGCATACAGGGTGTTTATCATTGACTTGCCAATCAGACATTATTCCAACTAGCAAAAGTTTGCTTTTCCAAATAGAACACCCTGTATATTATTCCGTTTTTGGTTTCTACATATTAACCCTTATCAATTCGATATACAATTCCCTATCGCTAAATATAGCCGTTTCCAAATTATTTTCAATTTTTCAAAATGTATAAGATTATTGGAACATTTTTTTAAATCCATGGCCTCGTATAAATAGAAAAAAAAACAGTGGAAAACAACGGTATTGCAAATTAAAAAACGCAACAGAAACTAATACACTATAATTATTAAAATTATTTCTAAAAATACAAAACTAATAAAATAAAAAAATAATAATTTAACGGTAATCATTAGCGATAATGATTTATAATAATTGTTCAAAATGTTGTCCGTTTTCTCGGATGCAGACCTGAAGTCGATCTTTAAAAGATTGTTCAACTCTATGCAACAAGTCAGGAGTAATGCTATGAAAAGCCTGTGTTATACGATTACGCATATCTTCGGCAGTGGTTGGTGGTTCCCTGTAGACAACACTTTTTATGTATCCCCATAAAAAGAAATCTATTCTTGTCAGATTAGGGGACCTAGCTGGCCACCTCACAGGTCCATTTCGCCCAATTCATTTATTTGGAAAGACTCTATTGAGATAATCTCTTACATCTGCAAAGTAATGAGCAGGAGCGCCATCATGTTGATACCACATTGTGGCTCTAAAATCAAGAGTAATATTTTCTAATAAGCCCGGTAAATCGTTACGCAAAAAGTTAAGGTACTTGTCACCATACAGGTGTCCATTAAAAAAGAATGGACCGATGACATAATCCCCAACGATGGCACCCCAAACACTTAAAGACCACTTTTGTTGATTATCAACTTGTCTTAATAAATGTGGATTTTCTGAGGAATAATAATGAAAATTATGTGTATTAACAAATCCATTCTTATGAAATGTTGATTCGTCTGTCCATAAAATATTATAAAAAAAATTTGGGTTTTGACTAATTTTTTCTCTGGGCCAGTTATAAAATCTTACTGAATGATCGAAGTCTGCATCGCTCAATTCTTGGTGTAATTGAATATGATAGGGATGTAAGCGATTCTTCTTTGAAAGACGGCCTACTGATCTCTCGCTTATACCAACTATTTCACTTATGTCCTTTTGGCTTCGGTGATGATCCTCTTCGATGGCGAGAAGGACCCTCAATTCACTATCTTCATTTGTAGAATGTTCATGTTTGGAGTAATTGGCACATGAAGTTGCAATAAATCTACACATAACTTTCTGAAACGATCTTGCGTTTGGATGTCTTCTATCCGAATATCTTTCAGCATAAATTCTGCTGGCCAATAACCAGTTTCTTTCTGAAGCACCCAACACGAATATCATATCAACTAACTCATTTTGTGTAAAATTCATCTTATAAAAATCTTGATTACTAACAATACCACTCGTAAATGGTTAACTACAGTTTTATTTATTTACGTCAAACATTCAATTTTTATAAGAAGCACACTTGATTTTAGAATTTTACTTGAAATTGAAGTAAATATTTGTCAAATTCTCGTCAACATGCAATGCCTCCAGTACAAAAATTGTAATTAGTCTTCTATCATAATATATTAGTTTCTGTCGCGTTTTTTAATGTATAATACAATTGTATTATTATGTTCTTTTCTATACGAGGCCATAGATTTAAAAATGTCTCAATAATCTTATATATTTTGAAAAATTGAAAATAATTCTGAAACGGCTATATTTAGGGATAGGGAGTTGTATGGCGAACCGATAATGGTTAATATGTAGAAACCAAAATGTAATAATATACAGGGTGTTTTATTTAAAAAAGTAAACCTTTACTAGCTCGAATAATGGTTGATTCGCAAGTCAATTATAAGCACCCTGTATGCAATTATGTCATCTTCTTCACATTAAAAGGAAGCTCTATCTATGCACTTATTCTCATATAAATTAGATAACTTTTATTTTTCAACAGTTAAGGAGGTACATTTCGAAAGCAAACTGTAATTTCAATTTTTTTTTAGAAAAATAGAAATAACTCAAAAACGGCTATATTTAGGGATAGGGAAATATATCACGAATTTGTTAGAAACAATGTGTAGAATTCAAAAAAGTAATAATATACAGGGTGTTCCATTTAAATTTTTTTTATAATAATTTGGTCCTCTTTAAATAAACAACCTGTATTCGAGTGAATAATTTTAAAATATGCACACAGCTAAACTATAACTGCATTCCAAATTTTATTAATTTAGCTCATATAAAAGATATAGAAGAAGGCGCTCTTATATATATATATATATATATATATATATATATATATATATATATATATATGTGTGTGTGTGTATGTATATACAGCTCAACCAAGTAAACAAAAGCCCTGAGAGGGCGTACCGGATGGAGCTGTTTTCCGACAGGTACATTCCACACAAAAAGTATTAGGGCGGCACATTTAAATCAAAATTATGGAACATTTATTCAAAATTTTGTGAACAAATTTATTTATTTTAAGTTAGGTACATAAAATTTTATTGAATTAATTACCAAAAAATTTGTACGCATTTATTCTTTAAGTAAAAATAAGATGGATTTCAAGTTATAACATTTTCTACAAAAAAATTTACACATTTTATAGTTTTGTAAACATTTGTAAAACACTCGAAAACATATCATTCTGATCACACCTTTAAAGCTTAAGAACAAATAATCAAGAAAAGCAGTGTCCCACATTTGAATATAAAGTTACTAATAAATTACAATGATTAGTATTAATAAGAAAATTAATTTAAAAAATTAAAAACTAAAGAAGATGCTCCTCCTCATCTTCGTCTTCAGAACTCTCTTCCTCTTCATCTGATGAACATGTATTAACTTGAAATGACTACCTTTCTACAGTTTCATCGAGTAATCCATCACGTTCCCACATTTCATAAGGTACATGTTCAATATGTTTTCCCAATTAGATACATTTATCTCTGCAAACGTATTTTTAACTAAATTTTCAATTTCACTGTTACGTTGAGATACATTGTTCATTGGAACTTTAGGCTTTGTCAAACTGCAACTGAGCCCAGCTGGATTAAGTTCGCAGTGGTATGGAGGCAGAACTCTCTTCCTCTTCATTTGGTGAACCTGTATTTACTTGAAATGACAACCTTTCTACAGTTTCATCGGGTAATCTATCACGTTCCCACATTTCATTAGGTACATGTTCAATATGTTTCCCAATTAGATACACTTATCTCTGCAAACGCGTTTTTCACTAAATTTTCAATTTCACTGTTATGTTGAGATACATTGTTCATTGGAACTTTACGCTTTGCCAAAGTCCAACTGAGCTCAACTGTATTAAGCTCGCAGTGATATGGAGGGAAAACTCTGTTCCTCTTCATCTGATGAACCTGTATTTACTTGAAATGACAACCTTTCTACAGTTTCATCGAGTAATCCATCGCGATCCCACATTTCATTAGGTACATGTTCAATATGTTTTCAGAATCAGATACACTTACCTCTGCATACGCATTGTTAACTAAATGTTCAATTTCACTGTTATGTTGAGATTCGTTGTTCGTTGGAACTTTACGCTTTGCCAAAATCCAACTGAGCTCAACTGGATTAAGTTCGCAGTGATATGGAGGCAAACGTAACCCAGTATGACCATGCTTTTTTAATAATTCGTCAACGTAATATGTTTTACTATAATTTAATTTCTTAACCAACGTTATTAATTCAGCTTTACGCATGTCACTTGCTGTTGGTACTCCATTTCCCTTTAGCCATTCACAAAGACTTTGTTTTCGTGCAGATAGGTTAGGTCGCTTGTCAATTTTAACACTATGATAAGGTGCATTATTCATTACTACAATGCCATTCGGAGGTAAATCTGGAATCAATTGCTTTAGCATCCAATTTAAAAAATGTTCATCTCGTCATAGTAATCTCCAGATTTGCCTTTTGCTGTAACTATCAAAAGTCCACTATCAAGAAATCCATACAAACCACGTGCGTGCACTGCAATATGGCGTGGACCTACCCTGCCTGTTTGGTCAGATTCATCCAAGTATGTTACAGCCTTCCTGTTAGGACCCAAGTTATTGTTCTATGGGAATTTACGTAAATAACGAGAACGCCATTCAACAATGTCATTTCTTTCCATTAATAATTTTCTTTTGTTATGACATTTTTTAAATTTAAAACCGATTTGGTCCAAATGTTTTCGTAATGGTTCTCAACTCCCAGAATAACCAGTTTTCTGCTGCATCTTGGTAACTAACATGTTTAACGTGGGAACTTCATTTTCCATAAAGTAAATTTTATGGATAGTTCGTTTCCATACAGCTGAATCCATATTATCCAAAGTAATCTTTGTTGAACCACCACTTCTTCGAGGGAGAATTTAAGATTCCACTCTGAGATGTCATTGTTTCAGCTCTAATAATAACATAGATTATTTAGAAGTCAAGTTATTCAAGGAAAATTACCTAATCTTTTTAATAAAAGAAACCGATTTGCAAGTTGCAGCAGCAGCTAACTCGGTTGCATTATCTAATGGAAGTGACCGTACAGTAGTTGCTTTTTGGTTATCAAAAAAGTCAACAACGTTCTTAATAATGTTTTGGGCTTCAGAATGAACCGTTTTGTTTGATTTTTCCGCCATGTGAATTTTGTTAGCAGGTATCTAAATCCAACTAAAAGCAAAACTGATTAACTAAATATACAGCATATTGTAAATAGCTGTTGCCGTTACAGAATTATTAATCAATGCTATTGCGTTAAATGATTAAAAAGCATAATTCGTGTTGAGGTTAGATTAACTAGGATTACTGTAATACCTATGTACCAATTTCACTAATAAGGTAAACGCAGTCTTGAATAAGACTGTGTTTCAACGTAGTGCAGAAAATTAGAAAAAAAAACTGCGATTTTCGGTGAATGACGCATTTATGCCATAGTTTGTACATCTTAATCCTGATTGGTTAAACGTTTGATCGCATTACCAACATAGAAATTAGTTCACATGTTTTCCGGAGTTATATATATATATATATATATATATATATATATATATATATATATATATATATATATATATATATATATATATATATATATATATATATATATATATATATATAAAACAGTATTATAAAATATTATTTACTGCAGGTGCAATATTCCGATTTATCACAATTCAATTTAAATCCAACAACTGCCTCTATTACTACAATAAATCCACAATGACCTCGGGATTTCCACTTCGACACTGAATAAAACTTTGAAATTACATCAAAGACTATTGTCAACCAGCACATTAATATCCAAAACAAGAAAAAAATAGTGTTACCCGCATCCTTCCGTAATTGCCATTGTTCTGTTCCAAATTCCATCAATCAGCTAACGACCTTTTATGATAATTGTCACGCAAACACAAATTTAACACAATCTTGAGCGGGGCACATTCTTTTAAAGTAACCTTATATAAATGATTAAACACGTAATAAACTGGCTTTTTAACTTTCACCAAAAAAAATTGCACATGATACTTTTCTATTGCGCTCAAAAATCATGCTAACAATGTATATAATAATTCAATAAAACCAAATCAATAAATTCGACAAAGTTTTTTTTTAATACAAGATCATAAAATTCGATACACTCCTCGCGCCGGCGTCGGTTATTGGTTAAGAAAAAGACGCTTTTTTTCTTCTGATCACCACAAGGCTAAATTTGAAATCCTCGGCTTCACACATTGAACCCTGAATTTCCCGATAAAACGATAAGTCGGTATACGACAACAAATTTGTCAGGCTGTACTTATACTCCAAGACCCGCATAAAAGGGAACTGCTAATAAACACAATAATTTCGCACTACATCTTAGTTGTTTTGTACTACAGCGTTCACGATCGAAACCTCTACTCAAGCTGCCTAACGAAAAACAAAACTCCCCCTTTCCTCACAAGATCATGTCATCCTTTTTTAATCGTCGCATAAAAATTTCTACACCCAAATTGATATCTAGAAACGACACGCACACATCCTTTTTTCCAATAAGAGACCATGTTATTCAAATACATTTTCTATAGTCTCTAACAAACAATTCAATCCATAAATGAACTAGTGAACTTCCGACCATCAGAAATTTAATTCCTTTCCAAACTTCTATAACAATTTTAACTACAAAGAAGTAATTTCCAATGACGTAATTTCAACTCAAGGTAAACTATAAACGAGTACTTAAAATTTAGATCAGCCACTATTTTCTAAAAAAAAAAATATTAAACTCCTGTATAAAATTCCTTTTACTGTCTTACCCTCACTAACGCGTGTAATCTAGGAACTTCAATCCATTTACAAACAAACACTCCGATAAACGTATATGTCATTTCTACAAAACTGGGCACTACATCCCACTTCAATTTTCAATAAATCCAAGCATCGCCAAATAAAATAATAATTTGTAATTAAGTTAGTGCTTCCCAAACTTTATTTCCGAATATACCTAAATTTTCAATAATCTGACACGACTAAACGAAGAATTTCCTCCGGTCGTTTCTATATATAACATTTTAAATATCCTAATTTTCGAAAAAGAGGAATCTGCGGCAAGTTTCAACCACACGTGACACGATTGGTTTCTAGATTAGTCCTACTACGCTAAAGGGTGAACAAGTGATTCCCATCTGAAAGATATATCTACGTGTAGTTAATTCTTGTTTCTGCTAAAAGTTCCTTCCTTACTTAATATGTGCTACTTTCTCAATATCATCAATTTAAAACTCACTCAAACACATGTTTACAACAATTTTTTCGATCTTGCTTTATTAATACATGATAGAACTCATTTCTGAGTCTAATCTGTAAATTATTTCATTAACGTAAACAGCTATTCCACGTTATCCTGGTCAGTAATACATGAATGTTTATCTTCCATATCCAACAATAAAATTGCGTCTCAATGTAAACTTATATATTCAGATACTCTTTCAGGTTTCATTTCAGAATCACTTTGTCTTAATTTTGCTCGTAGTTAAGCACCTGTGACCATGACGTGGGTCAACTAGCACACTATCTCAATCTTCGCTAGGGCCATATCTCAATTAACCTAGGTTCAGACACTGGTTTGGTCAGAGCAAAGGGCCCAATTCTAACAAGATCACGTTCCCTTTATAGGCACAACTTAGTCAAATATTAAGCTCATCATGGATCAAACCTACCTTCATTTCCAGAAGAAACCTCACACCTTTAGCTCTAAGCGACGTAGTTCCAGCTTTTAGCAAATGTAACAACTACTTACACAGCTATTTTAGCCAAAACTACTCGTTTTATTTTAGACTTTAGCATTGTTGGATCAGCGTAGACGTAAACTAGGTCGCAACAAATGGATCTATTTTTATTCAACACGTTAAAAATCGTTTCCAGGAATTGTCCTCAATATACGAGTCTCATTTTTAGTTTAGAACCACTCTGGCTTTAGCTACAGTAGGAATCTCGGAACAATAGTCCAAAAAGAGACGTCTACCTATACAATCTTATGACGGAGTCGCAACTAGCCTAAAAACAAATCAGGATTTTACTGAAAACGGATCCACACAGTGTGCACTATTTTTTTTTTCTATGACGTCATCCTCTGAGTTGTAGAGGCACTCTCTAGGAGATTCTTTTAAACATATGTTTTAAATCCCAACGGTACACTTAGATTTTATGGAATAAATCGTTAATTAAATTTGGAAAATGTAAAAGTTACCAAAAATGGTACCAGCGTTACTTATCTTATTAAATAAATAATCTTATGGAATCTAATCAACAAAACTTTTCTTATTCTCCTTGTACATTTCCTGTAAACACTTGTTATGATTCAATGAATGATGAGAACGAAATGGCGTCCCAATGTCAAGGCTGTATGAAAAAAGTCTAAGTTGAGTTTTAATTCGGTAAATATAATCCATTAATTACTACATGTGAAACAAGCTTTGGTTTCATTTACTCAAAATATATTTAGTTAACGTGATATTGATTGACGTGTTACCTAGTAACTGTTTCAAATGCAATTAATTTATTACTCCTTTTTGTATACTTCCTAATAATTAAAGTACTCCCTAAAATTGGTTAAATTTTAACTGAAGACAACAAAAAAGGAATTTAATGGACTGCTCGTTTTAATTGTGTTCACTTAATCTAGTTTATGCGCAATGTACAAAAACGTTAGCGGATAAATCTAAACCTCCGTACTAAGTATATAACATGTTTGATTAAACAGATTAATTACTAAAATGAACGGGGACTCATATTCAACCACGACATAGGATAAAACAATGAACGAAATCAAAAACTCACGTTATTTGTTATATTCAATAAAAGTCACTGTATATCCACTCATTTTGCTGTGAACACTATCAATAGCTCTAATTACTCACGCAGCTAACAGCTACAAGCAATACAGTTCCAAAGCATTATCAACTATAAATTCTAATCCTCTACTTAATAATTAAGTAAAATTAGATAAAATCGTCGAATGCAAACTTAAGATTGTATTTGGCTGTTTAATTCAGACCCATCTTTGGTCAAATTGCCCTTGGAAAAAAATTACCCAGTTGACGTTTTGTAACGTCAGTAATGTTTGTAATTGGCACACAAATCGTCTGTTTTATTCATATTTCATAGTCATTTTAAATATTGCGATTTTCAAATGTCATTTGTTATAAGAAATCAAAGTTTGATCAACGTCATTCAATTTTTATGTGCTCATGGTTTAGGTTTGCAACCAACGCATCTTTTACCTATTCAACTGTAAAGTAATGGTGTCGAATATTTAGAAATGGAAAAGAGGAAACAAAAGATGCGCCGTGACCAGGTGCATTGTGTACTGCATCAACAGATGCCAATATTGCGCATGTGGGCGGTTTGATTAGAGAAAATCGTCGAATTTCAATGGTAATAACTTCCTTTTATCAATAGTTAGTGGTGACTCAAAAATGTTTAATAGCACACTCCTTAGCCTATATACAATCTCTTAATTGGGAAACCAACCATTAGCACTTATCCGAAATACAAGCTTTCTACTTTAGCCTAGAATCACACGGTCACTCTAATTAAAATATAGATTCCTTACCTTAGCTGAGATATAGATCCTAGATAAGTGCGTTAGTGAACTGCACTGTGCCTTGGGAAAGCTAATAAACTTTGTTTCTGAGCTGGTTCAATAAACTGTGTTTCTGAATCAAACTGCTGATTCTGAAGTGATCAATAAACCGCACATGACGGTTGTGTCTTACTAAGTTAATGAACCTGCATAGAGTCCGTCTCTAGGCTAAGACCGTGGCCCTAAAGATGTCAATAAATTCCGCAGCCAGTTTTATTCTCTACTGTATCAACCCACATTCCGTCTGATTCTAGGTTAGGCCAATAACACTGCACCTTGTTTGTGCCTTGGCTAGGTTAATTACTTGGAATTCGTTTCTAGGCCAAGTCGGTAACATTAAAGAGGACAGTAGACTCCGTATCTAATTTCTTTCTTGGCTATGTATTGACATTCTGTTTTAGCAATTCGCCAGAAAACAAGTGGTTTCTCCACATTCTTTTCAACGAGATGTTTGAAAATTTCAGATGGTATATTATATGAATCCCATTGATCAATTCCTTCACTGTTCACATTTTTTAACAAAAAGTGATTAATTTGTTGTTTTTGGCTTTGCGCCAATTTTTGATTGTCGTATAAGCGATAAAAATAATATGCAACCAAAGCGTATTCATTACAAGTCATTTTTTGACGTCGTTGAATCTGTTCGTTATTTTGCTGGGGTACTTCCAAATTCAATCATAAATTTACAGCATTTGGTATAGAAGAATCAGGATTTGGGTAAATTGGATATTGTATGATCAAGTTTTGCTGTACTTTATGTATGTAGTCGTCATTAACGATCAATTCTTTTCCTATAGGTTTAATCTTCTTCTTGGTGACAGCTGTGACTTGTTTAATAAAATCCAAATTATCTAGAAAATATTTGAAACAGTCTCGGCAACTGCACCATTTAGTTTGCGCAGGAAGTGCTTTTTCAAAATCGGGTTGCTTAAACTCTTTTAGTACTAAGACTAAATTATCACATCGTTTCTTATCTAACAAGTCTTTAGCTAGTAGATTGCCAGTGTGACTACTGCATGTGCTGTGCCACATGGAGTGGCTACCCATCTTCTCCGAGGCACTAACATTATCAGAAATAACACCATACGTTTCAACACTGTACTTTTCTTAGGCTATTCGTTTAGACTCTACAATCGCAGATGTCAATTTTTCTGCTGGTCCTGATTTTGTGGTAAAGTCCCAAGCATCGATGAAACCATTTCTGCCATCTATGGTGTGCAACATAGTAACTAATGTTTTTGTGTTAGAAGTATTTTCCCAACATGACATACTATAACCGCTTCTTCTTCCAAATTATTTTGAGTACCAATAATGCAATCTTTATAACACTGACTTAACAAATCATTACTTAATTTTATACGGCCAGATATTTTGTTGCCTAAAGCAGGTCTCAACGTTTTGAAGAAATTTTTAAAATGTTTAGATTCGACTACAGAAAATGAGAGATTACAGCCAAATATTAAATTTCCTAAGCCTTTCAGTTCATCTTCCTCGGATTTTTGATCTAATTAATGAATAATTTTACGTTTTGGTTTTTTCAGCTTTCGATTAGGATTGTTAGGAGTACTTGACAGAGACGGTATGAGAGGTAGTGTTGAAGGGTTTAACAAAGTATTGATTAAAGTTTCATCTAAATCATTTCTTTATTGAATATGTTGTTCAACATCAATAGTCTTAGAGTCAGTTAAAGTTAAAGGAGTACCGTCATCCGTTACCATGCAAGTTCCTTCTTATACACGTTCATTTTGTTCATCAGCTATCAATTCTAATTCTTCTTCCGTACGGTTTTCGTTTTCAATTGTTTTTTTGTCCACTTTTTCTATTATCCAGCACTTCTTGCGATTCTTGAGGGACAATGCATACTTTTCTAAAAAATACAATGCAATTAGAAATAAATCGTGTAACGTGTCAATGCTGCCAGAGTACATTGAAAATAAACAAATAAAAACGTGGAGAATATTGTCTCGATTTTCTAAATTGAAGCCGCAAAAAACACAAACAATTTTATAATTAACAATGAGACTGAAGACGGGCACATCCCGTATTTTTTATTGTACTGCCACAAACGTGACACATTGCAGCATGCTTGCCGTTAACTTTAACTAAGTCAAATTTCAATTTGATTAAATTGCTATTTGGCACTTTAAACAAGCGACAAGGAGATATAGTTAATAATAATTAATCACGAATTTCAGTCGCACAAAGCAGAACACAGCACTAAAGAAAATCGCTGCCAAATTATCTGTCATAATGCTTTCTCACATATGTAAACAACTTTTGACCAAAAATTTGTAATACGCAGCTTAAAAGCCCACAGTATCTAAATTTGAGCAATATCGGTTTGAAACACGATAATCCCCCATTTTTGATCCGCTATTTTGAATTTTTTGATTGTGACTTAGCGATCTTAAAAGCCACTAATACCTAACTTTCAAAAAAATTGGTTTATGAATTAAAAAATGCACAATTTTGCACTATTAAAGCGGTGCGCCACTGGTTATTTTTTTTTATTTTGAAATTATATAGAAAAGGATTAGTTTGTTTTTGATTTTGTAACTTTTTAAAATTTGAAGCAATGAGTTCTTTTAATTTTCTAAGGCCCTAAAAATTCTCCGCCTCTGGTTGCATTTTGCGAACTTGACCGAGATTTTATACCAAAGAATTTTTGTACCAAATTTCATATCGCTAGATTTAATGGTTCAAAATATGACGTTCGCACACAGACACACAGACACGAAATTTTTTCTAAGAATATTTTTCGTGAATAAAACATCGAGAAATGCAAAAAAAGGTTTTGAAAATTGAAACCGATTACACAGCCTACTGTTTATACGTGAGTATATGAGAAAGCAATGATGATTACACAGAAACTACTTATTAGTCAGTTTCTGTTTAAATATTCAACCGACGAATCGTCGGACGACGCTAAAACTTCAGGTAAATACCAATTTGGTGTAACATTATAAACAAAACGATTGTCGACATTGTCGACTTTGTTGACAACGTTGGACATAATCGATTGTTGACGCGTCAATGTCGACAATCAAAGACGAGGCGTCAACGCCCCCCTTCAGTACTGCAATCAACTTATTGATAATGAAATAAATAAAACATTTTGTTTAATTTCATTTATAGGAAACAAGTTAAACGTTAATTTAGGCATAATGAACATATTTGTCCAATCTTAACACTACAAATCACAAAAAATAAAGTAATTAATGCTATAAACAAGAAACCGTTAAAATTAATACAATATCTACACTATAAACACTCCGATGAGGTACACAAAATCCATCAAATTTCAATCCCGTCAAAAGTTATGATAAATGGGTACAATTAGCGCACACACATACACCTACACCCACACCCGCACCCACATCCACACATACACACGCACGCACGCACGCACTCCATCACGGGTGGGTGGTTGGTTGGTGGGTGGGTGGTGGTGGGTGGTGGTGTGTGTGTGTGTGTGTGTGTGTGTGTGTGTGTGTGTGTGTGTGGTGTGGGTGTGGGTGTGGGTGTGGGTGTGTGTGTGTGTGTGTGCGTGTGCGTGTGCGTGTGCGTGTGCGTGTGCGTGTGCGTGTGCGTGTGCGTGTGCGTGTGCGTGTGCGTGTCGTGTGCGTGTGCGTGTGCGTGTGCGTGTGCGTGTGCGTGTGCGTGTGCGTGTGCGTGTGCGTGTGTGTGCGTGTGTCGTGTGCGTGTGCGTGTGCGTGTGCGTGTGCGTGTGCGTGTGCGTGTGCGTGTGCGTGTGCGTGTGCGTGTGCGTGTGCGTGTGTGTCGTGTGCGTGCGTGTGCGTGTGCGTGTGCGTGTGCGTGTGCGTGTGCGTGTGCGTGTCGTGTGCGTGTGCGTGTGCGTGTGCGTGTGCGTGTGCGTGTGCGTGTGCGTGTGCGTGTGCGTGTGCGTGTGCGTGTGCGTGTGCGTGTGCGTGTGCGTGTGCGTGTGCGTGTGCGTGTGCGTGTGCGTGTGCGTGTGCGTGTGCGTGTGCGTGTGCGTGTGCGTGTGCGTGTGCGTGTGCGTGTGCGTGTGCGTGTGCGTGTGTGTGTGTGCAAGTCTTTGTGCGTGCGTATGTGTATGTGCGTGTGCGCGTGTGTACATGTGTACGAGTGGGCGTGTACGCGTGTGCCTGTGTGCGTGTGTGTGCGTGTGGACGTGCCCGCATGTGCGTGTGTACGAGTACCGTGTGCACATGTGTTACCGTAGTAATATTAACCGAGATTTTCCAATATTTTTAGATGTGTTAACGACTTAGTACCGCTTTACCGGATTCCTCCGACATTAAAACTAGCTTATGGTGTAAAGTTTTAATCAATTGAATTGTGCATACTTGCAGTATGTTTGAGTATGGAACAATGAATATACTTTTGTATGGCGTCGGAGGATTCCACGAAATTGGTACCGTTATAACTATACATAGTTTGGTATCTGCCTCCTCTCGTTTTTTCGAATGCATCGCAAAACCTGCGTATGTTTTTATCCTATCGTATCTTGAGATTTTCATTTGTTTCCTCAGATACAGTTATTGTTTTTCTCCTTGAACATTAACGTGTCTTGGTTTAGTACCTATATTATTCCCTGTGAATGTTTCATTCTGTCTGTGCTGAAGTTTGAAACGCATTTGTTTTTTGCTTTGCTTCAGTTGCGACTCAGTAGTTCTTTGTTTTTTGTTAATAATTTGTATGGTGAAAATTTTCGTTTCGCTACCAGGTTGACTAGTTTTTTTTTTGTAAGCCTGCTGATTGTTTTCAGTATTAGATCTAGATGGTGTATTTTCCACACAGAGGTCATTTCATATCACCTTTGAGGCATGTAGATACTGGATACTGGATACTGGATCCTCTGCTAACTGCCATAATTCACTTACTGCTGCATATGTTGCTGCTACTATACCACACGACATGGTTATTTGGTTGACTCTACAAATGATTTAGAGTGGTTGGTCCATGGCATGAATTTTTATATGGCGGTGCATCTTCTGGATATAGGCTGAAAATACAAGTTATTTTAATAATGCGTTTAATAGACCCTGCTCTAGTTTTAGAATCATGTACATAACTTTAAGTTTATTTTTGATGCTCTAGATGATGTGTAAAACACAACTCTAGTCTTCGAAAAACTGGATTCGTTCACCAAAGATTTCTAAGGAATGCAGTAAACGTTTTTTCTTGTTTATCTCTGGCAAAAACCAGTTTCAGATAATCTAGAAGGGATGACTTACATTGGTTCCGCGTATTTTTTGATAACTTGTTGTCTTGTTCGAGCACATATTTTTTTAATCCTCTTTAAACGGTATTCTTACTGTTTAATATCCGCTTGGGCTCTCTATTTGTGGTGTGCTATAGTCGTCTTAGCACTATTAGTGTTCTACTCGCTTTGTAGTCGAAAACTGACTTCTTACAATTTACAATATTTAGATACTACTCTTGATACCATCCCGGTTGCTACTTGATGTTTCTTCTTCTTGATGGTGTCAGATGAGTACCCATCACAATCGAATTTGAGAACCGTGAGAGACACAATTTAAACAAGCTCTGAAACGACATCTAATTTCATTATCGTCGTATAATTTAAATGATTACTTTAACTAACCCTTTGTAATTGACTATGCCGATGTTCGTTGTTTTTCTATGAATTGTAATGGCTATAAATTATTATTATTACTATATCATTATTATTACCCTGTATGTTACATTTCGTTTTCCTTACACCACTCTTTCTTGACACCATTCAGTATAGTGTAGATATAATAGTTGGCCCCTAAGGCGGTGCCTGTTGGTCCATTGTTGAATCTACTAAAGTGATATTTTTCCAGAGTACCATTTCTAATTCAAACGCCTGTTCTGGTAGCGTTTCCCTTATTTTGGACAGCACAGTTAAGTTCTTCTGAAATACGGTCTTATTTTCTTAATTTACGTGGCTGAATTGGGACACAATAACGTTCATTATTTTCCTGGGTAATTTTAATTCGTGAGTCGCTTGATCTGCTATAGTTGATGCTTGTGATCTAGGATCAATTAAAAATCTTAAAAACCTATGTTCTTAGAACAGGCCTTTACTCGCACGAATATTGTAGCATTTAACTCAGCATGATCTTTAGTGTTTTTCTTTGCATCTCCGATACTGTAGTTTCATCAGATGTTGCTTTCATTAGCCTGTTGCTTTGATTAATTTGTCCAGTAAGTAGGTGTGATGTGAATACTAGCAAAATGCTCAGTTTAAAGTTGAACAACGTGCAAGGGCGTAGCCATGATTTATAACGGGGGGCAAACCATGGTCCATGGTCGTTCAAAATGTAAAATTTTAGGATAAAAAGAAAAGGCAAATGAAAACAAAACTTTGAGATTTTAATTATACTTAAATTAAACTAATAACAGATAACAAAAAAAAATATGCAGAACAGAAAAATATGTATATTTTAGATTTAATTTTTTGTTTATTAAAATTTAAAAATTATTTAATTTATTTTTGCTTCTAGGAGGGGGGGGGGCAGTTTCCCCTCTCTGTCCTTAGCTGGCTACGCCCATGACAACACGTTGTATTATAGTTGTTCTTCATGCACCTGAAACAGTGTTTTTTCTCTACACTCACTTTCTTTCCCATTGCACTTATAGATTACTTAAATTTTAGATAGCTCTTTATAAGATGCTGCTTACAGTAATGGCAACTGTCTATACTATAGCCTTGGTGTTAATACTTCTTGTGACCTCATCTTCAAGAATTGGATCACGTCTAATAATTGTTGAATTTTGGGTTGGGCATTTTAGAATTGTTAGAGTAACCTCTTTGATTCTTCATCCTATTTGTTTGAGGTGATCCATTTTATGTATGTCCGTGTCTGATATAGTCTCTAGACACGCGTCATGCAGCCGTTTCAATAGTATATTTCCCTCCCTTTCACCCTTTAGAAGAACCATCAGCTTATCCACTAGTTATAACATCACAAGCGTTATATTGTTATCACGTTGTTTGATTGTTAAGATTGTTACATATTAGTTTTTTTACTTACATTTTTATTACTTTGAATATTTTTCAAAAGTAATTTGATTTTGTTTTGTGCTTATTTCGCACCTTATTTTATTTATATACTATGTTATTTTGGTTTTGCTACAAATGTTGAGCACGGTTGTTGATATTTAGATCGCCTTGTGCAACTTATTTTGCCGATTTTGTTGGTTAGGCCGAGGTATCAGGTAAATTATTTTCATTTATTGGATTTACAACTTACTATTGTTACAATAGTAAAAAATTGAAATAACCATTTTGAGTTTACCTCTGATCGTTATTTAACGTGAAATTTTCAAACTCTTAATCGTTTGTAAGAATACTAGAAATGCTTAAATATGTTTTGTTTTGGTTCGAATTATTTTATTTTGGTTACTTAAAATTGTTTCGATATTCTAACTTTTGATGAACCCTGATTTGTCTGGTGTTCTGGACTTAACGGTGCTTTGTGTGCTTTGGTTCACATCGTGTCAACCTCGTTATCAGTTCACATTCCGAATGTGACTTCCTGATTATGACGCATGAGTACTTTTGGGAGGGAGTTATGTATGTGTTCGTAAGAGTGCGTAATCCATTCCACTAATACACCATGATTAATTTTGACTCATATACCACCGGGGAAGGGTAGCGGAATCGCTCTCTCTCGGCCTCAATTCTCGCGATTTTATGGTTTATGTGAAAGAAGTTTGACTCCTGCGTGGAGTGCCATTTTGCCGTGATTTTTAACGTTGCACAAGAAAACTGTTCCCGGGTTCCCCGCTCTCTGAACGTTCAGGTCATGGTTGGTTGGCTGGTTTTACCAGTTTTTTTTCATTTTGTTTCTCTGATGGTGGTTTGCTTCACCAAACCCACCAGCTTAAAGTTTTTTTTTACTTTATTTTGGACCCTATAGTTCAACTAGTGGTGTGCGCGGGCGGTAGAGCGTCATTAGCTTTTGTTGGTGTCGGTCATTCCTGACCGACATCACCGCATTTTCCGTACTTCTTCGTACATATAGGGTAGGATTTTGTTCCAATTGGTCGCTTATTTAGAACTTAGATAATACCATTTGCATTTTTGCTTGAATTTTAATTAGCTTAAATTTTTTTATATTTCATCAGATTTTGATAAAATATTTGTATTAGCTTAGTGTTTGGAACCTCCGCTTTGGTGATCTCCAATTCCAAATTTTAAGGGGGGGAGGGTGTAGCAAACCTTTTTATGTATGTTTAAAATTTACGTTCTTATTGGCAACTTAAGTGCATTTCGGGTAGCGTTAGTTGCATACCTTATTGGCGAAAAAAAATGTCTTTTAATAAATTATTTCAATACGTCTACACATCCCTTTCCGCGCTTGGAGTCATTTTCGGTCATTTCACAGGGTTACTTTGAGCGTCCTTCATTCATTGCTTGAACTGGGTGTTTAAGTAGAAGCCATTTTCGCTTTGTTTAAATTTTTTATTTAGAGTGCCACATTTATATGCAACTTAATTTTACTGATACTCTTACCAGTTATTTTTACTCTGGGTTTAATTTTATTTTAACGTTAACTTTGCAAGATGATGCAATAGCTTTGTTATTGCGAAGTAGGATTTCAATTACCAAATTTTACTTTGAACCATACAAAATCAATTCAGTTTGGAGGTTTATAAAGATTTTTCTATGTATTTGAAATTACCAGCATGTCAATCTGAAGTTTATTTAAACTTGTATTGAAATTGTGCAATAAATTTAAAGTGATGACAGCATTTTCTTATCTGCTGAAGTTCCACTGACACCCAAAATGTAAAAGAAATTACATCAGATATTTCATATTGTTAATTAATTCACATTACAGTGTAAGGCAGTTAATTAAGAATCACTAACATTAGTTTTTAAGAGATCATCCTTATAATCAGATGAGGTATCGTAATAAAACTCATTGTTGTCATTACCTTTACTTGTTATTTTCATGAGTTTTTTTGTGACTTTTATATTTTTAAGGTTTATTTGTTCCTTAAAAACAAATTGGTGTCCGAGATTACATTAGTTATTTTCAGGTTTGAAGCAACACCTTATTTTTGTATAGGAAAAAAATATCTAAGCAATTGTATTTTTGTCAATAAGCAAAGCAAATGTTATTAAACCTGGACGTATTAATCTACCGATGAGCAAAGTGACATAACATCTTCTAGTTATCCATTATTTTCCATAGCTAATTATAGGTCTCGGCTAGAAGTATTAATCATGTGGGTGAATTATTTATACGACGCCCTGTAAAGATTACAATTTCTCAAGCGGTTCTGTAATTTTTCTTGGTTTTCCAGTTTTAGTTGGAGCAACACAGCATAATATTGGCGAAGTCGAACTTATAGCCTCCTATTTTTATATGTTGTCAATTTTTTCGCTTTTATTTTATGCGAACTTACCTTTTACCTTTCCTCTGTGTCCCAATAAAGTTTACTGATTTGGTTTACATTGCCTCAGTACCGAGACTCCCTATCTTTGGTCTACAACACGACTTTTAGTTTTCCTTGAGGGTGCGCATATTTACAATTATTGGTTTAATTCATTTTGTTGTGCGTTTAGTTTTTGAATCTACATCTTCACTTTTTCTTTTTTGTGCTTTAGTGTGGAGGTTTGTACTGCTTTCTAGAGTTGGAGATGCATACATTTTCTAGCGGTGGATCGTGATTTAGTTATTTATAAATTTACATCTTGATCCGGAAGTTCCACGATCGCTGGATAATGGCTAGTATTTACGTTCTTAAATTCTCGAAGGACGCCAAACCATCTCGTAGTATTTGAGATTGTTTAAAAGAACTCATAAACTGCATAACACAGATTCTGAACTTGGAGTAGCAAAGTAATTACGTAATTAGTATTAGTGACTGATGACCTCTTGGTTCAAAAGCAATTTATTCTTAATAAAAATAAGTGAAAAAAACGTTTTTAAAAAAACGCTTTTATTTCCAAATGTCCTAAAAAGAATAAAATAGTTTTTTTTATCTAGCCAGTAACATCAAAACTTTTTGTGACTAAAATAAAAGTGTGGGGCGCTCTTTGTAGTGCCTTGCACTTCATTGTTTGAATGAAGGTGTTGATAGGCTTTGTTATAAGTATAAGATATCATGTATGCCCCACACTTTTATTTTTAGTCACAAACATTTTTAATGTTACTGGGTAGATAAAAAAAACATTTTATTCTGTTAAGTACATTTGGAAATAAAAGCGTTTTTTTAAAATGTTTTTTTTTACTTATAATTATTTTCTACTTTTTACGCGCTTGGGTGTAAGTTCCAACAAAGAAAGAAACTCAATTTTTCAAGATCCTAGTTTTATAAACAAAAATTTCGAACTTACTTGGCCAATATGTACGTGTATGCCGAAATTCAGCTCAACCGGACATCGGAAAATAGTTGATTTTTTTTACCGAATACAATACTTTGAGCCCCCTGGACACAGCCCCCTGATCTTGAACTCAACTTATCGTATATTTTTGTGCATGGTCTTATGCTAAAAGCTTAGGTCCTGAATTTCAAGGCCCTAGCTTTTTAAACAAAAATTTCGATAGTTTGACCAAATTTGGCCGCAATGCAGCCCCCTGACCTTGAAACTCAACTTGCCGCACATTTTGATGCATGGTATTATGAGAAAAGCTTAAGTCAAAAATTTCAAGGCCTTTCCTTTATAAACAAAAATTTCGACCATATGTGGCGAAATTTGGCCGCAAAGTCAAAGCAAGAAACACATATCCGTGTAATGTCATCAAAAATACGCATTATGCCAAATTTCAGCTCAATCGGAGATCAGGAAGTTGTTGAAAATTCAATTAATTAAATTTGAACCGGACAGACAAAGTGAGTTGAATAAAAGCGTTGTAAGTATGAATGGCTCAGTTCTTAAGTTTTTTTTTAAGTATTAATCTGTTGGGTATGACTGTATCTTCAAATCTCTCATGGGTTGACCATCTTCTGTCAGCTACCAAAGCAGCTGCTCGTAAAATAGGCTTTTTGTACAGATCTAAGCAGTACTTTACCTCTCGACAACTCCTTTTGCTGTATAAGGCCCAAATTCGGCCTCATCTGGAATATAATTCTCACCTTTGGGTTAGTGCTCCCCAATACGCTCTCGATATCGTTGATCGTATTCAAAAGAGAGCGATTAGGCTTATAAATGACCCGTCCTTAACTTCTCACATACAGTCCCTTGAGCACAGAAGGATGTGTCAGTTCTGTCTTTGTATTATCGTTATTACAACGGCTATTGTGCTGGTGAATTATATTCTTTGATACCATCTCCGGCTATCTTTGCGAGAAACACTCGGTTCGCTCATTCACATCATCAGTATGCAGTACAAATCTCCACTTGTCGTACCAAACGGGCGCAATCCACATTTTTCTACACGGCTTCTAAACTCTGGAATGATCTCCCTAGTTCCTGTTTTCCTCTCACTTATGATATGAGAAAATTTAAGGTAGCTGTTCATAGGCATCTATTGTCAATTCATTATCCCTCTATCCATCCTCCCAAGTGTTCCTGAGTGCTTTAGCACGATAGGCCTTATTTAGCCTGTTCAGGTCCACAATCATACAAAAAAAATGAATAAATAAATAAATAAATAAATAAGTAAATAAAGATGACTACGTTTTTATGATAAAAATGCAGGGTGCTGATCCGACCGCTTGGTAATAGCATTTTACATGTAAAATCACACTTATGCAATTTGCTGCTCGCCTAATTGGTTTAGAGTAAAAACATAAGAGATCAAAGTTTTTCTGAATTAAAAATGTTACATAATAGATCAGATTTTATTCTCAAAATTGTAAAAACACAATTGCCATGATATTAAAACAAAATGTTACGTTATCAACAACTGTCAAGTTTTGACGTTTTTAAGAGTACAGAAGACAAGTTAACAAAGAATTAAATAAGTCCACACTTATTAAAAATTATTTCAATAAAATTTAACAATAAGTAATAACAATAAAAATGATATACATTAATAATTAATATTGCAATGGTTTGAAATAATGAGAATCACGAGAAGAATAACCAAACATTAACTGGAATTATTAATTAAATCAAATTAAATGCTCAAAGAGAGTTCCATTAACGGCTAACCATTGACTAAGTCTACCATAAAAATGTCTGCGAACATTTGCGAGTTGCCGGTTCTATAAATTGTAGCATTCTTCGGAAATTTTGTTTTTCAAAATCTCGATGTTTGCATGTCTAGCGCCATAAATTTTTGATTTTAAATGACCCCGCAGAAAGAAATTATTCGGTGATCTGGTGAACGAGCTGGCCAATTCAACGGTCCGCCTCGTTCAATTCGGGTATTTGGTTAGCATTCATTTAAATAAGCAGTGACATCTCTTGTAAAATGCGCAGGACCACAATTCTGTTGAAACTATACCACATTTTCTTCTGCGACAGCATCTATGGCCGGGCCAATCTCAGCTGACGGCATTTTCTGCCGTTTAAGTGTCCATCAATGAAGAAGAAGCCTATAATATTAGATCCGTATGTTCCTAACCATTTGGCTCTCCTTTAACGGTGAAGGTCGATTCGTTAGAAAAACAAATACTGTTGATGAAATACCTATCTACATTGTCCATTTCCATTACTGTTTCGCAGAAAACCATTCTGGAATAACTGTGTGGCTCAAAAATCTCCTGCTGGTTTGAGAACTTGTACGATTTAAATTTGTTCTTCTTCAAAATTTTGAAGGCGGTTGTATTGTGCAAATTTAAATCCTTGCCAACTTGCCGAATACTAATGCGGGGATTAGCAATGGCCGCCGCAATAACATTTATGTCGTTCACATTATCTTGCACAATCTCTTCTTCGTTGGCTACATTTAAAGTACGTTTTAAACAAGGATTACACGGTTTAAAAACGGATCCATATTTTTCTTGGTTTAAAATCACGTTCTGAATTGTTGAAATGGCGGGTATTGGCCGATCGGGATATAAACCAACAAACAAGTTTCGAACTTTACTACCGGAATAAAACCACTTCAGACATTGATTTTTTTCAACAATTGCATAAGACATTATTAATTTATTGAAAACCACTCTTGAAAATCGGAGAGTTCGGGATTTTACAAAACGTCAAAACTGACAGTTGTTGATAACGTAACATATTGTTTTAATATCATGGCAATTGTGTTTTTTTTTTAATTATTACTAATTCAATTCTTCGTTTTCTTTTTTCAAGTACTATTTTGACAATAAAAAGCTGATCGATCATATAGCATTTTTAATTATGAAAAACTTTGATCTCTTATGTTTTTCCTCTAAACCAATTAAAGGAACAGGAAATTGCATACGTGTGATTTTACATGCAAAATGCTAATACCGTGCGGTCGGATCAGCACCCTGTGTAATAACACTTGTCTGACTAGTTATTTCTTGGGTAGTGCGTTGACTTGCATTTTACTGATGTGTGTGAGATTAATATTTATTCTTGCTAATCAGCACTCTTTACTGCCATCGTATGTACTGTCAATATCTATACGAGGTGGTCCGTAACTGAAATGTAAGATTCTCGGTCTCAAAATATTACGATAAGACGCAATTTGCTTTAATGAAATATTGATAATAAAAAGACACAGGGTGTCAAATTTCCAAAACGAAAAAGTTATTTTTCCCATTCTTGGTATAATAGAGATATAAAGTGCATTGATTTTAGCTTATTAATACGTTTTTATTATGTACAGTGGCGTAGAACGCAAGGGGTAGAGCAACATTTTAATCCCTTATTTCTACGCCAATGGAGTAAATTGGATTTTTGTATTAAAATGCGAAACGAAATCGATCACTTTAACAACTTCTAAGATATTTGCATTTTTATGTATTTATTACCAACTGCTTAGGCAGGTTTGGAAAACAACATGAAACGTGAAAATCAGTGTTTCGGGAAGAATACTCATAACTTCATGAAATGATAGATTTAATTATTTTAACACAACACTTTCATATAAACGTAAGTCCAATAGTGTTTCGTTTTTCGGATACAGAGTGTCAAAGTTAATAAGCTGCCCAAGCAGTTGGTAATAATATCTTAGAAACTGTTAAAGGTATCAATTTAAACAAAGCATACCTTTTTTATCTGAAAAACATCAAAGTTTTGTATTTGAATAAAAACAACTATTTACTCCATTGGCGTAGAAATGAGGCATTAAAAGGGTGCTCTAACTTTTGCGTTCTACGCAACTGTACATAATAAAAACGTATCAATAACCAATGTAATTTATAAATCTATTTATTATACCAAGAACGAGAAAAATGCCTTTTTTCGTTTCGGAGATATTTCAAAAAACAACAATTTTTGGAACTTTGATACCCTGTGTCTTTTTTATTATCAATATTTTATTAAAGTAAGTTGCGTTAGATCGTAATACTTTGAGGCTGAGAATCTTACATTTCACTTTAGACCATTAGTTAAGGACCGCCCCGTATACACATCTCATGTACTATGTTATTAAAACGAGACGCTATTGTGCATGTTTACATTATTTTAATGATGGCGGAACATATATTTTATTTTAATAGTTTTGAAACTTAAATAATACGCGGTCTATTAGTCCGGTTTTTGTTTAATATTAAACACGATGCTAATGGACGGGTTCTTGTGCAGATAAACAGAAATTTAAGTGTTGCATGAAATATCTAATATTGCACTATTGTTTGTTTGTGTATTAACACTCTGTGTTCCTAATACGTTTGTACAAAATATGTCCAAAAGTCATATCTAGACTTGACTGTCCAACCTTGATGGTCAACAACGTTCAAGTCTGATAAGGCTTAAGTGTATAGATATACGATATACACAGTGTCCAAGATAAGGATGCCTACTATGGGGATCTCGGAAACGGTAAGAGATGGAAGGTCGGTTAAATGATACAAAAGTTACGCATTTGAGAGGATGTATTTATGGTCTTTGTAGAACTCGAATATCTCTTTTAGTTTTAGAGGTATTTGAAAAAAATTGAATTTTCTGATTTTCGTTTTTATTTTTTTCTGACCTTATTTGAAGAGCTACCAAGAAAAGAAGAGCACATTTTCATTGCCACTTTTCTAGCCGAAAAAATGTATTTAAACAAATATCCAGAAAGGCGTCAACCTCACAAAAGAACTTTTCGCACATTAGCAGTTAATCTGAAAGCATATGGTGCGTTCAAAAAACCTGTAAAATCTTGCAAAAAACCTTGCAATGAAGAAAAAGCCAATACTGTTTTATTAGCTGTAACGGAAAATCCAGAGGTTTCTACTAGGAGGATTGAAGAGGCAACTGGCATAGCCCATTCCACAGCTCGTTATGTTCTAAAGAAGGAGAAAGTACATCCATATAAATTTAGAATTTGCCAAGGACTTCGACCAGGTGACGTCAATCTCAAGAAAATGAATATTTTTCGAATAAAATAATATAGTCCGATGAAAGTATGGTTAATAATAATGAAATTTTTAATCGTAGAAATGCTCATTATTGGGCAAGAGTAAATCCACGTCTGTACAAAACGGCCAAACACCAACACCGTTTCGGATTTAATATGTGGGCTGCTATGTTCGGTACTCGAATTATAGGTCCTTTAATTTACCACGAGTCCTTAAATTCTGAACGTTACCAAATTTTACTCCAAAATGAATTAGAGATAGCTTTGAATGGTTTGCCTTTCCAAGAAGTTGAAGGTTGTTGGTTTATGCATGACGGTGCACCAGCACATAATTCCAGAGTTGTCAGTTAGATTTCCAGAAAGATGTATTGGCACTCATGCAAATGCACTGTGGCCAGCCCGTTCTCCAGATATAACACCTTTGGATTTTTTTTTGGGAATACATTAAAAATTACATTTATGGAAACGATATTGAAAACGAAGAAATTTTACAAAGATTAGTTCTCGAAGCGTTTGCTAGTATTACTCCTCAAATGCTGAAGAATGTTTTAAATGCTACAGTTAGAAGATGCTATTTATGTGTAGAGAATAACGGGAATCTTTTTAAACATCTTCTGTGAGTTTATTAACCTTTCAAATAAATTTGTTTTTTATTTGCCTATCATTTAAAATTACAAAACATAATTTAATAATAATTTTACGGGTTTTCTAATGTTTCTAGTATTAGTTTTAACTCTACGTTTTCGATGTTTTACATTGAATATGAATTTTCTCATCCGAAACGTATCAAAAATATAAAGTGTGATATATCGTTGAATTCAGAATCAAGAAGAGAATTTAAATATGGCAAAAATAATTGTTTCGTGTATTTAAAAAAATAAAGTTGATGAGGGTTACTAACAAACGAAACGTTGTATAAAAAATTGAATAACAGCATTAAGTAGAGCTAGAAAAGTGGCAATGAAAATGTACTCTTCTTTTCTTGCTAGCTCTTCAAATAAGATAAAAAAAAAAATTAAAAACGAAAATCAGAAAATTCAATTTTTTTCAAATATCTCAAAAAATTAAAAGAGATATTCGAGTTCTACAAAGACCATAAATACATCCTCTCAAATGCGTAACTTTTGTTCCATTTAACCGACCTTCCATCTCTTACCGTTTCCGAGATCCCCATAGTGGGCATCCTTATCTTGGACACGGTATATATGTTAACGTAAATTTTTTGTACATTACTATTTTATTTCTATTTTTGCAGATTGGCAGAAAATGAAGAATACTCAAGGTACAGGTGGAAGTAATCATGTTCATAGACTTACTCTTTCTACAAGTGTTTATAAGTATATCGACTGGTCAAATGTAGTATTAATGTAATTGTTAGATGAATTTTATAACAATCGTAAAAAAAAGGAATCCCTTCTTTGTATAAAATCAAACTCATTGTTGACCTCCACTTTTTTATCATTTTTGTTTGCAAATTTTATTGATTCAAGGGGAAAACGCATGTGCTTCAAAAAGTAGTAGATAATAAATCATAAACATAATTTCTGTTAGCTCAGTGTATATAGAAAACGCATACTGTATTTTGTTTAATTCATACTTTTGTACTATTTTTCAACATATCTTCACCTTACTAAAAACGTAAGTTCTTAGGGACCAAAAGCGAAAATTATATTTATGGACCATATTTTTAATAAAGACAAGTTTTCGATGTTTTGGTCCCTTCTTAACTGTAAATAATAATTATTAAAATAAGATCAAAGTACGCTGGGGTTAGTAGAAAACATCTCGAAATCACAGGGCTACCTTATTTGTCCCCAAATAGCTTTTAATACAAATTATAGTGAGAAGAAAATAGATAAATAGGCAACTAAGTTGTCATCTCAGAGGAGTTTAGTCACAGAGTTACGGTAGTTTTAGTGATAAAGTTTGTTTTCTATTAACTCCTTCAAGTTGAATATATCAAGTAATCAATAACATTATTTGTTCAAAATCGTAATTGTTCATTTTGTCACTCATGGAAACGAAAAGATTTTGTAACCTAAAATTGGAAACAATCTATAAAAATATTTTGTTATAAATTATTTTGTTCACTTTACCCTTCCAATATTTGGTTAACAATGTAACACAACTACATCTGAAGAATATCAAAAAAACGGTAAGTACATTATACGTTCTGTGAATTGTAAAAATTAGTTTTTGTCGTCGCCAAGGTAGCCAATGATTAGCATTAAATGGTAGCAATTAACGGACGCGACTTCCATCATTCCGTCTGAATTAATATCGATTAGAGATAATATAATATGCATTTGCAGGAGTTTCATATTCCGTAATAAAACCAAAATGTAGAATAAAAATTATTTATTTAACACAATCGCGCTAAAATCATGTCAATGAATTATAGAAAGAAGCAATTTAAGACGATCTCTCGCAGTTAATACATAAGTAAAAAGGAATAAATTTCTTCTACATTCATAATACTTCACATAAGTGGGCACAAATAATTAACCTGTAAAATTTTATGTAATAGATTATACGGGGTGGCCAACTAAGAATGCCAGGTACTGTATCTGGGAAACCATACATCGTAGAAGCTTGGGGAAAAAAATCATCCCCGTATCTTCGAAACAGCTAATACGATTTTAACAAACTTGGGCGCGTTGAAAAGAGCTTTTGTTGGGCTATAAATGTTAAAATAATTGAGTGTTTTGTTAGTTTCACATGTCGACTACAACCTATTTGGAAACCTTTATTAACGAAGACGAATGCAACCCTCTTGGCAATGGTGCATCTTATAGTATTCATAAAGCTGTTCCTTTAACGCCCCCTAAAAACACCTACACAGGACCTACCACATGTAACAGAACTTCAAACGCAAGATGATTAACTTTCGTTTCTATTATCCAACCACTATTTCCGAAGGGTTGACCTGAATAGTTACTTTGATATACGCATTTAAATAATTAGACTTAGATTACCTGTTAAATATGGAAGGAAAAGAGCTGCAAGAAGTGTGCAACTAAACTATGTGGGAAATAATGAATGGGAATAGCGAGTAAAGTGAGAGGGGAGAGCATATGTATATAAGAGCAAGGGGAGAATCAATAATAGGATATATAATAACGAATGCAGAGGTGGAAGAAAAGGGAAGAGATTTAGGATAAGGGAGAGAATGGAATCGGATCATTAGCTCTTGGAAATGGTAATAGAAGGGAGAGGAGAGGAGATGAGGAAAGTAAAGGAACTCTTAACCAAGAGGGTATGGACAGAAAAGAGTATAAAGGGGTACAAAGAGGAAATTGGAAAGGCAAGATGGGAAGGGAAAAGGGTACAAGAAAGAATGGGAGAAATGGGAGAGAGAATGGAGGAGGTGATGGAGAAACTCAAGTTTAGAAGATGGAAGGGGGAGAAAATGGTTTGAAAGTAATGGTGGGACAGAGAATGCAAGGAGTCCGAGGAAGGCAAGAAGAATACTTGGACAGTGGAAAACAGGGAAAGTAAGAAAAGAGGAATATAAAGAAGCAGTACAAAAATACAAGAAAATATGCGGGAACAAAAAGGAAAAAAACAAAAAGAAAAATGAAGTGATCAGAAATATAAAAGTGAAGAGGACGTACGGAAATATCGGAAGAAAGAAGGAGAAGATGCACACAAACGGGAACACAAATAAACGAATGGGAACGATATTTCAGGAACGTACTGGAGGGGAAGAATGTACAGGAAAGAGAAGGAAGACAAAGTAAGAAGACATATGAAACACATGAAGAAGCAGAAGGAATAATAGGAGATGAAGCAATAACGGCAGTACAGAAGGTGAAAAAAGGTAAATCGGCAGGAGAAGACGGGATACAAGGTGATGGGTTGATATATTGAAGGAGAAAAGGTAGCAAGAAGGGTGACGCAAATAGTAAATCAAATATGAAGAGGGGAAGGATTCCCGGAGGGGTGGAGAGAAGGATATATATGCCCGGTGTACAAAATATGGGACACAAACAAACGACAAGTTACAGAGGAATCACTACTAAACACGGTATATAAGATATACGCGACAGTACTAGAAAAAAGGTTGAAGAAGGAAACAGAAGAAAAGAATCTGATACCAGATGGACAAGCAGGATTTATGAAAGGAAGAAGTACAATAGATAACGTATACATACTAAAACACATGGCAAATAAGGAATTAGAAAAGAAAAGGGGGGAAATGGTAGCTGCATTTGGTAGGCGGCAAAAGCTGTGGGAATACTTCAGCAAAAAGAAGATAAACGGAAGACTAATAAAAAGGATGGAATAAATATACGAAGAAACGAGGAATAGAGTGTGGGTGAATGGGGAAGTAAGTGAAGGATTTCTCACAAGAAAAGAACTAAGGCAAGGATGCCCACTGAGCCCAAGCCTGTTCGCGGTATACACGGGAGATCTAGAGGATACATTAAGCGGGCAACAAGAAGGGGGTGTGATCGCTGGCATAAGCTGATGACTTAGTGCTAATAGCGAAGAAAGAAAAAGAAATGAAACGGATGTTAAAAACGATGGACATATATTTGGAAATAAAAGATTTGGGAGTAATTGGGAACAAAACTAAGGTAATGGTATTGAGAAAAGGGGGAGGGAAAAGGAGGAGTGGAAATGGAGGAAATATAAAATACAGCAGGTAAAGAAATTCTCCTACTTGTGATACACGATGAGAGAAGACAATAAAGATGGGGAGCATGTAAAAGTACAAGTGAGAAAAGGAAATAAATTAATAGGGCAAGTGTGGAGTGTAGGAGAAAACTGTTCCGAATGGACTTACGGAAAATAAAATTATTATTTGAAAACTAATAGAAAGTGTGGCGTTGTACGGGTCGGAAGTTTGGGGATGGAAAGTACAAAGAGATAGAGGGAGTGCAAGAAAAATACTAGAAGTGGATACTGGGAGTGGAAAGAGAAACACCCGGATACATCATCAGAGAGAAGGTGCAAGTAGAAAAGTGAGGGTGGAGGCGGGAAATGGAGCAATAGAGTTCGAGGAAGAAATGAGTAGAAGATCGAAATACAAGATACAACAAGAGTGCGGGAAGGAAGTAAAAGAAGGAAGCATAAAATATGGACAGGAAACCAGAAAATATTATTATAAAATAAATCGGTATGCGAAAGAAGAAGTGGAAAGGCTAAGAAGGGAGGAGTGAGTGTAAGAGAGGACAAAATTGGAAAGCATAGGGATGTCCAAAAGTAGGAAAGATGGACGAATGTGGAAGAAGGAAAATATAATATAAACTACAGGACTATTAAGAGAGCAGGGATACCGGAATATCTAAACGGGAGGAAAGAAAGAAACAGTGGAAACGACGAAAGACGGAACAAATATTGGAGAAGAGGCAAAGGCAAAAAATGTAGGTTGTGTGGGGAAGAGATGGAGACGATCAACCATATGTTGATAAAATGCAGGGAGTGAAAGGAAGATGATAGGATGGCAGAGGAGATACTGGGGGAAAAAGGGGAGTGGATTGGATGGAAAAAACATGGAAAGGAAGAAGACAGTTAAGGGATGAGGGAGAGGGAGAGGGAGGAAAACAGTGGAAATGGAGTATGGAAAGGAGTGACAGTAGGTAGACAAATTGTAAATAGTGTACACAATCTTTACAATATTTTTGTAAATAAGCAAATAAAGAATTAAGTATGTACCTTTTAAAGTTAACTTCACTTTAATTTATTTTTGTATTTATTTATATCAGTGTTTAATCAACCTATTCCTGTACATATAACATCTTGTAAAACAGTCAGTTTGTCTTGATAAAGGTAACAAAATTAAGCTACCAAAACGTTATAACTAATAAAAAATTATGGTGTTTGATTGTTATATTAAAAGGTAAATTGTACCACGGTCTTGTTCAATGAGGTACAAACACTGTAATTGAGAACTCATTGATTTTCAGGTGTGAGGGATGCAGAGATTTATCCGTAGGTGTAATCAGTATTAGCACTTTGTTTATTGGACGCCACTCAATTTATAGCTTTAATAATTAAAATACAACAAAAATTGAGAAAGTTGTACCTTATTAACGCAGGTAATCTAAATAAACAACTGTATTTATATGTATATTTAATAAAGCAAAGTGTCTGATTAACATCAGCATAAAATAACTAAAACGATATTTCTCGCAAAGATTTACGATTCTAAAATTACTAAATTCAACACTATTACATAAACATATAATCTACATTTACTTAAAATTCAAAATGCAACATGATCAACACTGTATTTAATAATAAAACGTATATTGGCCTATGTCAACGGATATTACGATTAATGTGAGTTATGAACTCAAATGTGAAATAAGCTGTTCCTTTATAACCGTATCAATACTACGTTTACTTACTTAAAACGTACGTTCCATAAAAGGATACACATTACTTGCATGTACTCAAAATAAGTATAACTTCGTCTTAAAATGCACTGTAGTATGAGAAATTCATTTCCCATTCATACTGCAATTGCCATTAGCCAATAACGTACAAATAAACAAAATGTAGAACATATAGGTAAGGTAACGTAAGTTCCATAATATGAACGTAAGGCAACGTACGATAATCTTGATTTGTCTCCAACGTACAAATAAACAGAAGACCACATAGGTAAGGTAATTTTCATGTCTTCCACATACCAATAATGGAAAAACTACAAACGCAGACAAACTAACAGCAAGCGGTAATGATACAAAGGTATCCCCATTTTTAATTACTCTCGACAAAAATTGCACATCATCCTGGTCATGCACGCTATTTTATGAATCCTTTCGTGACGTCATGCAGCACGCTTTTACAACAACAAATTTCTAAAAATTTTCGCTTCTTTCTAATCTCATCGGTTTCCTTAATGTAAAGGCGTACTCTTGCATCCTTCTTTGTTCCCTAAAAAATTTAATATATACAAAAATGTAATTAGAAGCTTTACGTACCTTATAAAAGGAAATCAAAACTTAAACGTAATGTAATTAACTGTATGGCAGAAGAGACGGAACGGAAGTGACTCAAGCGTTAAAGCGTGTTGAGTTGCCCACAAAACTTAGACCATACTATACTATATGCAGAGGTACTCGTAATTATGTAGACTAAAGAGAAAATATTGAAATATAAAAAAATTTAATTATTGAAGGAACAAAGAAATGCTTAAAGATACTAATGAAATGTAAATATATTTATCAATAATAATGCAAATTTCCAAACTTAATTAAGGTAACGATAGCCAAAAATTGAAAGCAAATTAAGGTGACAATAGCCAAGAATTGGCACGTTACAACGTAGACATATAGTTTACTATAGAAACACACGAGGTTATCCAAAAAATAAGTCGCTTGTAAAATATATTTTCTTTACCTTTGAGATAGATTTGTCATAAGGCATACCCTTTGTTAATACATTTTTATGCATTGAAACACAGATCGTTTATACTAATGTTACATTTTAAATTTTAAAGAAAATGTGACGTCATAATTAATTAAAGTAGTTGGGGGTAGGGTTAAAAAATGGTTAAGTGGAGAGAGGGCGGTTGGGCTTTTTTTGGGGTTTTCAACACCTGCGCGGGTTTAGTAAATAAATTTTTTAAAAGAGCCTTTTCGGTTTAACCCTTTACCAATTTGGATGGAAATAGTCTACAGCCATTTTGTCAGTTTTAATGCGTGTTTAAGGCCGTTCATTAATAAATACTTTTACCTGATTGGTTGTGGTGAATTAAGGCGGGTCTAAGACTAGACCAAAACCCATCCTGATTCTCGCGTAACCAATCTGACTTCTGATTGGTGTTAGCCCATTACTGCCTGTGCTCTGATTGGAGGATTAATTCTCTGTATTCTTATTGCTAACTTATAAGACAGGTGTTTCGCCTTTGTTCTCAGTCCCCTTATCGTGATCAAATTTTGGGCCTTCATGCATTTCGTGACCCATTGGCGTAAAATTTAATTTTATTATAATAATAATGCTCACTTGTAAGACAGGTTGGGTAACTTTTTAAACTTTCTGCCTTGTCAAGGTATTCGCAAAATTTAATTTGCAGGTTAGGGCTGGAAATATGAATTTGTATTCTAATAAGGGTCCTAATGTTAACTTGTAAGACAGATGTAGGGCTTAACAGCTTACTCTCCGGACTTCGCCCCTTGATCAAAAATTTGAATTAGTTTGTGACGCCATCTCGCGGTATATTTTTAAAAGTACATCCAGGAACCTGTAATGGTCATAGTGGGAAATTTGAAGTAAGGAGTCTAACACTTCCTCGGTCATTATTGCTTTTAATTATGAGCCATAATCAATCTTAAATAAAACAATTAAAGTCGTAAAAACCCTTTTTTATTCATCAGACTAGAATAGAAGATTATACATTAACTTGATTATCTCATCATTTATAATTAAACATGTAGCAAAAGTTTATTTATAAAATCAATCATTGATAAATTAATTAATCTAAAATATAAAAATAGTGTATAAAGTCCACACATATCCGAATGGTAACCCTGCAATATCGTTTTGTTATAATAACATCAGTAATTTTCTCTAGGAAACGTAAATGAAGCCTTGACCGTAGGAATCAAAATACGCCGTCGCCATTTCGTCAATGTTGTTTTCACTGCCCTTAACGTGAATTTTGTTAAAGGCAACGATCTTATCAAATCCTCTTGGAAATTGTTGTAAATAATCGCCATTTCAAACCGTGATATTTATCCTCTAAAAATCTGTTTACATGGTTTTGATAAAAATCGGGAGACTTTATCAGCATCAACAATAACGAGCCGTGATCTGTACCATATCTAAACCTTTGTACGAAATTATTTCTTTCAACCTGCTTAACTGAACTTGTATTGTAATACTCCTTTTAACAGCTTAATCCACGGACATTCCATGTTTATCGATCTCACACGTCGAATTGGCGTATCCAAACAGTTAACGGTTTGTGAGCTTCTTCAAAGCCGACTTCCAGCCGAAGGGATTCGTTTCTAACCAAATTCCAGTGGGTGCTAGTATTTGCAGACAAGTCAGGAATTAGGTCAAATGCCATTAAACAGTAACTGTTGGGGTAATCGCTTCTCGATACATCGTTTTCCTCATTCAAAAAATGAATACCCGTACCGGAGAATAAGGTGTGATACGCCCTTACATATAAACCATTTGTTGTAAAGTCTGGTTGTAAGGCCTTCAAAGGAATTTGTTGGTCTTCTATATACAGAGACATGTAATTAATATTGCTGTGATGAAAATTGAACGGATTTGAGGTATAATCACCGTTGAAGCTTTATTGCTACAAACCTCGATGCATCGTTTAGGTAATGATACAGAGGTATCCCCATTTTAACTGCTTTAGACAAAATTGCATATCATCCTGGTCATGAACGCTATTTTATGAATCATTTCGTGACGTCATGCAGCACGCATTTACAATAACAAAATTCTTAAAATTTCTGTTTCTTTCTAATCCCATCGGTTTCCTTATTGTAAAGGCGTACTCTTGCACCTTCTTTGTTCCCTAAAAATAGAATATATACAAAATGTAATTAGAAGCCTTACGTACCTTATAAAAGGAAATCAAAACTTAAACGTAATATAACTAACTGTATGGCAGAAGAGACGGAAAGGAAGTGACTCAAGCGTCAAAGCGTGTTGAGTTGCCTACAAAACTTAGCATACTATACTATATACCGAGGTACTCGTAATTATGTAGACTAAAGAGAAAATATTGAAATATAAAAAAATTTAATTATTGAAGGAACAAAGAAATGCTTAAAGATACTAATGAAATGTAAATATATTTATCAATAATAATGCAAATTTCCAAACTTAATTAAGGTAACGATAGCCAAAAATTGAAAGCAAATTAAGGTGACAATAGCCAAGAATTGGCACGTTACAACGTAGACATATAGTTTACTCAGAAATACGAGTCTATCCAAAAATAAGTCTTTTATTTCATAATAGAACTCGTGGAAACCGAAATAAAATATACAGGGTGATGCATTAAGAATAGTCAATCTCTGAACAATAGATAGTAAACACAAAATATAAAGACTAAGACCAACATGCCTGATAAAATGCCGGTTTAGTAAACACAGTGTTCAATGGGAAAATTTTATTTTAAACTTTCTCAATAACTTTATAAATTTTATAACAGCATGAACATAGTATTTGGTAGTTTTAGGTTTTGTGACATGAGAAATGCAAATTTGTAACATATTTTGTGACTGCTCATAGAGGCGCTAGTGGTACCCAGTTACTTGAGTAAATTAGATCATATCTTCTTTGTCCATTGAATAATGGTTAAAATGAGTTAACAATTTAAAAGCCGTCAATTTTACATAAAAAGGTTCTTTGTTAAATTTATCTAACTTTATTTGTTTTTAGGTTGCGCTCTTAAAAGATCTGTATTTTACTTTTTATTATATAATATATTACTTTAAATTATTAAAGTGAGCAGTGACATTAAAAAAGACAAAAGAAGTTACAAATTCGTATATCGCATGTCACAAAACCTAAAACTACCAAATTTTATATTCATGCTGTTAAAACTTAAAACTTAAAAGTTATTGAAATTTGATAATAAAACTTTCAGTGAACACCCTGTCTCTTCTAAACCAGCAACATTTTTATAAGAATGTTGGCTTAATCTTCATATTTTGGTGTTTACTATCCAGTTCAGAGATTGCCCATTTTAATGACCACCTGTATATATATATATATATATATATATATATATATATATATATATATATATATATATATATATATATATATATATATATATATATATATATATATATATATATATAAGAAAATGCTCCTCTAGGTATGTGGTATCAGACGACGGTGTCGAGCACTTTCCTTTACGCGTAAAACAATTCTTAAATTAAGGGTTGAATGATGTGTAATTGGTAGAAGAACAACTCAATGCGTTGTTGAGGCAAATGGAAAAATATTGCTTATTAGAGCCAAATGGTTCGTACTAATTCAAGTATTTAACTTTAAGTCGCTGTTTATTGATTTTCTTTTACTGAAAGCGAATATCCATCCATTTGCATATGGTAATTGCAAATTAAATCATCTTATGGTTCGTTTGTAATTAGTTAAAAGTAGTGGGGAGGAGTTAATTAAACGTGGTGCGGGGTGGAGTAGAGCTTGAGTGACGGTCTAGGTGGGGTCGGCTTCTTTTTGAGGGGTTTTTCAACACCTGCGCGAGGTTTAGCCCCTAAATAAGACCATTTTGGCAGTATTAAGAGCCTTTTTGGCGGTTTAACCCTTTACTCAAGGGTGTTGGATGCCCGTAGGGAATAGTCTAGCAGCCATTTTGTCAGTTTTAAGGTGCGTGTTTAAGGCCGTTCATTAAGGCGTGGCCACACCCACTACTTTTACCTGATTGGTTGTGCGTGAATTAAGGCGGGTCTAAGACTAGACCAAACCCATCCTTATACCTGACTTACTCGCGTAAGGCCAACCCCTCTGACTTCTGATTGGTGCTTAGCCCCATTACTCAGCAGCTGTGCTCTGATTGGAGGATTAATTCTCTGTATTCTTATTGCTAACTTATAAGACAGGTGTAGGGTTTCGCTACTTGTTCTCGAGGCGTCGCCCCCTTATCGTGATCGTAACTTGGTCGTGGGCCTTCATGCATTGTCGTGACCCATTGGCGTAAAATTTGAATTTGTATTATAATAAGGGGGCCCTAATGCTCACTTGTAAGACAGGTGTAGGGCTGCGCAACTTGCTCTTGAAACTTTGCTGCCTTGTCAAGGTCCCATTGGCGCAAAATTTGAATTTGTATTTAAGTCTGCAGGTTATGGCTGGTAATTGAATTTGTATTCTAATAAGTACTAATGCTAACTTGTAAGACAGATGTAGGGCTTAACAGCTTACTTCGACTTCGGCCCTTGATCAAAATTTGAATTTCTTTGTGACGCCATCACGGTATATTTTTAAAAGTACATCCAGGTACCTGTAATGGTTATAACGGGAAATTTGAGTAAGAGTCTAACACTTCCTCGGTCATTATTGCTTCTAATTATAATAAATCTTAAATAAAACAATTAAGGTAGTAAAAACTTTATTCATCAGTCTGGAATAGTAGTAGAAAAACAAACATTATACAGTAACCTGATTATCTCATCATTTATAATTAAACATGTTGTAAAAAACTTAAAAAGTAATGTATAAAGTCCACGCACATCCGAATGGTAATCCTGAAATATCGTTTTGTTATAATGGAACCATATAGAATTTTCTCTAGAAAACGTAAATGATACCTTGCGGTCGTCCAAAGGAATCAAAATACGCCGTTACCATTCTCGTCAATGTAGATAGCAGTCCAATGCTGACCTGGTTTGTTTGCGGATCCGTTTTACAATAATTGCACACGGTCTAGGTGCCTGTCTTGGTAGTTGATTAGAAGCACATACAAGCGAAACACATTCTTGGGCTGTGGATCGATTTCAAACATTCAACACTTGTGTCATACATCTTTGGATTGGTCTGCGTCCAGTCTTGCAATAGTAATGCGTTTTCCATGCACATAGGTCAGGATGTTATGGTTTAAACAACATAGCTTGATTCTTTTTCAGATTTTTTAACGATTGACAACCAGTCTCGTCCAGGTTTATTATTGGTTTGTTAAAAACTTAAAACTGTTATTTTCACTGCCCTTAACGTGAATTTTGT
The DNA here is from genome assembly GCA_036346205.1 of Vesta saturnalis. Lineage (NCBI taxonomy): Eukaryota > Metazoa > Arthropoda > Insecta > Coleoptera > Lampyridae > Vesta > Vesta saturnalis. Next base: position 6,965,729 of record JARFJB010001166.1, read on the forward strand.
TAAACGGCAGCAGCGATCTTATCAAATCCTCTTGGAAATTGTTGTAGGGTACATAGCCCGATCGCCATTTCAAACCGTGATATTTATCCTCTAAATACCTTATCTGTCTTAACATGGTTTTTGATACAAAATCGAGGAGACTTTATCAGCATCAACAATAACGAGCCGTGATCTGTGACCATATCTAAACCTTTGTACGTACAAGTATGCTTCCATTTCTTTCAACTGCTGCTGTACACTGAAGCTTGTATTGTAGAGCTACTCCTTTTAACAGCTGTAATCCACGAAGACATTCCGATGTTTATCGATCTCACACTGTCGAATTCGGCGTATTCCAAACAGTTAACGGTTTCCGTGATAGCTCCTTCTAAGCCGACTTCCAGCCGAAGGGATTCGTTTCTAACCAAATTCCAGTGGGTGCTAGTATTTGCAGACAACGCCATTAAACAGTAACGTTGGGGTAATCGCTTCGATATATCGTTACCTCATTCAAAAAATGAATACCCGTACCGGAGAATAAGGTGTGATACGCCCTTACATATAAACCATTTGTTGTAAAGTCTGGTTGTAAGGCCTTCAAAGGAATTTGTTGGTCTTCTATATACAGAGACATGTAATTAATATTGCTGTGATGAAAATTGAACGGATTTGAGGTATAATCACCGTTGAATGCTTTATATGCTACAAATCCTCCGATGCATCGTTTAGGTAACTGACCCAGGAAAACGTTATCCAATAATTTTCGTTGTATTCCCGCAGGTACAGTTAACACTTTACGTCTGTCCTTGTAACAGGGTATTTTGCTGCAGTTGTTTCTAAAGTTTGAGCGTGCGCGATTAGAATGGTTGGATTGATTCGCATACGTCTCACCAACAGACTAGCGTCCATAATTCACGTCCTGTAAGTTGAAGTGTACGCCGACATTAGACTAAAAGTATCTTTTGATCGAACAAATTTAGTCTTTAACTCGACACCGGTTATGAGAATCTTTTCTTGACTAAACAAGTCCGAGTGCACGTGACCAATCATCTCAATCTGTTTGGTGGTCGCTGCAAGTGCTTGACGTTTTGAGAAACCGTTATTTACGTTTCCCAGTGTATTCATCTGACCGGCTGTATCATTGAGCCATAAGGTACAACCTAGATGTGAACTCTTGGTCTCATTTCCATAATTAGTAACGTTTGATATCAGGGCGGTGGGCGCAGGTGTTATTTGGTTATGACACCAACTTCTGATGTAAGTAAACCTGCATTTGTGAGAAAAGCGAATGTATCCAATTGTTTACCGGTACTACAACGTCTACATCAGTGAGTGCTGTATCGTCTTGCTTTAGAACTTTAGCTGTGATGTACAACATAAATCTATGTAATCGTTTCCATTTCCGGGCACTACAAATTCTATTGGAGTATCATCACTAAGAGCTGATAAGGTGGGCTTGTAAAATATCCATGCACAACTCTCTATACTTGTCTGCGTCGACAGTAAAGCGAACAACCAATTCGGACTTGGCGCATACACACGATTGGGCATGTAGAAAAGGCATTATTTTGAAGATATATCGTCGTAAGTAGGTTTCTTCTTCGTTTTAGCAGCTCTCGGAAGAGACTAGTTATTATCGCTCAGACGTACTATTTTATAGCCAGAACCCTCCATCATTTTATCGGTTTTCTCGTCGGCTTTACGCTTAAGATTTCTACCTGCTCGTGAAATCTTTCTTGAAACGAATCCTTAATAGGTCGATCCTCTATGACGTCACCAAGAATATTGCACCCGTTCTAGAGTCTTCTTTTCCAATAGCCTTTGCCAGACTTAAATAACGGTATTATACTTCTAAATATACCACCTAAGCCAGCTTCCTATTCCATGACCACGTTGATATGACGCACCTGTAGATGAAGCCAACCGTTACCGGCCTGATTCATGTAATATTGCTGATAAGGGCAATCCATTATTCTACTTTCTTAAAGTGGAGCTTCAGACACGACGTTCAAATTCGAATGGCATTGCTGTATCCGCATCTGTTTTTATATTAATCTCGATGTTTTCAAATTCCCGTATCATCACCAGTATGTGGTGTACAGACGAAAAAACCTGCCTTAAGCATAGTTTTCTGAAGTAATATTTATTATACACATAAGCGGAGATAAAACATCACCTATAATCTGCTGTTCAACGATGTCACAATAAACAAACATTTGAGTTGGTGAACCTATCCATACACTAGCAGGGTGCGGGGGTATTGGTTCCATATCTATGTTCTGATACGGATGATAACCCAATTGTAAGGCTAGACATTGTGAGAATCCGAATAGTGAGACCGAAATTTTTAATTTCGTAGTGACGCGCTTAGTTAGATTATGGTATTCGATTGTTAGCAATTTACTTATTAGCACATGGTAATTTCCCGAAGCGAAACGTATCACATACCAGTCATTCTCAATATAAATAATTTTCTCGTTGTCGCGTTGAAAATATTCTCGGCCTTTTTAATACCTCTACACGTTCCCTTCAGGGTGGTTCTTTCTATAATAAATTAAATTGTCGCACTTACAACGGCAAAAGAACATGGGTACTGAATTTCGATATGCCTACAACCCATGACCTGTTAATCTTATTCGTTTTGGTAGTTGCGTAATAAAACTTGACGTCATATTTTCCGGAAAATACGTCATAGAGCTATTACTCAATAAGGTAAGATAAAACTCCATTTTATATATCTCTCACTGCGAAGCTAACCCCAGCTATTAAATTTGTCACTGTATCCACGCCACTTGACCAGGTATTGTTTACGCCCGGCCCTTCTCTGCTAAATCTTATCGACTTTGAATAGAGTGTCTTTATCAACCGTAACAACTTGCAATTCTTCTTCGTAAAAGGTACCTCAACAGGATCGTTATTAAGATCGATTATTCGATAAACTGGTGGTCTTCTTTTATCACCGCACTAATTGTAAAAACTTCACTCGCTCCAATTCGTTTCATATCCCTTCTCAAAGGTGTACTTAGTTCTGGCGATTCTGACATGCTCACCGACTTTATATTTAGGATGACGTCTGGACCTAAACCTTTCGCGTACAGGTTATTCCACACTTCCAAAATGTTTTATCGTTTACATCGCAGGAGCCATCTACATCAATATACCTGTAGGAATTTTTGTAGGTGAAATAACCCCACATCTTTGTTTTCAATGTTTTATTAAATCTTTCAACTACAGATGCTTTTACATCAGGGTTATTTGTTACATAGAAATTGATATTTTGTTTCTTGAAAAGGTTTTGTACACTGCCCGCCACAAACCCTTCTCCTTTAAGCGTCTGTAGATTTGCCGGAGTATTATTACTTTCTTTAAAAATATCCGCGAATGCTTCAATTATAGATGCAACTGCCTTCGTTTTAAGTGCTCTCGACCACGCCCTCTTGCTAAACATATCAATTTCCGTTAGTATGTAGTTATATCCACTATTGTGTTTACTTAAATTTCGCATATCACAAAGATCCGCTTGCCACAACTCGTAAAGGTTACTCATAATGTATTTATTCCGTGGAAATTTTTCTGACGGCCAATTTTTCACTCGCAATATTTACCTTTACAGCTTAGTTAAAGGTGTTATACCCGAACCCTGCAGGTGTGAGGATCATAGTACAGCATCATGTTATGCCGCCACGAATCCTAATCTAATGAAATTCCTCTTCTTCGAGATATTCTTCTCGGTGTTTCTCGCGATTCACTCTCACCTATAGTTGTGAGGGTCCGTTCAACGTTAGCTGATACAACAATATCACGTCTTCGCGTATTTCCGATAAACCCTCGTGGTATATTTATTTCTTTAATATACGTCAAACTGACGCCAGCCGTGCGGGTTTGTAGTTTTTCGTTGCCAGACGATCTCACCTTTTATTGTGACAGTCCCTTTTATCCCAAAAACAACTCCGCTCGATTCAGTATATATCAAGAAATCAGTACCTTTCTTCCTATATGTAACCGGAAGTGTTGATACTATTTCGTCATCTACCAAGCCGTTGCGTTTCGGTGAATCATCATTATCTATTCTGGTCCATAGTTATTGAAACAGATTACCCAGGAATTCGCGGAGTAATGATCCTAACAGGAGTGGTAGAAATGCACCGCCTTTCTATACAAGAAACTGTTTCTTCCTTTTTATAGATTCGCCTCTCTGTGTCTAGCGTCTTAAAATGTGCTTATGCTGAGAGAGTCGTTGCTTCTGATCAGCTAACAGAGGTACACGACCGTTTCAAATGTTATATGCATAGTCGCAAATACATTCCACCTGCTTACTATCCAAACATTTCAATAAAGCATCACTTTGGCTTCTACTTAATCTGGCTAATGCACTAAGGATATCGGTGTTTTCGCATAAAACGTCAACCATCATATATGATGTAATGTTTACGACTGTGAGGCTTAAACCGTTTTTTCGCTATATATATACCTGGAAAATACTTTGAGACCCGAATATGGTTGTTCTATATCGCAGCACATCCCTTATATTTTGTTTTAAATCGAACAATAAATATCCGTGCGGGTTTGAAGTGGCATCCTAGTATGCAGTCTTTAAATACTTCGGGTTGTCCGGCGAAATCTGTCTTGCTAAATGCTGTATCTGAGCACTGTCACGTGGGTTCTTAAACAAGATTATGTAATGGGCATTAAGCGAAATATCGCGCTGTCCACGTCCTTGATGAAATATGTTTTGAGTTAAGAAAAGAGCACTTAGGTTTCTATGATGACAGCCCTTTGTAAAAATATCAACCACTACCGTTAGTTTCACGCATTAGATCATCAATTATTATTATTAAGACCGGTTTTTCACCGTCAAATTGCTCCATATTAGGTAAACCCTTCTGAAACTCCACTGCGATATTATTGAATAATATCGATGTAGAACCAGATAATTTTTTTCAAATGTTGTATCGCAGACAGTTTTGATATTTTTTAGAAATTCCACGTTAAAATACGATTTCCCGCAACCGGAGGGGCCTACAACTATTGCTGAAAAAGGATGCTTAAACTGGCCCTCCGTCTTGAAAGTCAAAATGGTACTAAAGGGCATTCTGTCAGCAGCCTCTCTTAAATACTTTTTTTTCACTTTTATCATTCTTACGTTTTAATATGAAAAGGTTTTTTTTTTTGTTTTCTAGAATATAAACATTTTTAATTGCAGCGTGAACTTTTGTTAATCGACAGTTTCTAAATTCATAGATATACTAATGACGTCCTCGCAGATATTTCCAGCCTCATCTAGTTTTATCCAACTTATCGATAAAAAGCCGTACAGTAAGTACCATTTTCAAGTCGACTGTTTAACTGAATATTGTTAAATCGATTTTCATTTGTGACCACAATTAAGCGACCGCATTTGTTTTTTATTAAACACCAGTTAACTACAATATACACGAATGAAGATCAAAACATTCCTATACTTACACAACAGACCTGAAATGTACGCTACAGTGCATGATAAACCATTTTGTACCAGAAGACAACGAAGATGATATCTTCAACCATAAAATTGTAAGACAAGCGGTGGATGCACAAATCAACACTCAAGACGATGAACCATTTACAGAGGAAGAAATTAACATGATCACAAAAAATATGAACGGAAAGGAAACTCCAAGAATTGATGGAATTACTAGCGTTATACTGAACTGTGTAAACACAAAACTTCCCAACTTAATTAAAACGATATATATTAGGTGCTTAGATGAAGCGTGCATTCCCGAAATTTGGAAGAAATCTCTTATCATTCCTATCCTAAAACGTGGTAAGGAAAACGAGGGTTATACAAGCAAATTCAGACCAATTAGTCTCATTAATGTGAAAGCTAAGTTGTGAAAAATTAATGATAAACAACACCATGCAACACGCGGAAAGAATAACCTACTGTATGAAAATCAGTTTGGACTCCATAAAAGCAAAACAACTGTAGATGCTGTATGTAGCACTAAAAGATTTCGTGGATGACAGCTTTAGATCCAGTAATGTCACAATTTTAATTAGCTAGGACGTAAAAGATGTATTCGCTGTCGCATTGTGGCCAAGTATTCTAAAGGATCTGAATTATCCTAAGAATCTTTTCAACTTGTCAAAAAGTTACTTTAAACACAAAACGGCTATAATACGATCAAATCGAGTAGAAATACGTAAAGAAGTTAACAAGGGTTATCGACGGGGTTCTCGTTGTGAACCTGGATTCTGGAACTTGGAATACAATTATCTCCTGAATCTTAATTATTCTAAAAGATCTAGAGTAGTATTTGCAGAGGACTTGATGCTAGCAGTTAAGGGAAATTCCCCAAAAGAAGCAGAACACTACGAATGCAGACCTAAATAAGATTACGGAGTGGGCAGTTAACAATAAAATTCAATTTAACGAGCAAATGTCCCAGGTTATGTTATTAACGAGAAGTAAAAGATTCGATAATGATACTGTCTACCTCAATCACATATTATTGAGATGTATAAAGTATTTAGGAATAAACGTACACAAGCTCAACTTCGTCAGACATATCAAATACGTCACAGAACAACGCATAACACAAATCAACTCACTTTCCAGATCAGCCGAGTTAAATTGGAGTTTGGGGTCAGGTGCGTTAAAAGCAATATATAAAGGGGCCATACTACCTATGCTGTCATATATGGCTCCCATGTGGTTACAGTCATTACAAAAGTACCAAAACAAAATAAAATTTATGCGGGTACAAAGTCTATTAAAAATCAGAATAATCAAAGCATGTAAAAGAGTATCATACGAAGTGTCGTGCATTCTAGTTGGTACTACCTCGATCATAATTAAAGTCGAAGAGGTGGCGGAATTGCATAAGTCAATAAGGACTATCATGAAAACAGTGAATAACGATAATGAAGTAAAAGTGCGAAAATGTGTAGTGGCAAAACAACTAATTAGCAACAGTATAGTATCTAAGTGGGAAATGAATGGGAACAAGGTGTTAAAGGTGTGATAGTTAAGCAATTAACACAGAGTTCAAGTACAAGTTTCACACTCTGCAAATCTGTGTAACTGGGCACGAGAACATCATGAGTTACTTTTACAGATTTAAAATTTCAGACAACGCATTATGCCTGTGTAGCGCAACTGATCACACGATTTGTGATCCTTTGAGAAAAGAAAGAGAGGTGCTAACTCACATCATCGAAGACACCTGTCCAACCAATAAAAAAGTTTTAATGTCAAAATATCTCCTACACTTCGTGAAATTCGTCAATTCAATAGACCTTAAAAGTATGATTACAGTTTAAACACCCAACTAACACTAACATTAAATGTATTTCAATTACCACAATGAAATGTAAAGTTGGATACAAGCATGTAGTATTGTAAAATTGAGCATGCTGAAATAAATTAATAATAATAAACACACGCACCACGCACGCACGCACGCACTCACTCACGCACGCACGCACACTTGCACGCGCACACGCACACATCAACATCAGGACCGATTTTGGCAAAATTTGGACAAATATTCTAAAATGAGTCCGTTTAGCGATAATGAAAAAAAAAGACGTTTGCATAATCTTCTATACGTACATATGTATAAGTAGGTTAGAAGCTAATAGAAATCCATCTTACGCTTAACCGCATAGTATCAAGGTGTCAGTCACGATAATAGAGAAAATTGAAAAACGGAAAAAAAACAAGGAAAGTCCGGAAAAGTTATTCAATCTCAGGACGGCCACTGCAACAATTGAAGTTTAAGTCGAATGAAGTTCGATTAAAATAAATGAGCGAATATCGAAGTTTATTTAAGTAAGTAAAGTAAATTCATAACGATGTCCATAAAGCAGAAAGGGAGATTAAAAGGTTAACCAGCACTCGATTTAGCACGTTACAACGGAGAACAAGAAAAGAGGAAAACATGGTATGCACAGAACAGGATAACAGGATATGTGCACGGATACTTTGTTTTATAGGCTGTTTACTTCCATGTCATCTTATTATAGAAATAAACGATCGTTAGTTATTCTCGTTAGCGGAGACCCGCTTATCTTAGATTATTTGTTCGGTCAGTTATGCTAGTGCGTAAACAATAGCAAGTAGGATATTTCTGCTTTTTAAATAGGGCCTTTTACCTATTTGCAGTTTGTTACCTATGACGTCGTATACATGTATTTATTGTTATCCGACAGGTTACAACTTGCAAGATATCTAGACATGAGTCATTCATTTCTGACATTCGTCAGATTTGAATATTTGGTTCTATTTTCAGGTCTTGGATCCGTTTCAAGACCTTGAAAAGATTGATGTGATTCTACCTACACTTATCCGAGATAAGAAGCTCTTTTAGCTACGAGACACACTCTCACCCTCAGGATGTGTACCAAATAACATGAGAGTGAGGCCTAGTTGCTATTCTGTATTTCTTAATACAATTACATCGAACCAGGTGTACTCCTAGTGTGTGTAATATTGACTGCTTGTGACTTTGAGACATTTTGCAGACATGTATATATGTTGTTGTGTAGGACTAATGACTTTTATTATTGTTATATTCATAATACATATTACCGTATGTATCATGCATATATATATATATATATATATATATATATATATATATATATATATATATATATATATATATATATATATATATTGTATTAATTAGGACATTTATCTTATTTATGCAACAGACTCGTCAACAGAGACTAGTGTTTTTATTTATTTGCAAATTTACGTAACCTGGTACACGAACAAGCGCGTTCACCGTACCCAGGTCACGTCATTCCATTCCACATTAGTATCACATTGCGATTGCTTGTTATATTTGACAATTAAAACGTATGCTTTATTTCTGTTGTTGTGTGTTACAAACTAAAGTAGTCTTGAATAAACGTGTATCTAGAGATAGAATCCCGTTTATCAAGAAAACAAACCCTGAGTCTCAACCAAACAATGGAAATACACCTAACCGAGATAGGAACCTCTATAGCTGACAACCGCTTTTTAGTCAACCAACCATTTTTAGCGCAAGAGTACTTGATCGAGATAAAAACCTCCTTCAGTTGGGAGAGACCCTCACATTAGCCGAGGTCAACCTTTTCAATAAAGTTGAACCGCTGTTAAAAACGTCTTTAGCCAAAAAATATACTAACCCCTTTTAGTAGACTCATGCTTATTGGAGGTAAGTACCCCTTCAGCTTAGAAACATCCTTAACTAGGATAAGAACTTTTTAGCGGAGCTGAACTTTAGTTAAAAAACGAATTCTCAGCCTACACAAGAGCCAGCTCTTTAGCGGAATTGCAATTTTAGCCAAAAAAACGTGCCCGCAGCCAAGATATGAACCAATACTTTAATGAAATTGTATCGAGACAGGAATTCCTTCTAGTTTGGCAGGGAAACGAACCATCACTTTGACCTTTTAGTAGAGTTTGCACTTATTCGAGATAAGAACCCCCTTTGGCTGAAAAACATCCTGCTGTAGAGATATGAACCGGTCTTCTCATGGGGGTCACACTTAGCTGAGATATGAACCAACCCTTTTGGTGGGGACACACTTAACCCAAATATGAACCATGTTTAACCGAGAAATGAACCTTCAATGTTGGCCGAGATATTAACCTAACCACGTCTTAGTTAGGAAACAAACTCGGGTATCCAAATCTTAGGCTACCTAAAATTTTCTTAAAACCTATGACGTCACCTTGTTGGTTACTAATTAGTACGGCCCTGCCACAAAACTTCGTTTCAAACCAAATCTATCAGAAAATAAAATAAACCTTGTTTTTAAAGGTTGTTTTTTAACTTGAGGATGACAAGATTCAATGAACACCTTTCGAGTTTTCTAAATTTGTCCATAATACGTGCGCTATTTGTGTTGCCACCTGTGTGCAGAAATGTTGGTACCCGAGATGTAGTTTATGTTAAAATATAGTTGTAATTTGTTACAAAAACTAAATTTGTAAACCACTTGGCTTACGTTAATTAAATTGTGTAATTTAATTTTGCCTCGGGTTGCTCAGTTGGTTCTTGTGCTTTGCAATAGGGGGGGGTTCGGTTTTACTCTATAAAAGTTTTATATTTATATTCCCTATTGTTTACATAACTAAATAATTGAACTTAAACTACTAATACTTGATAAAATCAATGTACCAACGATAAATAAATCTCCCTGGGGATGCCAGGACCTCGTGGTCGTCCTGGTGTGTAGCCCGCCGTTCGTTGGGTCCTGAGATGTTTCTGTGGAAATTGTAATTAATATTACATTTATTAACCTATTAGGAACACGTATTACAACGAAAATCCTAACAAAATGACAAAATTATTTAAGTAATTCTAAAGCCCGCTCTGTAAACGGAAGGCTACCCGGGTGTACATATACAGTTGTAACAGAATCGCCTGCGCTCTGCTTAGTTTCGCAGCTAGGCTGATGCTTTCATTTCTCATTATCGTCCACATACTTTCAATCACTTTCCCTCCAGCATTGACCCTTCGTCCAATCTCGCTCTCAATTGTACCATCTGCAGTAAACATTCTACCGAGATATACCAGCTCGTCCACTTGCTCCACAATTTCATCTTGCAGAGTAAATACTCTATTCTCCTTTCCACCTTCCCGATTAAACACCACAAACTTAGTTTTGCTTCACGTTTACCTTTAGGTCCATGCTCTCACAGACTGTATCAAACTTCCTCAGAGCGGTTTGCAGCTCATCCGCACTGTCACTTAATAAGACTGTGTCATCTGCATACACCAGAAGTCGTACATTTACGTCACCAACCATTACACCATTTGTATCGGTACATGCTTGTCTAAGACATTTATCCATGTATACATTGAACAACCATGGTGACATCACACAGCCTTGTCGCACTCCTTGCTCAATATTAAAGTATTCACTCACACCTCCCTCACCCTAACACATGCTCGACTACCGTTGTATACTGCCCTTATTCCATTTATTAGACCTTTATTTACGCCATATTCATTTAATATTTCCCACAGCTTCTCCCTATTCACTCTGTCATATGCTTTCTCCAGATCTACAAACGCACAGTACAACTTCCTTTACTTTAAACACTTTTCGATCACCTGCTGGAGAGCAACCATCTGATCGACACATCCTCTCCCTGGCATGAAGCCACCTGACATCCCACATCTTAGTTTGTGTAGTTCTCGTACTCTATCAATCAGTATTCTTCCAAATACTTTACCAGGTACGCTGAGCAAGCTTATTCCTCTGTAGTTCTTACAATCACTCTTGTTCCCTTACCCTTATACAATGGTACAATGATCGGCTCTTTCAATCACTTGGCACTTTTCCACACATAAGGCATACATTGAATAATTCACGCAATCTTCGTATAAGCTTTGCACCACCATATTTGAGCATTTCACCAGTGATTTCATCTACGCCTGCTCCCTTGCCGTTTTCAACCTTCCTACCGTTTTTCTACCTCATTTATTCCAATATCCTTCTCAGTTTCATTCATCATTTCTTCTATATTCTCCTTATTTAACCCTTCAGTCTTACTTTCCTCACTACTGTACAGCTTTCCGAAATATTCTTGCCAGCATTCCTCACTTCACAATCGTCCCATACTATTTCGTTTCTAGCATTCATCACTCCTGCAGCGTTCTGTTTTGGGCCACATTTTGTATTTTTGACCCATTTCAGAAGAGTTTTTGTTTCCTCAAAATCATTCTTAATTCTTTACTTATTCTCACTGCCTCCTTCGCTTCTTTTTTCTTAATCTGTACACCTCATACAATCGTTCTTCTCAGTCTCATTTTTGCAGCAATCATTGCCATGTACGCATCTTTTTCTTACTTACTGCCTTTTTACCGACTCATTCCACCAAGCACATTTTTTCTACCTACAAATCACTCTTCCACATATTCGCACGGCACAATTGACAACAGAGTTTTTCAAGCTTATCCATGCACTTTCAACGTCAGTGTCTTTTATTTCTTCGTTCCACACTGCTTCATTCACATTCAACTCTTTATTCACAGCATCTGCGTATTTCATTCTCGCACCATTATCCACTAGTTTGTCAACCCTAATTCTGGACGTTCGCACTACGTTTGCTTTCCTTCTCCACCCACTTTTGCCCTAAACACTCTCGATACAACCAAAAGTGGTCCGATCCACCTCCGCTCCGCACATTACTTTTGTGTCTTTCACCAGGTTTCTAAGCCGTTCATCATACACTATTAGTCTATCATACTTGGTTAATATACAGTTTTGTTTTAGGTATTTTATTTCCTAACGAAATACCTGAATCGAAAATATTGCTTTTAGTAAGCGACGGCACCTTACATGCTAAAAGCCGCACGGGCCCTAAAGGTATTCTACCTAAACTACTGCATCTTACTTAGCCTAGCACCACTGCACAGAGTGTGTGAATGCATTCAAGGATTTTAGTACTGTAAATAAATTAATTTCTTCCGTGAAGAAGGTAAACATTACATTGTCTGTGTGCTGCTGTTACGATTTAAAAATTGCAGGTATTTGTAAAAGCACCATTACGAGTTTCTGAGTATAAAGAAAAGCTGCCATCTGTTCCACTCTCTCTCTCTCTCTCCTGAACCTGTGATTACCAGATGGGGTACCTGGATCGAGGCGTGTAATTTTTACGCGCTTCATTGAAACTCAATTAAAGAGGTAAACACATGTTTGCAAAATCTGTTATGAATTCTGCAAAAATGATATGATAATTTACAGGTAGTGGATTCATTTCACCCTTCCACGGTTGCTGCCATACAAAAAGCTCAAGAGAGTTTTGAAGATGAAAACGTCCGTCGAGGTATAATGTATATAAACACCCATTTCTGCTACCTACTGGAAACTTTAAGAAACTCGAAGCAAGGAACCTCGCGTTAGTGGAAGCGTTAGGGATAGTGGACGATGTGGTAAATGAAATCGCACGGGTACCTGGTGCTAGTGGGATAAAAGTAAATGAAAAGATATTATCTGTATTACAAAAGAATCCAAATCTTCACATAATAAAGGAGATTGTAAATGTACATAAAGGAGAAGAGGCCATTGGCTTGGATGCAAGCCCTCAAGAAGTCGCTGCAATTAAATATGCCCCCATTACATCCTGTGATGTCGGGAGATCTTTCTCGATATACAAGCAAATTGTCCAAATTTGTTACCTGACCATACGGAACAGTACTTAATTACAGCCTGGAATAATAATGTTAACGTAGATGAAATGTTTTGTTATTTTTATTTTTTTATTTGTAAATTCATTTTAAGTAAGTAGTATTAAATTATTTTAAACAATTGTGTGCCTTTTTCGAATTTTAATTTTGCCTTTTTCCTTGCCTTTTTTGACTGTTTTTGTTGCCTTTTTGCCTGCTTTTTTTATGGGTTTTCCTTGCCTAACTATCCGCTCTCTACATTACCGTATGTTAGGATTTGTATATATTTTGTATTAATTAGGACATTTATATTATTTTTGCAACGGACTCGTCAACAGAGACTAGTGTTTTTATTTATTTGCGAAATTTACATAACCTGGTACACCGAACCAGCGCGTTCACGGTACCCAGGTCACGTCATTCACGTGGATATTTCAACTTCCACATTAGTATCATATTGCGATTGCTTGTTATATTTGACAATTAAAACGTTTCCTATTCACAGGAGACTTATTCTAATTATTTAAAAGGAAATAACTAAGACTATTATTTACACGGAATTTTACCACTACGGTACCGGAATTAAACAATTATTTCAATTGTTTAGAATGAAATAAGCTAGTGTTTATTACTTCGACGATTATCCTCCGTATTAAAATAGAATAATTGTTAATACGTTGTAATAAACTTTGAACGTGTTGTTAATAATTCACCTCTATGTAGACAACTTAACGTGCATTTCGCACGGGCATGTGTCGCATATCTAGCTGCATAAAAACATGCATTTAATAATTTTAATTAGAACTCGTACGCATAGCGCTCTCACATCAGTTTTAGAGATGTTCATGCGCAAAGACTACTGTAGTTAAATTTTTTATTAAGTGATATAAATTTTATGGTGAGTTATAAAAAAAATATTAAGGTTTGAGACGTTTGCATTTTTTAGGCACTCGTTTTATTTTTTACATTCACGTTTACGTTTTATTTTTTAATTTAACTTCATATTTACATATTTAAACACATCTACGTCATTAAATATTTTACCGTTAATCTAAGTTACGGTATTAGTACGATTGATCAAGAGTGAGATTTATTCATTTGGGAATTATTTAGCATACAAATCCAGATTTATTTCAACCTGAAGTAATATTACGCAACAATTTTCCAAAACGCTGACACATCAGGCACCTATTTCGTCATCTACAGTGTGATCAAGAACAAGATATTCCGATTCCATTAATTACTCACAATATTAATTATTCATAGTTTTTAACGTTACTGACATTAGCATTAAGTATTTCTGTTTATAATTAAATATAGGTTGTGTTAATAAAACGTGTTGTAGAAATTTTATTTTAAATTTATTATATAATGGTTTACTTGTTTATTCTATATTTAAAAACAAGTTAGCGTCCGAGTATTTAACAACTAGTTTCAGGGAGAAGCAACCCCGATTTTAAAGGGAACATATCTAGGTGCATGTAAATATTTTTTGGTTAATAAGGCAAATCGATAATTTTAAGAACCTGGCCCACTTTAATCTATGGCTGAGCAGAAGGTACCAAATCTTCTTATTATTACCCAAACTGATAAGTAGCTAAACTTTGTAGCCATGGGTGTAGAAGTATACGTATAGAACTTTATATGTACACTGACTTTAAAAGCTTTACAACGTATAACGTTCGCGTTTGATAATGATGCTGGTAATGTGTTCAAACCTTCTAGAACGATTTAGTTTTCGGTGAAACCTGAATTGTTTTCTTAAAGCAGAATTTCTTTTTAAGGCACGATTCTGGACTTCTATTATGAAGTATAACACTTTTACCTTCGGTCGGCGGTCAGTTGTTAGTAAAATTATTTAAGAGGGGCGGGGCGGTCAATTGCGGTTTGACTATCGCGGTATAATCCGGTTACTCGAGCGCCAATCTAGGTGAACGGTGTAGAAGCCTAGATTCCACTTGGTGGCTAGTTAGAATGGGTAAAAGCGGTCCAAATAGCGTCAGTGAAGACGTCGGTCTACCAGGGTTTGTGAAGATTTAGATCGGTGCCGGTATTTAAGACTTGTGTCGCTGTTGAATCGGAAATGCGCGGTCTCATTGGTATGAATTCAAAATAATTCAGCTACAAAAAATATATAAATTAACCTCTCGGTCTCAGTTTGAGAAAAATAGTGTTATCGCGGGTAAAGGGAACAAATCAAATTAATATTTCTCGGACAAGAAATAATACTAACAAATTGGGTGTATTCGGTGCGAGGACTCAGCCTCTAATTTATTCGGGCAGCTGAAAAAAAAACAAAACAAGAACCAAAAATGCTTTCAAGACGGTAAAGAAATAACATGGAATGTTTTGTTACTGAATGGAAAATTATTATATATATATATATATATATATATATATATATATATATATATATATATAATGTTTCAAAATCTAAATTTATACAATTATAATGACAATCATATAAAGTAAAATTATTACCTATTTCACATATTTATAAAACTGTATCTAGGCTATTGTGTAAGAATTTGTTCAATCAATTAATTTCTGAAATTAAACACAAATATACCGGGCGGTCAAATATCTCCATGATGCGAGTTTGCGGAAAATGTTTAGAATGTGGTCGAATAACGATAAGAAAAGCTATTTTTTTGGTAACGAAAATTATGGTTTCGTTACAAGTGTTGTTAAGGAAACCAACTTGGCGTGGATATATAACAATTACGATCGGATATCGAAGCAGTTACTTATGTTTGATGCAATTAAATATGACACTCGTGGACGTGGACGCACAACGTTTTCCTATAGCTGGAGGACTACTTGGGCGATCTCTAAACGGCGTTTGGTATTGAAGTTATTTGCAGGTTGCTGGCGCTGCTTCTTTTTATTGTTTATTTTACCTCGTGTTAGGCGTATTCGTGTTAGTAAGTGTATGGAACTAACCCGTTGTGTGCTGTATAAATGGACCCTACGTGAGTTGGTAGGATTAAGGCGACGACTTTTCTTCACAACGGAGTAATAAGTCAAAAATGACTACGGGTGTCTGAGCCCGGCGTAACACCGTCCTTTCTGCGTATGGTGTAATATTGTGCAATGAAACTTACGTGCTTTTAGCCCCAGAGTACATCAACCAGCAGCTCGGTGATAAAGCCTGTCCGGTAGAACTGAACGGGTATCGGATTAACAAGGAGGATTGTCAATATATGGTTCTATTGTGCTTGAAACCGCCTTAATGCTTTGCTGTCTCGTACTTATTGTACGTGACAAAGAAAGATGGATATATTATGAATAATGCCTCTATTTCTGCCGAACAAAAGCGTTTGCAACTTTCACACATAATGACAAGGCAATAAGAATCAGATGCAGGTAGAATAGAAATTCAATAGGTATAATAAAATGCCAGTGGTTCTCAACACTGCTTTAACATTACATTTAAAATTTATGGAAGAATGCAAGTTTTTATAATAAACATTTATAAAAGCCATTCATAATAATGAATATTCGATTAAGTATAGGTATTTCAATTTACATTTAGAAAGTTCATTGTATACCTAAGTATGGTAATGACGTTTTAGTGTACTCAATTACAAAAGAATCCAAATAAATATGCAATACTGTAACAATAAGTAATTAATAATAGATTATTATACCATTTAGTAGGTACATATAGGTATAAATAAAACAACTGCAATATCTATATTATCATTATTCTTTGAGTAAGCGTTTATATAAACTAACCATTAATATAATGCCGAAAAAGTTGAGTAAAGAAATTCGCGAATTAGTTTTAAATACAGTCGATTATTTTAAAGAAGAAAAGAAAATGGTGGTCCACTATTATCTACATTTTCTGTTCAACAAAGAACACAAACGCGTTAAAACTTTCGGTTTCGACGGTGGGGAAAATCTGTGCTTTAAAAAAATGGCGGCAGTTGGAACCTCCAGTGAAAAAACAGCGTGTCAAACTTTGCACTACAGATTTTCCAGAAAATGGAAAACAAACAATTCGTGCATTAATATACGAGATGTACGAAGAAGTACGTGATGAATCTGAAGCCGAATGACAATTATAATTTTACATTTAATTATAAAAGTATATCTTTGTAATTTAATTAATATTTACTAACTATAATAAAAATGTATTTGTTATTGTTGTTATAAGTATAAGTGAAAGGTGTCAATTGAAATTACTTATAGGTAATTAGTAATCGATTATTATTTTATTATACAAAAGTTGCATTTCTTCACAAATTATATAATGTTAAAGCAGTGTTGAGAACCACTGGCATTTTATTATACCTATTGAATTTCTATTCTACCATCTGATTCTTATTGCCTTGTTATTATGTGTGAAAGTTGCAAACGCTTTTGTTCGGCAGAAATAGAGGCATTATTCATAATATATCCATCTTTCTTTGTCACGTACAATAAGTACGAGACAGCAAAGCATTAAGGCGGTTTCAAGCACAATAGAACCATATATTGACAATCCTCCTTGTTAATCCGATACCCGTTCAGTTCTACCGGACAGGCTATATGGAGATGATTCACAGGCGGTGTTATCCAGTAGCGCGTCGCGGTTTTTTATAGCTGATTCATTATTTGATGATTTCTGCGAGCTTTGATTAACCTCGGATAATTAACAAATAATTAATGATGGAAAAATTTAGTAAAGGGAGTACAAATTGATTAAAATGAAGTCTATTGGATCAATTTATTCATAATATATTTTATAGATACATTCTAAAGCGCCTGGCCCTTATAATCTAATGCATATATTTAAATCTGGGATTAAATTTTATGTTATGCAACTATTCATGAATATTCACCATTTATTACAGTTTATCAACATTAAAGCATTCATTATTGCTCTCACAGCAAATGGCGCTTATGTTAAACAAAATTTTTAAGACTAAATACTTTTACCCATCCCACTATTGCATTAATTAGTTCTTATTTCTCGTTTTTTATCGTAAGACAAAATTACTGTTATACATGACAGCTTCATTAATATTAAATCACTAATTTACGTTTTACTAGCTATCTGAAAACGAAATAATTTCATTCTACATCTCAACCTGTAAATTAACTGAGCACATTCAACAGACAATAGCAAATTCATCATCCTTAATACACTACGAGAAAGATTCAATTATGTTATAACATATACACAGAAGATGGATGTCAAGAGTAAGAATAAATTTATGAAAGCGTCATGAACTGTTAAATTACTTCAAATGAAGCTAAACAGCACAAAACATATTAGTAATTTAATCACTTGCTGTAAAACCGCTTTATCAATATTTTGTGACAACCCCAGCTACTGTTTAATGCTGTTTAATCTTGATTACTCTGATAGTGTCTAATATGTGCTCCGTGATCCACATATAATTACGAATTAGGATATTGATTCACAGCTTTAAGCCGGAATTTAGTCAATGATATGCACGTAATTGAACAAAATTCATACTAAAGGAAATAATAGATGGCCTGTACGTGTTGAACATTAACGTAAAGACATTATACCTTGTCCATATTAATTTAAGCCAACCTATGAACATTTATCTGGCAAGGATTATAATATCGAATTATGCAGGTGTTAGAAATTAATGTTAGCAGACGATCAAATCCCCAATGTACTACAAAGTTGCATAAAAAACAAGAAAATGAACAGAAATTGGTTTTTTAAAAACAAAAATAGTAACGCAGATTGTAAACATAACATTATAAAAGAAATCAAAGATTACAAATCTTTTCTCTACATTAAAACGGCACGTCTATTTTAGTCAAATAAATTCCTTTGTCGTCCATTTGGCGACGCTCAAAATTTTTTCAGGCGGAAAAATACCTTTCAAGAATGCCTCAATATTAAAAACCGTAAACATACAATTAAATGTACTAGTTTAAAGCAGAAGGATTATATGGTAAATGCCATAAATGTTGAAAACTTTCAAGGGTTTATGGGTATACTTTCCAACAAATGCGCACGGTAAAGGCATTATGGATTATACATCGATAGCTCAACAAGTAAAAAATCGCTGCGACTGAAAACAATTCTAGTAAAGGTGTCCTCAGTCTAGGTACATACCCGCAGCTTACGTATTCGAATAGAGCAGTCATTATAAAGTTCAGGATAAGAAATCCCGGACGTCCGCTCCATTAGTTGCTGGTCCAGGTTAGAGCAGACCATTTAGGTAGTGGGGTGGGGGAGCCAAAAAACTTCGCGTCTGGCAACAAATGGGCACCTTAGGATTCGGAGTACATAGGTAGGTGAGCCAAAAGGCCCAGAACAGAAATGTTTCTAGTCCTCTAAGGGATTTGGCAGCTCATTTACCGGAAGTAACGCTTTTAGCGCTAACTCAGTAATTGTATACACGATTCTGACAAATATACATCAGTATAATCTCACTAAATGTGGCTATCAAACCCTCATTTCCGTGTAAAAATCAGTAATATGAGGTACACTTAACTCTTCACTATAGTTGACTAATATAATCGTTATTAAGATTTTTGGCAGCTAAATGGATGTGGCGAATATATTCGTCTGAAGCCATGAGATGATATTAAAGTAAACAATTATTCAGGCTCGTAAAATAATATAGCAAAAAACTGCTCGTGTTGGTAATCAAAGAACATTAATAAGTACTTATAAGACCCTAATAGAACGTCTAACTGAAATAGTAAATAAAATCGATCCAGATAAAAGAATTAAAACACCTAAAAAGGAGCCCATTGACGTTAAACCCAAAAAACCACCCTTGCTCATGTTTCCAAGCAAGCACGTCGATTAAAGAAAGAGTTGTACTCGACCACTGGCTCAGCTTGCGTTTTTTTTTCAAAGAAATCCTCCACCAGGTCTTCGTGCACTATCTTTCGTAGATACATATGTCATAGGAGAGATTAATACTGAGGTAGAAGAAAAAGAACCTCTTAGTATGAGAGATGATTCTACTGTCCGTAGTGAACCTATCTCAGAAGAATTTCTCGAGTAATACAATGAATCACCTTATATACGTTGAACACATTGTGAGAGATCCTGAAGATCATACTTGCGGAGTCCACTATAATACCAAAACAGACAAACGGACAATTGGTAATACTCCCGTTACAATTAAAGGAAGGTATATGATATTAAAGGCGTCACGTATAAAGGGACTCCAGGTTTATACAATCTGCTTATTGAATAAACCCAATTTAAAGCTAGTAAATTCAAAAGATACAAAAAATTACAAATGTATTTCAGAAACTACGAAGGTTAGAAGGCGAGATTATGATGTTGCCCACAGCTAAAGGAGATGGACCTATGTTTTTTACGGAATTAACATACAGACCGATTCAATATAAATATTGGAATGATGTACATGAACTATATGCCAACCGGGGAGGTACCACCATCCGTACCATGGGCTTCTTAATATTGGGTCTCCGATTTTCTGAGCTCGGTAAGGACTGCCGGTTACCTTTTCCATCATCCTTAATCTATTCTCATCCTTATCCTTCCTTCTGGCCTTCACTGTCTTCCTATCGGATTAAAAGTCCCAAATTAAAAAATAATAAGGCTGTGGTTTCTAGGGTAATAAATGCCGGACGTAAAATCCTGCCACATTCGGATGTCCGGGAGAGCAGGGAACAAGGGTCCTCGGTCATCGAAAGTATCAACTTTCTGATTCACTACTGCAAAATCCGCGGTATCAGGTCTAATCTTAATGCTATTCACCAACATCTTGAGCAATTACAACCTGATATTTTGTTTCTATCTGAAGCACAAGTCTCCTCTGAAATCTCCGAGTCGCCCGACTTGCAATTTCCTCAATACCACCTTCACCCTAACTTTCGATATGAAGGAGGCGTATGTGCCTACATCAAGCACAGAATTGCTTGCAAGAGGGTTTCTTCCTTTGAAAATAAAAATTTTGACGTGATTTGGTTTAAACATTCTGGTCCTAATTTTGTGAAATTCTACTGTTGCAATTATAGGTCTCCTAATGACAGTAACTTTCAACACTTCTTCGATTACCTTAGTATGAAAGTTGACTATCTTCTGTCTCAGTTTCCATCTTGCGATATCTCAATTGTAGGCGATTTCAGTGTTCATAGCTCTAATTTGCTTCAGTTTTCATCTACTACAAATCCTGTCAGTCATAGTGCAGAAACATTTGCTATTTCATGTGATCTCACACAAATGATTTCTGAACCCACAAGAATCCCTGATAACCCTAACCATACTCCACATCTTCTAGATCTCTTTCTTACATCAAACCCTCTTGTTTATAAAAGTTCCGTTCTTTCGCCTTTAGGTCTTTCCAACCATTGTCTAATAGAAATCACTTCTACTGTTCCTAATTCCACTGTTGTTCGCAAAACCGATAGAACCTTATGGTGTTCTAAGTCAGCTCGATGGAGTGATTTACGGGATTTCTTTGCAACCTTTCCATGGCGTGAATATTGTTTTAAGTCGTCCTCTTCTGCGGACATCTCTCTCTCAGTATCTGAAGTTATCCTCATGGGAATGGAGTTATACATTCCCAAAAAACAGTACCATATAGGTCATTCACATTCCCAACCCTGGTTCAATAAGGCTTGTGCTTTAAAAAATAAATCTTACATTAAATGGAAATCTAATAGATCGGTCGACAGTCATGTAGAATACGTTGGTGCTAGAAATATCTGCAAAAGTGACATCACTAAAACTAAAAAGTTGTTCGAACAACGAAAATGCAATGAACTAGCTACATCTCCTTTAGGCAGTCGTAAATTTTGGTCTTTAGCTAAAGCCATTAGAAAAAACTTTGGAACATCTTCATTTCCCCTGACATCTATTGACGGATCGGTAGTTGTTGATTCTGTAAACAAAGCCAATGTCTTTGGGGATCTGTTTGCATCAAACTCGGGTCCCAATAATTCTGGAAAAGATGTGCCCCATGTCAACTTTTCTTCATACGCTATGAAACCAATTCATTTTCGGTACCAGCTCTTCGAATTGATCATCAGTAGGCTTGATCTCAATAAGACGACTGGCCCAGACGGTATCCCAGCTATTGTCTTAATGAAATGTTCCCCGAACTAGTACCAGTCCTATCTAAGCTCTATACGATCTCTATGTCTTCTGGGGAATTCCATTCATCACGGAAGTTAGCAAATGTTCAAGCTATTCCCAGCAAAGGCGATAAGACCGATCCCTCAAACATCCCACCAATTGCCATCAGCTCCATTTTGTCTAAAATTATGGAATAAGCCATCAATCAGCAACTGTCCATGTTCCTTGAAACTAACAAACTCCTTAGTGACCACCAATATGGGTTTAGGCAAAGTCGTTCAACAGGTGATCTTCTTTCATATGTGACCCAAGTTTGGAACAATACAGTAGAGCAGTCCGGTGAAACAGTTGTAGTCACTTTAGATATCTCAAAGGCATTTGACCTAGTTTGACATAATTATTTACTTGCCAAACTCACCTCGTTTGGGTTAAATGATATGCTGATCAACTGGGTTTCTAGTTTCCTTGATAAAAGACGAATACGTGTCCTAGTTGATGGCTTTTTTTTCAAAAGAAGTTAGCATTAACGCGGGTATACCACAGGGATCCCTTATAGCCCCTACACTTTTTCTGCTGCGCATAAATGACCTTATTTCTTCAACAACTAACCCCATCCATTGTTTCGCTGACCATAGCACTCTTCACTGTAGCTCATCTCAGTCTACTCATAGTAATAATCCACCTTCTATGTCAAATCAAGAAATTAAAACTGAAATGGCAAATTCAATCAACAAAGACATTCAACGTATTCTCGAATGGGGAAGCAATAATCTAGTTAAATTTAATGCTAACAAAATTGAGTGTTGCCAAAAAATATCGATCATTTCCTGTTGTTAAGTATGAATAGCTCAGTTCTTAAGCTTTCAGACTCTATTATCCTGTTGGGTATGACTGTATCTTCAAATCTCTCATGGGTTGACCATCTTCTGTCAGCTACCAAAGCAGCTGCTCGTAAAATAGGCTTTTTGTACAGATCTAAGCAGTATTTTACCTCTCGACAACTCCTTCTGCTGTATAAGGCCCAAATTCGGCCTCATCTGGAATATAATTCTCACGTCTGGGTTAGTGCTCCCCAATACGCTCTCGATATCGTTTATCGTATTCAAAAGAGAGCGATTAGGCTTATAAATGACCCGTCCTTAACTTCTCATATACAGTCGCTTGAGCACAGAAGGATGGCTTCAGTTCTTTCTTTGTATTATCGTTATTACAACGGCTATTGTGCTGCTGAATTATATTCTTTGATACCATCTCGGGCTATCTTTGCGAGAAACACTCGGTTCGCTCATTCACATCATCAGTATGCAGTACAAATCTCCACTTGTCGTACCAAACGGGCGCAATCCACATTTTTCTACATTGCTTTTAAACTCTGGAATGATCTCCCCTAGCTCCTGTTTTCCTTGCACTTATGATATGAGAAAATTTAAGGTAGCTGTTCATAGGCATCTATTGGCAATTTATTATCCCTCTATCCATCCTCCTAAGTGTTCCTGAGTGCTTTAGCACGATAGGCCCAAATTAGCCTGTTCCGGTCCACAATCATAAAAAAAAATAAAAATTCGTAATCTAGAGGTGTTATGGGCCTAAAAACTGTATGAAGATGGACACATTGAAAAACCAAACAGTCGATTTTTAAACAGTATAAATAGGAATGCATTAATGTCGTCGTACTAAAATGCCCCTTGACAAATTTGGGTATAGCCGAATAAGCGGGTGAAAAGCGCCCCCAAATCAAATCAACCTCCGCGATACTGAGATGAAAAAGAATAAAAAATGCCGCAGATTTCGATAAAAATCAGCCTCCTACAGTTATCTGTTGAAGAGAAACAATGAAAACGTGATTTTTACGTTTCATTTTTTATCTCAGGTTCCATTACAATGTATCCAGCTGAAAAAAAAACTGCTGAAAAGCAAAAAAAAAGTTACATTTCATGGTATTTTTTTTCAAATTATTTGCGCGCCAAACTCAAATAAAAAAATCAATTTAAAATTCTTTATAATTAATTTTGCATTCATACGAACGTTACTGTCTGTTTTTTTTGGTAAAATGTGTCTTACTAAAGTTTATAACATATATCTTTTTCAGATTTTTAAACAATGTGGAAGATAGTTAATAAAAATAAAAACTAATTTTATCAATACAAAAATTAGAATTTTGCGCCAAAATGCTTTTAAAAAAATTTGTTTCCGCCAATTTGTAAGTAATTTATATTCATATTAATCTGAAACACATTCTGCAGTATTTTGCATATTTATATCAATTATTATAAGTTTTTGTTATGAACGAATAAGTTCAAAGGTAAATATGTAATTAAAATTATTATTAATTTTATTAAATACATAAATAAATAGCACAGTTGGTTAGCGCGGTACTCTAGCAAAGTACAGGTTTTGGGTTCAAATCCTACTCGAGGTAAACTTTTTATTTATGTATTTAATAAAATTAATAATAATTCTTAATTTATATCAATTGTTTATATTAAAAGTATTTATATTGCTGTAATAAAATTATCAAACTCATTTCATTTTTTTATGTTTTATTATTTATAATGTAAATTAGTGTTGATTTGAACATTATTTATACACTAACAAATCTACTAATCGATGCAAATACATACCTTTTTTTTAGGTTTTACATTACTCACTAAACTTGTAAGTTTCCACATTTAATCATTGTCACTGTCTTCATCAATGACAGGGCGCACGCGGTCGTTCACAAACATTCGACTCAAAATTGCGGACGGTTCAACCATTTTGGCCAAATAACGAGCGTGTGCTAAATAATAAATTATTGCAGCTATGTGAGAGCAGCATCCCAGGATGCGACTCCCATTTGCGCATTCACATAATCGATGTAATACCGGTAAGATTTTGAATTCATGTGTCGGGATTGAACCTAGAGCTTAACAATATTGGTGTGTTCTTTCAAGCACAGCAGTTGGAGGTGTCTATCGTTATCTAATAACTTCGCCAAATATGAAACCGCTGGTACGTTCCTGTGAAAAAGATTTTCAGGTCCTTCTCGGTCATTCCCGGAAAACCCGCCAGGTCCGCTGAAGATAAGGATTGAAAAATCACTTTCTTTCTGCTCTAGCCATTCTCCTCAACTTCCGCTTCTAGTGAGTCTGTCGAATTCTTCTTTGATGGAGAATTTCAATTCGATTCTCAACATCGGAGTTAAACCTCTTGCCGAATTTGTTATTTAACAAACTTACTATTCGACAAAATGTTGTCCAGTTGATGATGTAGTATTTTATATTTCTGGCCTATGATCCCGTGAATTGCCTCTGCAACCCAGCGAACCTTAGTGACTATCCGTGATGCATTCGATTCAGCAGTTGTTAATTGCTTCCGTTTGCCTGAAATACTTTAAAATAAACATTCTATTATCAATAAACTTGAAACATCATTTTAGATTTGTCCTTGAAAATTAAATACAATGGTAAAATGGATAATAAAGATAAAACGTTAAAATAATAAAGATAAATGACCTCTAAGGGCAGGCATGCACACTGTGGATCCTTGCTTTTCTAGATCAGCCTTGACATGCCATCAACGATGCAAATGTCACCTTCTTCCAAAAGGCTTTTCAATCCAGTGTCAGTTTCCACGATTTGACGCATTATTTGAGCATCGTTCAGATTTGCGGTGAATGGTCCAAGCGTTTCAACAATATATCCATTTGTTGTGCAAATCATGAATGGCTTGCACAACGGTTCCTTCTTCTGTCCTGAAACAAAAATGTTCAATTTTAAGCCAGATATTTTTTAATCAATCAACGTTGTATTCTTTTCGCAGCAAATATGCTACAAAACCTACTTTTTCCCAACGAATAATATATTATAAAATAAATATAACATTATGTCAAAAACAATGAAAATCCTACCTGAATAAGATTTTCGGTTAGTAACGTAGGTGCCGTCGAGAATAAGTGTCAATTTCTTATCAGCATTGAACAATTCTTGTGCAAATACAGATGTCTCCTTTTCAATCAATTCTTCTCGAGAAATTGTTCCGAAGCCAAAATGGAAAGGCAGTATGTCTTTCTCAAACGAATCGATTACAGAACTGCAATAATCACTTTTTGTTCATTATTTAACCCAAAGGTAGCAGATATGAGGTTATTCGAATTTCCCGTGCACATTTTTTTACAGAAACACCACGAGTGCTTGGGTCACGTTCCCTGTTTTAGATGATCTCATCAATGTCCGAAGTTCCACAAGATTTTCCCACGTTAAACCTGGCAATACGAGAAATATGACAATTATAACTGTATATGATTTAACGACTTTATCTAAACAGTCGCGAATTTTAATCGCTGTGACTTCAGAAAAAAATCAAAATAATGTTTCCCAAATTATCATACCTGTAAATACCTTGATATGCTCTTCCGAAATATTGTAATCGCCCCATCTGTCTAAAATAGTTCTTCAAATCAACGGCATCGATGAAACTAGTGTTTTTTTTTATGAAATTATTAGGGCAACAACGGTTTCCTTTTGGAATAAACATTTTCCGTTTCACAAAAGCTTGCCTCCCAGCTTCGATTGGAGCAGTCATGGTATTTTCACCTTTCCCACAAACAAAGCAATATTTATGCGTTGACACAACTCGTTGAAATGGTAACTCAATATATTCGAGAGGCTGTTGCTTGAATTCCTTCAAGATGAATGTAGGATCTTCTAATGAATTCGAGGAAATGGAATTCTACGACGAAAATTCCGAATTAAATGAATCGCTTTTAACAATGACAGATACTAGATTTTCTTCATTGTTTGAGCCAGTTTTTCTGTAAGAAACAGCCCGACACCTCCTCTTTACACTCAATCACTTTTATTTGACCTGTTGATCTTCAAATCAAAATTTCGCACTTCACGCACTTCACAATTTTTTTAGAAACAGACTTGCTTTCAGCCGACATATCGTATGGAATGAGGTTAAGTTTACTCGTCGTCGTAAGCGTCACTAGCCGGGGATCGATTTAGTGGCGCCATCTGTTCAGAATTTGACAGTCACAATGAGTGAATAATCTCAAGTGTTTTCAAAATATATATGCTGTGTGTAAAAAATTTGTTTGTAGAAAAAGTGTGTCGGAATTTGAACAACGTTTCAATCAAATACAGTTTTAAAAACATTTTTAGTATCTTAGAAAATCTGTTACGCTGAAAAATGGTTCCGACTAATTTTGGCGCTAAGGTTGAAATATTTGAAATAATTCAATTCATTATGATAAAAAATTGAAAACAAATAATTCAAAAATAGAAATTAAATGATTTTGACAATTTTATTAGAGCAATATAAATACTTTTAATATAAATAATTGCTATAAACATGCAAACTACTACTGTGGAATGTGTTTAAAAAAACGGAAAAGGTCACGTATTTCATTCCCTCCCCAAGGAGGGAGGGTGGGATGCACGAGCTTTTTGAGCCACATTCATGGATTCCCAGCATACATACATACATTACGTACATATGTATGGTGGGATTAAGGATGGGTATGGTCAGGATAGGATCGGAAGGAACGGAGTTTGGGTTCTGAGGAGGAAAATACTACCCCAGCATTCGCCTAAGCAGCCGCACATGGTGTGCATATACGCAGTGACCATGCCGCTACATGTGTATAAGGAAAACCCCCTGAAAAAACCTCATACAAGGCAGAAGGTAACGGGAATCGAACCCATTACCTCCCGAATGCCAAGCAGGTTGTGTCACCACAACGCTACCAGCTCGGTTGTGTTTAAAAATGTGGCTTTCAGATTAATATGAATATAAATTACTTATAAATTGGCGGAAAGAAGTTTTTTTAATAGCATTTTGGCCCGAAATTCAAATTTTTATATTTATAAAATTAGTTTTTATTTTTATTAACTATCTTCCACATTGTTTAAAAATCTGAAAAAAATATATGTTATAAATAATAATAATAATATTATAAATAATAATAATAATAAAAAATAATAATAAAGTAAGACACATTTTACGAAAAAAAAAAACTGACCGTAAAATAAATTTTAAAGAATTTTGAATTGATTTTTTTATTTAAATTTGGCGCGCAAATAATTTGAAAAAAAATACCATCAAATGTAACTTTTTTTTTGCTTTTCAGCAGTTTTTTTTTCAGCTCGATACATGCAATAAAACCTGAGATAAAAAATGAAACGTAAAATCATTGTTTGTTTGTTGTCTCCAACAGATGACCATAGGAGGCTGTTGATTTGCATTGGGGACACTCTTCACCCGCTTATTCGGCTATACCGGACGTTCACATGTCCAGTATTAATTCATCAGTTCAAACTGATTCATGACAATCAATTTGATATCGAAAATAAGAGACAGCAATGTTGCCAATCCCACAGATCCTCAAGGTGTCATCACTGAGCAATACTATTTATCAACAAAGTTCAATTTGGATGGAAACCGTTTGACACAGTTGGCGGGCCCAAAAGAAGATGGTGATGCTGTAAGTAAAGGATACTTGATTTTTGTGTACAATCAGTTAAGAAATCTCTTAAAGGAAACTCTAACGCTTATCTAGTGTTGGAGCAAGAACTATACAAAATTAAACAAATTGTAGATAAACTGGTGCCATATCTAAATTCCATAAACCTGCACAAGATTTTAAACGAAGGCTAACAATAATTAAAGGTTTTGATGACCTTTGCCAAGCAGATCTGGCGTTTAACACGTATGCCAAACAAAATAAGGACTATAAGCATATATTAGTAGTTATCCATTAATTAAAAACGAAAACAGGTCAACAAGTTACCGAGGCCATGCGAAAAATTTTCAAAAAAACGCCGGAAACCTAAAAATTTGTAGACAGATGTAGGAAAATAATTCTACAATAAGCATTTTACTGAACTAATGCTGCGTTATGGAGTCGATCAATGATCCACCTTGTAACATGCAGAAATCGAAAGTCTGCTCTTGTCGTGTCGACAGTATAATTTTCTAAAGTTACTGGTTTAAAAACATTACCTTTGAATTGAAAATTTTAGGATTGTTATTTAATGTTTACTCGTTACTTACGTCACTACCTTAAATCGCAAAAAAATGTAATTCCGCTACTTCTTTGTGAGCAGATAAAGTAAGTACATCCTGCTAAGCCATAAGCCTGATGCCGCCGTAAAAGTAATATTATGGGTTGTTGTCGGAGGTTTAATAAAGGAACCTTCGTAATTTGTATTATTAAAATCGTCCTGCATACTTCCCGAGCGTTAATTATTAGTTTCAAAATCGTTTACTTAAAGGCATCTGTTCCTTTGCTTAATTACCACTAGACGGTGGTATCATTAAATAATTACATCTTACTAAAAACATTTTATTTAAATATGTAAAATTTTATTGGCAACATCATTTGATAAGAAAATTTGTTAAAGGTGTGGTTCTTCTTCAAACGGACATTTTGTACTACGTGAATACATTTTAGAAAAATTTCTCTTGTTGCTGTTGTTGCGGTATGTAACACCATTTTTATAGGAGAATTTTTCACAGCAAATATTTCATTACTTGGTAAAGTTATATAATCGCTATTATTGCGGATGTAAAAAAATGTTACTTGCACAAAAAGAGGTAAGCTATCTCGCCTTCTTCCACCTCGCTGTAATAATGATCTCTTTCATTATTGAAATACGAAGTCTCTAAACCGCTCTTCTCAAATATTACAATTAAACCGAGTGTGTTAAATCATCATTTAAAGCTCGTCTGCTACCTAAAGAGGTAAAAGCAATGTTATACGATTAAAACTACGAGCACTTACGTAATCTTAATTTTAGCTTTTTCATGATCTTTCAAGTTTTTCAAGATCTCTCAAGTCTTCAAAGTTTTTCGAGTGTCTCGATTTTACTAGATTTGTGTGTACCTCCTGTCTCATTATTGTTGATGTTTTGTTTACCAGGAAATAACTGTATGCTGTGTAGAAGCTAACGCTTTACTTTCACTGCTCGTTTTATCGTACTGCGGACTACGAGGATATCCATCTTAATCAGAACCAGTTCAAGTAACTGGAGGTCAGACCGTTCTGTTCTTGCATGCGGTCATAATATACAAACACTGAATCGTAGGTTAGCAATTAGAAAATTAGAAAATACATTACGAACGCTGGTGTAACGACCACTCGTTGTCCAAAAACATATTACCGGAACTTAAATTACGATAACCAAACTTATTTACAAAATATTTGAATTTTAATTGTTTGTTATTCTGAAATTTAAGAGGTTATACGAACCAGTTGTACGACTTAAAAATGTTATACATACACATTGAATAAACATGTTCTTACTTTAAGAAATAACAGGAAAAGATAAAGATTTGTTTTTTCGCTTGCTCTGAAAATTTCTAAATTATCTTTGTAATTTTGTCAATACAAACATAATGTTACTACAATTCTATTGGCTAAGTACTTTTCTAAAGTTTGCAAAATCTTATTAATGTTACACATAACTACCTTATACATGTTCTTATGATCTGATCTTAATACTAAAATCATTTTTGGGTTATACACAATTTTTCCTTTCTTTAGATACCACTTTTGCTATGCTTTGTTCCAATATTTACAATTTAACTATTTCACAAAATTGTTATGTGAAAATCTCTTTATAACTAACTTAATCTAATTTTCACAGGAAAACTAAGACTAAAAATGGATTCTGTGGGTCAAACTACACAGAAATAAC
This sequence comes from Vesta saturnalis, assembly GCA_036346205.1. NCBI lineage: Eukaryota > Metazoa > Arthropoda > Insecta > Coleoptera > Lampyridae > Vesta > Vesta saturnalis. Next base: position 6,996,583 of record JARFJB010001166.1, read on the forward strand.
ACAGTCTCAAACACTTTTATGGTTTATTAAGGAAAATTCCATCTCACATTTTATATTCGAATTTCCTAACCTGGTTTTTCTCAACTTTATGTTTTAAATTACATATAAAATGTTAATTTAAATTGGAACATTTTCCAAACGCTTCATTATGTAAATTTTTTTACATAATGTTTCATTACATTCACTTTTAAAGTTTGTAAGCTCTATGAATCCTCTCAATTCTTTTCAAGTTTTATACATATTTTAACTCCTAACGTTGATTTAAATAATTTTACTTTTATATTTGTTTTAGGATTGAAGTATAAACTTATGCAAATGTATTTACATGTATTGCGTAGAAGAAAAGTATATATATACTTCAACTTCGAAGATGCTCGAAAAGTAATATAATGACAATTCTCATTGTTAAGCCATGTTCATACTTTTATATTTATGAAAATGAATATAATTAGCTAACAACATGTCGTATAATCACTCGTGTACATAGTTATATATATATATATATATATATATTTAAGTTAACAACGCGCTTAACATATGTGAATTATTTAATTCCATCCAACTCCCCTTATGTGTACCATAATTTTTAACTTGAGCTTATATATATTTTAACGTTATTATGTATCATCCCAATATATATATATATATATATATATATATATATATATATATATATGCTTATGTGATTTATTATAAACTGTTGGATTAATGATTATAATGATTGAATATTATTACTAATTATTAACTAAAGTAACCAGTCATCAATGAATTTACTAAAGATGTTCGAAATAACCTCTGTTTTCTTCTATACATCGTTGATATCCCGTTTTAAATTTGTCAACCGCCTTGATTTTCCAGTCTAGATGGTTATTGTTAACATTATTTATTTCGTTGGCGACGCGGGTTTTAATTTCTAATATATTTTTGCTTTGAATAAAATATATATTTTTTTATTGCTACCCAAAAAAACTTGTCAAGATGTATCAAATCGGGATTACTTGGCGGCCATAATATAATTCCATGTTTACCAATCTAAACATTGTCATTTAAACGCCGAGTTATCTCGACAATTTTGTGCAGAGGTGCACCATTTTGTTGCTAAATTGCGGTGTTAAATACCACATTATATATATATATATATATATATATATATATATATATATATATATATATATATATATATATATATATATATATATATATATATATATATATATATATATATATATATCACCAACACCATACACACACACACACACACACACACACGCACCACACACGCACGCACACACACGCACACACACGCACACACGCGCACACACACACACACAGGGTATTCGTTTCAAAAAATAAAGGTTCGAAAATATTTGTCATTTTCGATGGTCTTTTGTTTCTTCTGATATCGCGACTTAAAAATTCATTAGAAACTGCATAACTTTGGTACATAGTCTTTCGATATTTCCTTGAATAGGCGAGATAGTGAAGGGTTCAAAATATAACAGATCGCCCTTTACATGTGTGTGTAAGGAAGGACCAAAATTGTTTCCTAATGTTTCATACGAATAAATCAAGTTTTCACAAACATCTAACTTTATTTAGTTTCAGTTACATAACCATTTAGTCGCTTTGTACTACATATTGTACATAACATTTTTCGCCAATGAAGCAATCTATTATAAAATTGACGTCATAAATTTGATAAAATACTATTTATTAACTATACATTTCAGATTTTTTTAACCAAAATTTAAAAAATCATGAGCGGATGGGTTAAGCTGCTGAGTATCTGCAATAACGTAAGTCTGTAAAAGATCATAGTACCCGGGGCCATTTAAATAACCTTCTATAGAATGCGGGTCGATAATACTGTGCCTCAGAATTCCATCCCAAACATTGACGGTTGTATTATATTGACTTCGAACAGTTGTAGTTGGATATAAATTTTCGGTTCTCCAATAACGATAGTTTGCCTATTATGAACACCATATCTGGCTAACTTACATTCATAAATAATAGTTTTCACAGAAAATTATTCTTGGAAATTTATCTTTTTCAAATAATTCATGCTGCGGTTTAAATTTGAATGATTCTAATGGCTGAGGCTGATTTTTTAGGATATTATGAAAAGTTGAACGTTTATTTTCAATCACTTTCACATTATATGGAAATCGTTAGAGACATTGGGTAATATTTTTTTTGTGTTTGTAGTATAGGAATTAATTCAGTATATTCATGAATTTTATTATTTCAGGATTGTTAGTGGAAAAGAAATTTCCTTTATTGAAGATATGCAGATTTAAATTGTTTTAGTACGCATGTCTAATACGTAGACCGTTTAGTTTGATAAATTTAATCACAGCCATTTTCACATCTCGTGACGTTCTGGTACAATAATTATCGTTTGAAATTCTTAGTTTATATCAATTAAGTCGTTTCATAAAGTCATCCTTATATAATAGTGACTAGCCTGATTGTGTAGCTTTTAGAAATATTGTAGAGAACTTATTTGACTCATTTTACAGTAGTTGGTAATGTTATGTATTCAGGAATTCTCTGAATTGACAGTTTCTTGTTTCTTTCTGTGTGAAATGATGAGTTTACCGAATCTAAGTGCTTTTAGCTTCCCTTTTAGTTCAGTTCAAATATAGATCGGGAGAGTTGAAGTTTAAAACAATTATGATGTAGTTTACCAATTATTTTTATCGGGCCGTCGGCGCACCATCGTCATTATGGTTAAATGTTGAAGACGCGCTTCGTCAATTTTATTATGATTATAGAGTATCGGTCCTATGTTAGCAGTTCGCTTTTATGCAGTTATGGATTATAGTTATAAATTTTATCGAAGAACTCAAAGTTCAGTAAATGAAGTAAGAGACCTCAGATTTATCTTAGTGCTGATCAGAAAGAAAACCTCTTCTTAATCTGTATTTAACCGACCTCGTCGTTTTACACCGTGTTTTAAGAAATTGTGTTAGAAACTTTTCTCGTAAATTTACAGATCTATATGATATCTATTGTTGACACGTATGTGGATTTATCGAGATTGTGATTTTTAAGAGTAATAGAAAAAGAGCACGAGCTAATATTTGGCAGTTGTTCAAGTGCCAGAACATTATGTTTTGTGTATTCACGTATAAGGTTATTTAAAAAAGGTACCCACTCAGGATTTTGTTAAATCTGTGTTTTGCAACGCTTTGTAATAAAAAGGTGTCACTTTATAGTGATGGAATTTGGACCGAAACAATGGAAATTGTGACGAAAGGACGATGTCGTATATGTAACGCAGAATTATTTTCTTTAGGTGTTTGGTTTGGTTTTTGACTTATGTTTCTGGGGAATGTTTCATTGATGGTACCTATTTGCCCTTTATAAATTTCTTTATTATGATCTTTTAATCACAATATAGTTATTTGTAGTGTAATTTTTGGGTATTTATACACTTTTACCAAATTAAAGCACGTAAAGTATATTTCGTTAGATATTAAGGTTGCCGAAATTAAAGTTTGTAACAACCCATTTTGAGTTGTATTAAAATGTACCGTAATTTATGTTCTTCGTTCATTTAGTTGTAAACATAAGAAAAAAAATTTAATTATATATATATATATATATATATATATATATATATATATATATATATATATATATATATATATATATATATATATACAATTACCTTTTAATTCTACTTTTACGTACGCTTTCATCTTATGATTGCAATTTTGCATTCAATGCAGATCTAAATTTTGATCACAATTTTTTATTTGAACTTTCGAGAGAATGCAATAAACATTGGGTTGTTCAATTTTCTTGAAGAAAAATTTATAAGAAGTAAAATTCCATTTTGGTGGTTTACAACGTAAAGCACTGTTATTTCCAGATATTGCGCAATATTGCTGCAAAGATGACGTCACCTTGGTTTGCATTTCCGCATTTATTTTTATAATACCAGGGGTTCGCAAGAAGATGTATTATATTTAGTAACAGTTTATTGATTTCTTAGTATACGGCTAACTTTAAGATATATTTTATATAACCCTAAATTTAACTGTTAATAAACATAGTTTGTACATTTGTTATTGTAAATCTCGGTTTAGTTATTCCGAGTAAAATTATAAAATAACTTGGCGTCCAAGATCATTTTTATTAGTGTTACATTGCAGTTTTTTCTATTGATGTTAAGTGGAAATAACAGCATAAATTATGGTAATTAAGCAAAACAAAAGCATGAACTGGCCTATTTTAAACTACCGACTGGGACAAAGGCATTATTTTTGGTGAACGGGTTGTATCTCGAGTTAGTTAAACGATTTGTTATGAGAACATTTAACACCCATTAATTTATTAAATTTTTTAAACCTCTTTAACTACATCATTATAAGTGGCGATCTTCACACTTCATTATAAGTGGCGCATCGAGCAAGGGACTTGACTTGCTTTCATTACCATTGTGCTGTTTATTTCTGCTCTTGTTTGTTTCACTTTCGATTGTTAGAGTTGACCATTTTAAAGGTATTGTAACAATTTATTATTACGATTGGATATTTTTATTGTGTTTATAATTAGTGAAATTTTATTGTTTGTGTATTATTTGTTACCATGTCAAATTTGAATTATTTAGTAGATATTCTACGTAGTGATGAGTTACTAATAGAGTTAAATTATAGAAATGTTAATGTGATTTGTTATGAGAACATTTAACACCCATTAATTTATTAAATTTTTTAAACCTGTTCACCCACATCATTATAAGCTATTATCGTGCAAGTTTATACCGAAGGTATGTAATGAACTAATAAGTAGAATTTTAGGTATTTTCGTTGTGAGTGAGCATTATGGTTTCCTGCTGAGCCTTTATTTTAAGATATAGTTCATAACGTTTTTCCCGCTATGAATCTATTTAACAGGTGGCGCCTTAGCGACATATTTTTACTGATTTGGACTTTGTGAGTTGTGTTCAGTGCCTTTTTGCATTGATGATTACGAACCGCGCCCAAACTACTGAGCTATGTCTGTAACATACACTTTGCCTTCACGGGCTGATGTTTTATTGAGCGTCATTCCCATAACAATAGCCTTACTGAATTTGCATCGCTTATTTACATCGCCAGTTGTTATTTAAACCGTTCTATAATTCTTCGGATCGTGCAATGGACAGGTATTTAACGGTCCTGATATAATCCAGCAAACAAATCTCTGATCTTGTTATAAGAATTTCCTCCAAAATACTATTGTACAAACATTACTTTGTTTTCACTAGTACAATTAATCAGAGTTTCGCATTAAAAGTTATAATAAGTTGTGTTACTATCCTAGAGTGCATATATTTTTTTATAGGTTTTGTAAAGGTTAGTTAGTTAGTTAGTTTTTCTGAGGAACTTTTTTTTGTTAATCACGTGATCCGCTACCATATTATAAAGGTCGGGGTTAATTTCGTCCCCGCTTGTCTTCCTCTTGAAATTTCATACCATTCAGTAAGGAATTAAGCTAAGGTGGCCATTTATGTGAAAAGGAAATACAGAACATGGATGCATCACAGGTTTACCAAATACTCGTCAATAAAGGGAAGAAGAGGGAAAAAATCCTTTTAAATTAGATACCAAATGTCATAATGCAGTATAATAGTATCAAAAATACTTATCTATTTTACTTAGGTTTTTAAAAGTACATGGTTAATAAATGGCGATCGAAACGTTACTCATTTGAATAGTTTTCCATTGAATGCACCATTCATAGAATATCTGGGTGACTTTGGAGATATTGAAAAAATTCAAGGCGACGTTGGATCCCGGGAAATACGCGCACATTTCAAACAACTTTTAATATGTTAATGTGTGGTATACCTTCACTCTCGAAGTAGTTTGTCAGTAGAAACAGTCACTCATTTATTTTTTGACTGTTTGTATATTTTTTAATGCACACAATTTCATCAAAGTGTTCCGAATCATCTATATGAATATCGGGGTGTTATTTTTGAGAAACAGTGTCCAACATCTGACCATAGAGGTTCTTTTTTTAGCAATATCCAACGAAACGCTTGGGAATCTTCAAATAGGTCCTTCTCCTTCGTTTACGAAAGCTACTAGGATAGCGTTAACTTAATTTGGAAAAGAACTTCCTTTCTCCTTTCTATTAATTGTTGCTTTAAATTTGATAGAACCATGTATTCTTCTACCATTGAAGCTTCTTCAGATTCCACTTGCATCACACATGTATGAAATGTAGAAGCTCGTAAGTAAGTAAGTAAGTAACTATTAAGAATCAATGTGGCACATTTTTCTTGAGAGGGAAGGTAACTCTGTAACGGGTTAAACATTTTTAATACCCTTTTTATCGAAGGTAATAACGCTAACCTGTATCCCAATACTGTCTGTTATTAAACGTTAACAAACTCACAGCATTCCTTTAATAGTTCAACTAGAATAGTATAAATGTAGAAATAGCCATAGATTTTCACAATAATGGCTTCGATGTCAACAGGTGAACAGTTATGAACGATATGAGTAGCACAGTTCACCCCAACTAAAAGTGTTTTAAATAGCTGCTACATGAAAAAGATTATTTTGGGCATGTCTTGATGCTACTACACAATTGCAATTTGTCTCAAGTTTCACTTGGAAAATCTTGAACTTCCAAAAGTTTTCTTGAATGCCTTTGTCATTCATAAAATAACTTAGGAGTATACGACAAATTTTTACGCTCCAAGGTCATTTTGTATGGAGCTTAACGATGCTTTTTGTAAAACGTTATAGTCACGTTGTGGTATTACCAAGTACATTCAATCGTAGCTAGCTTTTGGTTCATTTCCAAATGTGCTCGTATGAAAAAAGGGCACTTTGCTACTAGTAGAAGCGGAAATATCTGCCTTTTTATACTTAAGTGCCGATATGTATTAAACAATATACGCCTTTCCACCATGTGCTAGTGAAAGCTGTGCACAACATTTTAAGCACTTTACACCACTATCTGAGGTTGTCTTTTTAATAAATGGCTATCCACTTTCCAATTCTCTATTAAATGTAGACTTCCGTTTTGGTATTTTCTACCGTCCTTGATACACACTACACTACAACGATTATTTATTTAAAACAAGTTATTTATTAACATATCCTTAACTAATGAACTATTTATACTATATTTATTTACTTTTACACACACCGGTATATTTATTTCCCACGCGCACGAAACACCGTCGTAAGCAAATGCCTTTAGCGCTAGACTTGATACTTAATACTACCTCAGAAGCGAAATCGCGCGCTATTAATTTAGGTGGACAAAGTGCTAGAGTAGGCTCGTAAATCGTCTTATCTGAGGGTTGCGACATCTTTATCGTACCTTTCTAGACATTAATTAATTCCTTCTAAGCACTGAAACGTCCGAACGTGACAAAAAAAGGACTTTAAAAATACGAAACATTTACTTAATTTATTCAAATATTTACATATACCAAATGTGTTTAAAAAAGGGACTGTAAATTAAGGAGACTTTTAATAGTTAAGTATAATTTGCATCAATGGGTTTAGTTTTTGCAGTATAACCCCCGGCCCAACTACAACAATCTTTTGCATTCAAACCAGCCGCCATATAAAAGCAACGACACATAGCCTATTGTAGTTTAAACGAAAATACGTGTAAATATACTTTACTTCCTTACTAAATATCCTTAGATATTGGCTCCCAAGTATTTACTTTTTGCGAGAAAAACATTTAAACTGCCACCACGTTGTTACTATCGTCGAGCAGCTACTAAACGAACGTACGCTGCTCTCAAAAATCATGTTAACTGCCGACCTTATCGGCAGCTTTCAGAATGTTGTACAACAACATGCCCTTTGTATCAACAGGGCCCAGTTGCGTAAATCCATTGTCCTGCACAGTACAATCATAGAAGCACGTTGTATCACGAGAATGGAACTAATAATTACATATTGCGTTGAGACAAATCCAAGTGTGGTGCAACACACGCTGCTACCGTTAAACATCTGATGATTTGGTGGCAATCATTCTTGGAAGAGATAATGTAAAGTTAGTGAATCTATTAGATGTGTATAAATTTTGACACGTACACGTAAGAACGCCGCTATATTTGTGCTGTCCATTGACAGTGTAACGATTACTAAAAGACGGTTTGCGAATTCTGTACGTTACATATTTCGGAAAATATTTTCATGCCAACAGGAAGTGCTAAATAAGGTAGTTAAGCGGAAAAACAAGAAATGTGGCGGAACCAATAGCTTTAAATTTAAAAAGATTAATCGAGACAATCAGACACGATTCTTTATTAAAGGAGGAAAAAATGCAATTATAAATGTTAACTTCTGCCACTCTCATAAAGTTCATGTTGCGCAAGCTTATAGCTATTTACGAATAAATAATCATACTATTGAGATTTTTAAGTCATATTTTAAGTCGGGAATGACACTTTCCGCATTTAAAGCATATCATGAGATGAAAATACAGGAAAGGAAGGAAAACAAAGTAGTCTCTTTGCTAGCCAACGCGTTAATTAGTCCGACGCGTACTAATCATCTCTACGATAAATGGCGGACATCTGAATATAGGGGGTCGTGAAGAAACTAGTGTTCTGCAGAAACTGCGATCAAAAATTGAAAGAATTCGAAAAAGTTGGTGTGAAAGTAGTTTAACAAGAAAATCCCTTTCTAATTGTTATTGTTACGCCAATTATGCAACGAACTGTGGCTGAAGAATTTTTCAACGAAGTTGTATTCGTAGGGTCAAGCGGGTCATGTGATCAATCAAATACATGTGTCACATTTATGTTCCCAGCTAGTAAAACAGGGGCATTACCTATTGGCTGTATACTGCATACAGCTCAAATCGAATCAAACTACGCATTGGAATTTTTTCTTGAGCTAAAGAAACATTGAAGTTAAGCGGAAAGGAATTTTCTCCACAAGTTGACGGGTGAGAGTGCAGCAGAGCAAAATGCATTAAAAGTTGTGTTTCCAATATCTACTTTATTATTTTGTACATTTCATGTATCCTAGGCGCAATACAGATGGCTGTAGCAAAGTAATCATCATATTCCCAAAGAAAATACAACTTCATTTTTATGCAGTTGTTCTAATTCACCGGAAGATTTTACAAAGCTCTGGGAAAGAAGTCGTGTATAAAATACAGGTGCAATTTACTTACCAGAGGCAATAATACAAACAATTTTACTGAAGCATCTGTTCATATTTTTAAAGACGTTATTTTATAACGGTTTTAATAGTTCTGCACTGGTCAATTTTATTGCAACGACTTTTGAATACTACCAGTAAAGAAGATTACTAGAATTTACGAACTCACGGCGAACCAAACATTAAATATACAAACATTTTTATATAAAAGCAAAATGTATTAACATTTTAAAAACTTGAAGAAAATGTGTATCGTACCTATTTTATCATTTATGTAATAAACGTAGTGTATAACAGAATATTCTGACCGGGTTGATGAGAAGGTAACCTACATATCCAGCTATCAACAGTTTCGTCCTAGTTACAGGTTAGAATGATTCCACATCAGTAACCAGTTGACAACGGACAGACATTCATCATAATTGTAATAATTACCCAGACAAACCAACATTCGAAAGAACGTAAAGATGTAGAAATCACAGAAATTAACAAGCTAAAGAACGGCAGAACGAAGAAAACGAAAGAGTCATACTCCACCAGTTGTTTTACATCTGATGTCAGTCGAGCTCCAAAAGTTGTATTTATTTGTTTTACACTATAAGCTGTTTAATTAGTGCGAAGAGCTCATATACAAAAGAAAGTTAAACGTTACCAAAGATTGAAGGAATATTGGTATCTTACCCATGACTGAAAAGTAGTTATCCATTTACATCCGCTAATTGCAGCGATCAATAATCATCCCAAGGTAAATATAGCCATAAGTAAATGATTGTTTTTTATTCAAATTTCCTATTTTAAAGACCCGATTGGCATGAAGAAGTAAGAACAGGAAATTTTCATCACGCCTTTACTTTTTACCAAATCAAAATTTGATTCTTGTAAAAATAAAATAACTTCCTCAATCATTGTAAATTCAATTCCGGTACCGTTCTAGCGGTATTTAACCAAACTACCCCGTTAGCATTATCTAGAATGTATAGAAATCGGTAGAAGTGTTGTAAAAGTCCGATTTAAACATTCATAACTCCTTGCTAGTAATACATTCAATACAAAAAGGGAATCAATACTATTGAAGGAATTATCGAGTCAACAGTAAATGCAAATCCTTCATTTGCCAGAACAGGTATACTTTTTAATACAGCAAATACAGTAAATACGGTAAATACGATAAATACGGTAAATACGACAAAATACGGTAAATACGGTAAATCTGGTAAATACGGTCATTACGGTAAATACGGTAAAGGCGGCAAATACTGTAAATACGGTAAATAGGTAAATACGGTAAATACGGTAAATACGGTAAACACGGTAAACACGGTAAATACGGCAAATACTGTAAATACGGTAAATTCGGTAAATTCGGTAAATACTGTAAATACGATAAATACGGTAAATACGGTAAATACGGCAAACACGGTAAATACAGTAAATACAGTAATGAGGAAATCGAGATAAATGAGTCAGTTATTGATTTCTGCACGTTACACATGTAGTATCGTTATTTTATTATAGCGTACAGACTGTCCCAAATTCGAGGGCAAGCATGGGGATCTCGCTTATTATAAGGTTATCAGGTTTATTTTTTCTTATCGGGGTTAAGACATATTTTTATGGCGTGTAACGGGTTTTCGGTGGTGGCAAGTGAAGCTTGCCCTCAACGAAATCCAGCACAAAATTAAGACTCGTTTGGAAATATATTTATTAGTTGTACTTATAAGTGACGGAATTATATGGTATTACAATGCCAACTCCTGGGCGGTAGACGGATAACGGGTTCTTCGTCACAGGGGTTGGAGCGGATTAAACGGATTCGGGCGCCACCCAAAGATTATCTACTGTCCAGGCGGTCTTTGGGTCCACTCCTGAACTTGTGCGGTTTCCAAACGGCCACCTCGGGTTACCCAGTGGAGGATAAATTCAGGGTTGAATCCTCACGGTCGAAGATGTACCTAAAACTTAATTAATCCGGGCAGAAGGCGGATACGGTGGACAAAGGTCACAGGTCCCCTTGACAAACAAAATTCCTTCACCAATGATGGATGAAAATGAATGATTCTTAATAAATGTTAACTCTGTGAATTTATTTAAATTTCACTAATTACGGAGCTAGTCTTTATTAAGTTTAATTTAATTAATTAATTCTTAAACTACTCTTTATCTCATCGATTGAAAATACAGCAATTTTTCGCTACGTCTGCAATAAGAATGTAGGAAAAGATCAAGATTTTTGTGAAAGCACTAACCTATATAGACTACGACATTTAAAAGTGGGGAACGGCTGGAAATTCCATAATTTTAACGATAAGGCGACAGCGCAACAATTTGTTTTAATTAATATTAAATCAATCAATGAGCTAATATTTATTTCAACGGACTAAAACTATTATTTGTAAAATCACAAAGCGATTGACATAAAATTCGGCCAATTTCTATTAATAAAAATACTGACCTATCTAACGGTTTAATTAATAATTAGTAACACTTCTGTCAATTCAAAATCATGCAATTCCAGAAGCTGATTACTGTTTGACACGTCTGTCGGTGTTCGCATTATTTAAAATACATAAAATCTTTACACAATGGTAAAAGATTACATTCCTTTCATTGTAGTTGAAATTTATAGAAAGTATTTGAGGTTTAACTTTACTCATTTATATCAAAACTATTATTTAACAATCCAATTTTTGCTAAGTTAATTAATTTATGAGGACGGTGTTAATTATTACTTGTTTATTTATTACTAACGGTTGTTTATAGTAGTTGATACGTTTTAATTTTGAAAGAAAGAAAAATTTCTATTTCCAATTAATGGCTATCTTTAAATTTCCTTCTTATCAATATTCAACGGTTCCTAATTAATTATTTTAAGGGCTTAATTATTGTTTGTTATTAGTGAAGTAAAACGAAAAAAACTAATCTTCACAGGCGTTGTATGGAGAATGTTATGCAGATATTAGCAATATATAACACTTCATGGTTTGATCGACTGCGAACTAAAATACTCTTAAATTAAAAACTAAATATTACATTATCACGATACCCATGAATCAAACAAAACTCAGGAGTTGGCTTTTGTCATGTCATTTTATAATTGCAAAAAGGGTAATAACTGCAAGATCCTTCGTGTTAGTGCTTTAAAATTTGCAAGTTTCTTTAGAATGTTTTCAAATTCAGAAAAACGAGACATGATAAAGATATTTTATAGCTGCAATAGAAATAGTGTCCGAGCAGAACAAAGATATTTAGAGGAATATCCGGAGAGGCAGCAACCAAACCAGAGATATTTTTAAAATTAGTCCAAAATTTGCGAGAATTTGGATGTTTTCAGAAACCTCGAAATGCATATGGTAGCAGACTAGACAGAGATGCCGAAAAGAAATATTACATCAGGTACTATTTGTTAGTATTATACTAATTATAAGAATTTCCACTCACTTCACTGCTAATTTCAGCAGACATTTTTTGGAGAGTTATGACTTTATGTTATCCATCTTAGGTTCAAGAAAATCCTTCAACATCTACCAGAGAAATAGAGCAAACTATTGAAGTGCCAAAAACGACAGTTTGTCGAGTGTTAAAGCAACACCGTTATAAACCATTTAAGTTACACGTTAGTCAAACTCTTCGGCCTGGGGACTATATGAGACGGTTGGATTTTGTAAGCAACTTAATACCAAAATGCTGGAAAATCGCAACTTTCTCAATCAAATAATTTGGACGGATGAGTGCAATTTTTCCACTAATGGAATGTTTAATCGTAATAACGAGCACTACTGGTCCGTTGAAAATCCACGAATTAACAGGCAAATGCGAGGACAAGGCCACCGGTCCTTTAATGTGTGGGTTGGAATCTGGAAGGATAGGCTCCTTGGGCCAATTATTTACGAAGGTATCCTAACGTCTCAGCGCTACCTCGCATTTATAATACACGAAATATCAGACCTTTTGGATGACGTTCCGCTAAACGAAATATGGACTCTCTGGTAGCAAATGGACGGAGCTCCTTCTCATAATGCTGCGATAATAAGTGAATATTTTAACGGCGAGTTTCCTGATAAATGGATGGAAAATAGGGGACCACTTAGGTGGCCAGCAAGAAGTCCGGATTTAATCCCTTTAGATTACTTCCTCTGGGGCTATTTAAAAAATATGATTTATAAGACGCCACCGCAAAATATAGAAGAACTCCAGAATAGGGTTGTTAATGAACTTCGTCAAATTCCCAGGCGAACCATTCAAAGAAGCGTAAACAATTGTAGAAGAAGTATTCGTTACTGTATTCAAGAAGGAGGAAACTTGTTCGAACATTTATTATAATAATTTTTGTTTGTTTGTCTGTGTAATTATTTTGTTGTTACCTATCGATAAATTTGCGTTGTCGCTATTATGACCGTGTTACATACACATACTTGTTTGAGTTGTTTGTTAATGTTTTTTTAAATTGTTTAAATGTTTTATATTTTTTGGATGTTCTAACCAGTTTAACAAATTAAATAAGTAGAACTACTGTAATTATTTCTTGCTGGATCCAAGAAGGCGGAATCTTGTTCTTCGTATTTTTCTCATTATTTTAGTTCGCAGTCGATCAAACCATAAAGTGTTATATATTGTTAAAATCAGCATAACATTCTCCATCCAACGACATGAAAATATATCTTAACCCCCATAAGAAAAAATAAACCTGATGATGGTTCAGAATAAACGAAACGTCGCATATTTTTAATACCGTATTAGTATTGTGCGTAAAAAGGTGCCTTAATAATGTTTAATCGAATTTTGAAAATTCCTAATAATAAGGTGGCCAAACGCGAATAACGAAAATCGAAATTTTTAGTTTTTTGAGCATAAAACCTAATCCATTCGACTTAGCTCAAATTTCTTTTCAGATTATTACTCGGCATCGAATTTAGCAAAAGTGCCGAATTTAAACCTATATCCTATCTCTTATAATAAGTGAGATCCCCATGCTTGCTCTCGAATTTGGGACAGCCTGTACACACCAGTATCAAATTTTGTGGCTGCCCTCGGAGTATAAGTCATTTTGTGCTTTACAATAGCAATGTGGATTTCTTTTTAGAAATTCCCCTCCTTTACTTTGCAAAGATAATAAAGTAAAATTAAAATAGCTCCTGAACATTTTTTCAAAAATATGGAAAGTAATAATACAGTGAGAACTCTATGGTGAATTCCCCAAAGAAACTTGCACATTTCACACACCAAGTTCCTGTTCAGAATTTAGTAGAGAATAATCGATCTTACCATAAAAAAGTTCTCGAAAATATACGCGATAAATTCAACAGGATTGGTAACATATTTGAGGAAAATTGTGCACCAGAGTCAACTGCTGTTTTAATAAAATTTATTATTACAAAATGTGCATACGCCAACCCAAGCGTTAAATTTTGCAGCAAATGCATTTTCTGGGTCCAGAAGAATTCGAGTTCAGGCAACATTCATAGCAAGACGAAAAAACAGGAATTTGCCAAAAGCTAACAATAGACCATATCTTTGATCCCAGGATTTCGGGATTTGTAAAATAACATAAAAAACCATATTTTTATTTATAATTCATACAATCTATATAATTATAAAACAAAACTAAACATTTGCTTTTGTATCTTAAACTAGAAAATTAAATCTTTGAAACAAAAAAAAAACTCGCTCTGTATTATAACTTAAAATAACAAAATATATGAAAAGAAGATCACACACGTTAAAACCTAATGTCCAATTAAATTTTCAAAATGTTTTCCATCATTGTACACACAAAGACGTAATCTATCTCGGGTACACATAGCAGCTGTTTCAATCTCAGCTATGGGTATACTATTTATTGCGTTTCTAATACGTTGTTTCGTCTTTTGTCACCTGGTTGGTCAATTTTGAAAGACTAACTCCTTCAATCTTCCCCATAGACAAAAGTCTAAACAGACAGTTTTGAGATCTATAGAAATATACTTCACCTTCCATTTATATGGAAACCTTAAATTCAAATAATCTCTAACTCGCCTGGGAAGGTGCACAGGACACCCATCATGCTGAAATATCAGATCTCTTCTAATGAAATAGGCAATTCATTTTCCAAAATTTAAATAGTATCGCCATTTAAAGTTGTTTCAAAGAAATATGGTCCTATGATTTTTCCATCAACTATACGACACCAAACATTACGACCCTCCTACCTTGAAGTCGCACTTCGTCCATCCAGTGCGGATTTTATTCAGCCCAATAATGCATATTATGCAGATTAACACCACCCGCACTACTAAAGGTGGCTTCGTCTGTCTACAAAATATTTGATATGATATACGGCTGTTTTTCCTGCATACCTAACATCTAATTGCAGTAATCCAGCGTTCCATCTAAATTCCTTTCATGTAAAGCTTGGTGGAGAACTACATGATAAGGATGCAGTCTAAAAACAGAAAAACAAATATTTTTAAGGAATGAATGAAATGATAAAAGTGCCATGTTGCCGTTTTATCGCAATATGAAAATAAAACAGTTGAACCTAAACTTTTTATTGTTTATTTAAAATTATGGCTAAAATAGAAAGATTTTCACACCTGAGAAGTATGATGTAATAAAATGTTTAAATCAGTGCAACGACAATATCACCGAAACTTTAGAAATGTATTTGAACAGGTAGAAAAGTAGTTATTAAATTTAATAGTTTTACATAATATTTAATTAAAAATTATTATTAATTTTATTAAATACATAAATAAAAAGTTTACCTCGAGTAGGATTTGAACCTACGACCTGTACTTTGCTAGAATACCGCGCTTACCAACTGCGCCATCAAGGTTCAAGCCCCAATCGATGTAAATTTTGTCTTTATGTATGTAGAACTGATGTAAATTCTAATATATAAAAAAAAAAACTAATAATTACATATTTGTTTCTTATTTTAATTTTAGATATCCAGAAAGATACCAACCAAGCCGAAATACTATTTATAGACTAAAATCAAATTTAATAAATTATGGATCATACTTCAAGCCACGATCACAAAATTACAATAAAGATAATCGCGAGGAACTTCGTGCAGAAAAATTGAGACGGAACCAGGGGTAACTCGAACAAAATTTCAGAGAATTTTACGTAAACATAAATTTAAATCATATAAGGTCAATCTAATTCAACATTTACATCCCGGTGATCCAGGGAGAAGGCTAATTTTTTGCAACTGGTTTTTGGAACAATGTCGAATTGATAATAATTTTGCACGAAATGTGATTTAGTCGGACGCATAACACTAGGCATTGGTACCAGGAAAATCAACACTTCTGAACGCCATCAACAGGGAAGATTTGGTTTTAGTGTTTTCTGTTTCATATTTGGAACGCATATTTATTATTATATTTTTGAAGGGGGGGGGCTCACTTCAAACAAATATTTAGATATTTTGGAGAAGATAAGATATTAGACGATGTGCTGCTGGCTAACTGAAATTCAATATTCTTTCAACAAGATGGAGCCCCTGCTCACAATTCTGGAATAGTAAAAGAATTTTGGGATCGCAAAATTTTTGAGTACGCCAATGAATTATTTATCAGTTCTTACCTTTTTATAACTTTTGCAATAGTAGAGATACAGGGTACCCCAAATAGTGCAAATTTTCAAAATCGCCCTGTAATGCAAATGAGTTTCAAAACATATTTGGATGGCTTAGACGTTCCACAACAAAGTAGCAACAGATCGATCTTTATTAATATCCGAGAAACCCTGCAGTCTGCGGATTTTCCAACTTAACATTTTTAATTTTGTTTTTAATGAATGTCAATTTAACTTTATTTCTACAGCTAAATGTAAATGCCTTTGTAAATATCGTAATAGGTTACAAAATAGAACACATAAAGAGAGAAAAGAGAACGTCCTTCGCTATGCTTGCGCAATTACAATGACCACAACAGTTTTGCAGGTCCAGGTTTCAGTTTGGCTTGAACAATTTAAATGAGTAGGTAGAATGACCTTTTCTGTGTAATTTCACAAACGTAAAATCTTTTCTTTTACTTACATTATCAAATGGAGGTTATCCTTTTAAGCTTTCACCAGCACAAATGTTTAAATACTCGGATTTATCGATTAACACAAAACAACGAAAAAAACTCTAATTAAAACAAACACCGAATCGAACTCAAATCTATTCCCGCTCGCCTTGAAATTCTAATCAGACTCCCCTTTCTAAACACAACAAACCGTTTTTATTCCATCGTATCCTCACCCATATTTTCCATGTCAAATAACAAAAGCAATAAAAATATTTCGTGTGAACGCTTTTGACTTTAATTATACAAGGAAACATTATTTCTAATTAACATGTGCAATCAACCGTAGAAACCCTGTATTTCAAATATCACATTTCAACTCATGAACAAATTTTTCTTTGACCGCGGTGTAATTCTTTTTCTAATACTGACATTTTTATTTTCAAAGTTTACCCTGCACCTGCAACTTAAAACATGTGGCTGCGGCACACCCTCAGTTAAAACCCTACACAAACATGCCTTACATAAAAAAAAAAGAAATACAAATCATTCTCAAATAACAATCATTATATAATAAATTTTAGTAATTATCTTTGGCTATCGCGACAACAATTTTAATCGGAATATTTTCAATGTATTCATGAAATTTTCGTAGTGTGCTACCTACATACTTCACCTTCCATTTATATGGAAACCTTAAATTCAAATAATCTCTAACTCGCCTGGGAAGGTGCACAGGACACCCATCATGCTGAAATATCAGATCTCTTCTAATGAAATAGGCAATTCATTTTCCAAAAATTTAAATAGTATCGCCATTTAAAGTTGTTTCAAAGAAATATGGTCCTATGATTTTTCCATCAACTATACGACACCAAACATTACGACCCCTCCTACCTTGAAGTCGCACTTCGTCCATCCAGTGCGGATTTTCTTCAGCCCAATAATGCATATTATGCAGATTAACACCACCCGCACTACTAAAGGTGGCTTCGTCTGTCTACAAAATATTTGATATGATATACGGCTGTTTTTCCTGCATACCTAACATCTAATTGCAGTAATCCAGCGTTGCATCTAAATTCCTTTCATGTAAAGCTTGGTGGAGAACTATATGATAAGGATGCAGTCTAAAAAACATAGAAAAACAAATATTTTTAAGGAATGAATGAAATGATAAAAGTGCCATGTTGCCGTTTTTATCGCAATATGAAAATAAAACAGTTGAACCTAAACTTTTTTTATTGTTTATTTAAAATTATGGCTAAAATAGAAAGATTTTCACACCCTCAGAAGTATGATGTAATAAAATGTTTAAATCAGTGCAACGACAATATCACCGAAGCTTTAGAAATGTATTTGAACAGGTAGAAAAGTAGTTATTAAATTTAATAGTTTTACATAATATTTAATTAAAAATTATTATTAATTTTATTAAATACATAAATAAAAAGTTTACCTCGAGTAGGATTTGAACCTACGACCTGTACTTTGCTAGAATACCGCGCTTACCAACTGCGCCATCAAGGTTCAAGCCCCAATCGATGTAAATTTTGTCTTTATGTATGTAGAACTGATGTAAATTCTAAATATATAAAAAAAAAAAACTAATAATTACATATTTGTTTCTTATTTTAATTTTAGATATCCAGAAAGATACCAACCAAGCCGAAATACTATTTATAGACTAAAATCAAATTTAATAAATTATGGATCATACTTCAAGCCACGATCACAAAATTACAATAAAGATAATCGCGAGGAACTTCGTGCAGAAAAATTGAGACGGAACCAGGGGTAACTCGAACAAAATTTCGAGAATTTTACGTAAACATAAATTTAAATCATATAAGGTCAATCTAATTCAACATTTACATCCCGGTGATCCAGGGAGAAGGCTAATTTCTTGCAATTGGTTTTGGAACAATGTCGAATTGATAATAATTTTGCACGAAATGTGATTTAGTCGGACGCATAACACTAGGCATTGGTACCAGGAAAATCAACACTTCTGAACGCCATCAACAGGGAAGATTTGGTTTTAGTGTTTTCTGTTTCATATTTGGAACGCATATTTATTATTATATTTTTGAAGGGGGGGGGCTCACTTCAAACAAATATTTAGATATTTTGGAGAAGATAAGATATTAGACGATGTGCTGCTGGCTAACTGAAATTCAATATTCTTTCAACAAGATGGAGCCCCTGCTCACAATTCTGGAATAGTAAAAGAATTTTGGGATCGCAAAATTTTTGAGTACGCCAATGAATTATTTATCAGTTCTTACCTTTTTATAACTTTTGCAATAGTAGAGATACAGGGTACCCCAAATAGTGCAAATTTTCAAAATCGCCCTGTAATGCAAATGAGTTTCAAAACATATTTGGATGGCTTAGACGTTTCACAACAAAGTAGCAACAGATCGATCTTTATTAATATCCGAGAAACCCTGCAGTCTGCGGATTTTCCAACTTAACATTTTTAATTTTGTTTTTAATGAATGTCAATTTAACTTTATTTCTACAGCTAAATGTAAATGCCTTTGTAAATATCGTAATAGGTTTAGGGTTGGAGGCTCACAACGATACAGATTGCGCTTTATGTGTTGAAATGCACTAGGGTTTGAATGAGATACCGCAACTTTTACTTAGCCATTCTCTATACGAAACTATAACGTTTATATGGTTTAGTGTGCGGATTCCCTATAAATATTTGTAAACATTGCAACATATATACAAGCTTGCTTACTAGGTTGCCTGCGGAATAGGCGTTTTATAACCGTGATTGCTATTTTGCCAATCAACGACCAACTACTTCGTAAATTAATGTGCTGTGCTCTAATAGTTTAACATAGAAGCTCGTTACTTTTAAAGTTGCATTTTCATTTCATTTGTTTGGTACTTTCCTATTATTTGAGCTTAACCTAACCCGCTCAAACCACAGCTTTAAAGTTTTGCTTTCGGTGAAATTCTCCTCTGTTTCAATATACAAATTTCTCAAGTAGTTTGAACTTCCTTGAGATTCTTTTACTGCTTTACTGCGTATTTGCACTGTTTCAGATTACATCTTTTATTTTGGTAAATATCTAATAAAAGTCAAGCAAAAAGTAAAAACAATAGAAATATGGTACTTTTAGACTAAATCTTAACTTGCAGTAGCTGACTTAGAAATTTGAAAGTAGGATACAGTATTCTGCCCAGTATTAAAACTTGTAAGTTTTCTGTTTAACTATATTATTAATCTCTCTCAATGATTGACAAGTTATCCATTAATTGTCCACAGACTTTTCTACACTTGATTCGTTCCTTACTAAAAGTTAGTTCTGTTGTGTTTTCTGCAAATAATGTATTAATTAGAATAAAAAAGGAACGAAATTAAAAATTTTCTTTATATAAGGTGTAATGGATTTAAATTACAAGCAAAGCCTTTGTTAACTTCATTTATTTTTAATAATTTCTTTTAGATGTTGCTTTTATCTTTTAATATACAACTTCTAATGATATTTACAGTAACACAGCTTCATTTAATTAATATGTACATAAAAAGTACTGCCGATGGCGCTACCCCTTATCCTCACTTACAACATCCTATAATTCTCCTATAACTTTGCTTGTTTCTTTTATCAATTTATCCTTTTAACCCTTAAGTGGATAGCGTATCATATTTGATGCATCGCATTTATAATACTGCTATGGCCATCTATTGACTAGTGTAAGAATTTCATTGTGTTGTATGGGAGAGACAACACAGGATACTATGAGAATTCAAAATAATTTATTTCCATAACGGAAGTTTTGTAACCTTAAATGTGTAGAGGGTGGCCAACTAAGAATGCGAGGTACTGTATCTGGGAAACTATCCATCGTAGAGGCTTGCGCAAAACAAAGTTATTACTAAAACGGCGAATACAAAAACCTGGAAAATATTTTCAAGTTTCTGAAATGGCCGCTAGGGGGCGCAACTGCAATCTTGAATCTAAAAAAGTGATGTTTCTGTGAATTCTGCTATATTAACCTAATAAAAAAAATAACTGATCTTTGAATCCGAGGGTAATCTGAACTTTTTTTGTTTGGCACTTTTTGACGTATCTATAAAAATAAAGTGGTGGGGGGTATTCAAAGATTTCCTTAAATAACCCCCCGTATCTTCGAAACGGCTAATTCGATTTTAACAAACTTGGGCGCGTTGAAAAGGGCTTTTCTTGGGTTACAAATAATTGAAGTTTTATTAGTTTCACATGTCGTCGCTAGAGGGCTTTGTTCGAGATTCCGACGGAAACGGTTAATTTTCGCAAAAAATTAAATACATTGTATGACTTTTTCCATGAACAAGTAGCTAAATGATGCCTAAACAAGCTCGCGAAAACCCGATATCTTGTTCCTAACCTAAAATATCGGCCAAAGAAGACTTTATACGAAAATCCCTTAAATTTTTTTTAACTATATTTTTCTGGAATTGTTTCTATTATGTAAGGTGTGGCCCTAAAAGGACCTAACTCGAACAAAATTTCAGAGAATTTTACGTAAACATAAATTTAAATCATATAAGGTCAATCTAATTCAACATTTACATCCCGGTGATCCAGGGAGAAGGCTAATTTTTTGCAACTGGTTTTTGGAACAATGTCGAATTGATAATAATTTTGCACGAAATGTGATTTAGTCGGACGAAGCCTATATCAGCAGCGCTGGAGTTTTTAATAGGCATAACACTAGGCATTGGTACCAGGAAAATCAACACTTCTGAACGCCATCAACAGGGAAGATTTGGTTTTAGTGGTTTTTCTGTTTCATATTTGGAACGCATATTTATTATTATATTTTTGAAGGGGGGGGGCTCACTTCAAACAAATATTTAGATATTTTGGAGAAGATAAGATATTAGACGATGTGCTGCTGGCTAACTGAAATTCAATATTCTTTCAACAAGATGGAGCCCCTGCTCACAATTCTGGAATAGTAAAAGAATTTTGGGATCGCAAAATTTTTTGAGTACGCCAATGAATTGTTTATCAGTTAACGTTCTTACCTTTTTTATAACTTTTGCAATAGTAGAGATACAGGGTACCCCAAATAGTGCAAATTTTCAAAATCGCCCTGTAATGCAAATGAGTTTCAAAACATATTTGGATGGCTTAGACGTTTCACAACAAAGTAGCAACAGATCGATCTTTATTAATATCCGAGAAACTCTGCAGTCTGCGGATTTTCCAACTTAACATTTTTAATTTTGTATTTAATGAATGTCAATTTAACTTTATTTCTACAGCTAAATTTGTAAATATCGTAATATCTTTAGGGTTGGAGGGCTCACAACGATACAGATTGCGCTTTATGTGTTGAAATGCACTAGGGTTTGAATGAGATACCGCAACTTTTACTTAGCCATTCTCTATTCGAAACTACAACGTTTATATGGTTGAAGTGTGCGGGGATTCCCCTATAAATATTTGTAAACATTGCAACATATATACAAGCTTGCTTACTAAGTTGCCTGCGGAATAGGCGTTTTATAACCGTGATTGCTATTTTGCCAATCAACGACCAACTACTTCGTAAATTAATGTGCTGTGCTCTAATAGTTTAACATAGAAGCTCGTTACTTTTAAAGTTGCATTTTTCATTTCATTTGTTTGGTACTTTCCTATTATTTGAGCTTAACCTAACCGCTCAAACCACAGCTTTAAAGTTTTGCTTTCGGTGAAATTCTCCTCTGTTTCAATATACAAATTTCTCAAGTAGTTTGAACTTCCTTGAGATTCTTTTTACTGCTTTACTGCGTATTTGCACTGTTTCAGGTTACATCTTTTATTTTGGTAAATATCTAATAAAAGTCAAGCAAAAAGTAAAAAACATTAGAAATATGGTACTTTTAGACTAAATCTTAACTTGCAGTAGCTGACTTAGAAATTTGAAAGTAGGTTACAGTATTCTGCCCAGTATTAAAAACTTGTAAGTTTTTCTGTTTAACTATATTATTAATCTCTCTCAATGATTGCCAAGTTATCCATTAATTGTCCACAGACTTTTCTACACTTGATTCGTTCCTTACTAAAAGTTAGTTCTGTTGTGTTTTCTGCAAATAATGTATTAATTAGAATAAAAAAGGAACGAAATTAAAAATTTTCTTTATATAAGGTGTAATGGATTTAAATTACAAGCAAAGCCTTTGTTAACTTCATTTATTTTTAATAATTTCTTTTAGATGTTGCTTTTATCTTTTAATATACAACTTCTAATGATATTTACAGTAACACAGCTTCATTTAATTAATATGTACATAAAAAGTACTGCCGATGGCGCTACCCCTTATCCTCACTTACAACATCCTATAATTCTCCTATAACTTTGCTTGTTTCTTTTATCAATTTATCCTTTTAACCCTTAAGTGGATAGCGTATCATATTTGATGCATCGCATTTATAATACTGCTATGGCCATCTATTGACTAGTGTAAGAATTTCATTGTGTTGTATGGGAGAGACAACACAGGATACTATGAGAATTCACAATCATTTATTTCCATAACGGAAGTTTTGTAACCTTAAATGTGTACAGGGTGGCCAACTAAGAATGCGAGGTACTGTATCTGGGAAACTATCCATCGTAGAGGCTTGCGCAAAACAAAGTTATTACTAAAACGGCGAATACAAAAACCTGGAAAATATTTTCAAGTTTCTGAAATGGCCGCTAGGGGGCGCAACTGCAATCTTGAATCTAAAAAAGTGATGTTTCTGTGAATTCTGCTATATTAACCTAATAAAAAAAATAACTGATCTTTGAATCCGAGGGTAATCTGAACTTTTTTTGTTTGGCACTTTTTGACGTATCTATAAAAATAAAGTGGTGGGGGGTATTCAAAGATTTCCTTAAATAACCCCCCGTATCTTCGAAACGGCTAATTCGATTTTAACAAACTTGGGCGCGTTGAAAAGGGCTTTTCTTGGGTTACAAATAATTGAAGTTTTATTAGTTTCACATGTCGTCGCTAGAGGGCTTTGTTCGAGATTCCGACGGAAACGGTTAATTTTCGCAAAAAAAATTAAATGGATTGGTATGACTTTTTTCCATGAACAAGTAGCTAAATGATGCCTAAACAAGCTCGCGAAAACCCGATATCTTGTTCCTAACCTAAAATATCGGCCAAAGAAGACTTTATACGAACATCCCTTAATTTTTTTTTTAACTATATTTTTCTATTAACTATATTTTCTATTATGTAAGGTGTGGCCCTAAAAAGGACCGATTTAAAGGAGGAAGGTTTTTAATGCCCCCGTAAATGCTCGAAATGCTGACCATCACGCTCTATGCATTGCTGAAGCCTCTCATGGCTAGACAAAACTGCAGCTCTCGGTATGTTACGTATTGCGTTACCGAATCCGGTTTTTCATATCTTCTCTAGTAGTAAGTTGAGGCCGAAACACGATGTCCTTTAAGCGCCCCCATAAATAAAAATCGAGGCAAGTTAAGTCTGGCGATCGCGGAGCCCATGGGAACAGACTTCCTCTACCAATCCACCGCTGTTGAAATACTGCATTAATATGCTCTCGCACATTAATAGCAAAATGTGTTGGGCAACCATCCAACTGCAAAAACAATTTGTGCCTTGTGCCTTGTCTCTAGAGGCACATCTTCCAACAACAGTAATTGATTGGCCAAAAAGTCAGAAATACATTGCCATTTAGGGGTTGCTCGAAAAAGTATGGTCCAATAATTCTGCCTCTCATTTAGACTCCAACGTCCTTGGCGCTGAACTTCACGCAAACAATGGGGATTTTCTGCAGACCAATAATGCATATTGTGCAGATTGACTCTCCCGTCACTGCTGAAGGTGGCTTCATCGGTCCAAAGAATTTGTAATAAAAGTTCTTAATTTTCGCGTATCATGCCTAAGATCCAATGGCAATAGTCTAACCTTCGATGAAAATCTTCCTCTTTCAAGGCCTGATACAAAACGACATGATATGGGTGCATTCTTAAAGTAATTAAAAAAAGTTTAAACGAATACCTATATATTTTGATGCCATTAGACCTTACCTATGGTCCTTAGAAATATTTTGAACCGTTGTCCGTGATATGCTCAACTCAATGGATAATGCTCTTGTGCTTACATGAGGATTTCCTTCAATATATCCCAGTACATGGTTAATATTTTCTTGTGTTCTTCGAATTCTTCGTCGTTGAAACGTAGGCCGAAAACTACCACTGGCTCGTAATATCGCCACCAATGGGGGAAAAAGTCTTACAGCGCAAGGACGCCGATTTAGATATCGAGTCGCGTAAATTCTTTTAGCTACTGCGGCGTTCTGAAGACATTCAAAATAAACCGCAAGCATATCAACAGCTTCATTATTCGTAAAACGCATTTTGAAAGCACAAAAATTGCTCAAAGTAACGCAAAAGTGTTGACAACTATTGACAATTTGAGGATTATGTATGTTTTGTTTAGGTATCTGTTTCCATTGCCTGCTTCTATTAATTGTATTTTTCGTATATACCCATAGTGAATATGCAGTAAACAAACAAAAAATAGGCCTTTTAGCATTGCTTACTTGCCCGTAGTAATTTAAAAAAGGGTGATTTTATTCTGGTGAATAAATTTACAAACATTTAAAATCGCAATTTCTAGGTAACCTATTCAGAGCCGAAATTGAAGTTGCAGTTTTGTCTACCCATAACAGGCATCAGCAATGCACAGAGTGATGGTCAGCATTTCGAGCATTTACAGGGGCATTAAAAACCTTCCTCCTTTAAATCGGTCCTTTTTAGGGCTACAACTTACCTAATAAAAACAATTCCAGAAAAATGTGGTTAAAAAAAATAAAAAATAAGATTTTCGTATAAAGTTTTCTTTGGCCGATATTTTAGATTAGGAAGAAGATATCGAGATGCGATTTTCGCGAGCTTGTTTAGGCATCATTTAGCTACTTGTTCATGAAAAAAATTCATACCAATGCATTTAATTTTTTTGCGAAAATTAACCGTATCTGTCAGAATGGCGAACAAAGCCCTCCAGCGACGACATGTGAAACTAACAAAACTTCAGTAACTTGCGTTCTGAGATACAGTCATGCAGTGTGTTTTTGCGATTTTTTTTCAAGTGCATAACTTCATAAAAGTGAATATCAAAAAATAGTTTGTGGGTGTTTGAGGTAAGTAGTTTCGTTCCATTCAATTAGTTTTATTTTTATTATCACGAAATGTCTGAAAACTCTATGTTTACGTGATATCACATTTGATACATCATGCAGTCGCGTAAAATCTGAAAATCTATTTACGTTAAAGGTCTATATTACCAACGTATTCTCGAATCGAGAAGCAATAATCTAGTTAAATTTAATGCTAACAAAACTCAGTGTTGCCTTATGTCCGCCAAAAAAGATCGATCATTTCCTGTTGTAAGTATGAATGGCTCAGTTCTTAAGTTTTCAGACTCTATTACTCTGTTGGGTATGACTGTATCTTCAAATCTCTCATGGGTTGACCATCTTCTGTCAGCTACCAAAATAGCTGCTCGTAAAATAGGCTTTTTGTACAGATCTAAGCAGTACTTTACCTCTCGACAACTCCTTTTGCTGTATAAGGCCCAAATTCGGCCTCATCTGGAATATAATTCTCACCTCTAGGTTAGTGCTCCCCAATACGCTCTCGATATCGTTGATCGTATTCAAAAGAGAGCGATTAGGCTTATAAATGACCCGTCCTTAACTTCTCACATACACTCCCTTGAGCATAGAAGGATGGTTTCAGTTCTTTCTTTGTGTTATCGTTATTACAACGGCTATTGTGCTGCTGAATTATATTCTTTGATACCATCTCGGGCTATCTTTGCGAGAAACACTCGGTTCGCTCATTCACATCATCAGCATGCAGTACAAATCTCCACTTGTCGTACCAAACGGGTGCAATCCACATTTTTCTACACGACTTCTAAACTCTGGGATAATCTCCGTAGTTCCTGTTTTCCTGTCACTTATAATATGAGAAAATTTAACGTAGCTGTTCATAGGCTTCTGTTGGCAATTCATTATCCCTCTATCCATCCTCCTAAGTGTTCCTGAGTGCTTTAGCACAATAGGTCAAATTTAGCCTGTTCAAGCCCACAATCATAAACAAAAAACATTCACATTTTCTCTTCTTTCAGATTATGGAGTACTATTTACATTTTATAGACTGTTAAGGACGGAAAAAACCCCTGAGAGAGGAAGATGTTTATCAGTTATTAGATATGCTTTACCAAAGTGAAGATGATTTATCTCAATTCATGGACAGATGAAGTTTTATTTAAAAATATTGATACAGTCCAAAATAAAATAAAAGATGCCACTTCAAAGGTCCCAGCTAATTTTCCTAGTACGCCAAAAAATCCAGCTGATTTTCTTAGCACTTCAATCTCATCTGCCTAACACTTCAAAAAATTTAGATGACTTTCCCAGTGCTTCGAAAATGTTTTCTCGCGTATCTAAGTCCTCAGATACGATTTCCGAAGATGCTACATCAAAAGTTTGTCCAAAACGAAAGTCACGTATTCCTGCAAAATCTACAATAAGTAGAAAGAAAGCATTAGAAGATCAAATTCGTTGGAGAAAAGGGTCACTGATAATTTCGGACACTAATAAAACATTTAAAGGAAATTCAAGTATTCCTAATCATTTGCTACAGTTAGAACATCCATACGATTCTTTCAAATACTTTTTTGGTGATGATTTGATGGACCTAATATTAGAACAGTCTATATTATATTCGGTACAAAAAGACGCTAGTAAACCAGCAACGTTGTCCCTAAATTCGTTACAAAAATACAAAGGAATTGTTATATTTTCATCTGTGGCACGTGTTTCTTGCATTATAGATCTCTGGGATCTCTGATGATCCTGCTAGGGATAAACTATTCAACTTGCGCCCTGTCATAGACCATGTGAACTAATACATTTTCTAGTGTGCCCATGGAGTCTTTCAGTTGATGAACAGATTTGTGCAACTAAAATTCGTTGCGGCAATACAATCCCCGAAAACCCAAAAAATGGGGGTACAAATTATTTGTTTTTTCGACAGAGAAGGTTTTGCTTACAAATGTGAAACCTAGTTAGGACAAGAAAACGTAATTATTTATGGAGAGGAGCAAACTCTAATGTTGTCATATTTTCACAATTATTATACCTCCTTGCCCCTCCTCCTTGAGTTGAAGAAGAAGGATATTTTTGCATTGGGGACAATACGAAAAGATCGCATCCCAAATCATCCCTTTAGCGATGAAAAGAGTATGAAAAAGAGTGCAAGCGGGACTGTAGAAGAATTTTCACAGAATATGATAATTGTTCAATTTCTCTTGTTCATTGGAATGATATTAATTTTGTGTGTGTGGCATCCAGTCTATGTGGTGTAGACACAATACGCAGATGTGTCAGAAATGAAAGACAATATGTCGACATTACCTGTCCAAAAATTATTAAAATCTACAACAAACACATGGGTGGTGTAGATTTAATGGACGCTCACATTGGACGACACAAAATAACCATGAAAAGTAAAAATTGGTATTTTCGCCTATTTCATCATTTGCTTGATTTGAGCATTGTCAATGCTTGGGTTCTTTATAACAGAATAAATGCCATAAAAGGCAAAATGGAAATGTCTCAGAAACAATTTCGAATTGATTTAAAATATACCCTGTGAGAATTTGGAAGAAGCGAAACTCCCAGGCGTGGACGATCTGCCAGCACTCCAATCAGACGAAAATCTGCTGTCCCGAAACCAACATCAGTTGCTCGTACTGATGGATTGTACAATGGCCTCAATTTGAGAAAAAAGAAACCGATGAAAATATGATCGCTGTAAATGATTAACTAATTTCGTCTGTGGCAAATGTAAACTGAATTTCTGTGTAATGAAAAAAAGAAATTGTTTTTCGGAGTTCTATCGTGACAGATGAGATACATTGTACTGGTTTCATTAGTGTTATTTATTGTAATTTTTTTGAGTTTCTTTAGTTTCCCTTGTTGCATGATGTATCACATTTGATACCAATGCTTTTTTTTTTGTTATTTTTGACGAAAAACGTAATCAGAATTTTTTAACAATTTTTCCTGCTTAACTGAAGAATGATTAGCTCACCTGAATTTTTTTTGACGATTTTCTAAAATTCATGCAGTTAAGGGTTAATCAAGATTTATTGTTCACAACCATCCATACAGTTTCTCATTTGTTTAACTTTTTAACAGATGTCCAGCAGAGCAAATTTCTCTTAGTAATAGAGTTCATAAACGTGATAAATACAACTTGTTACGTGTGAAAATGAAAAATGTTGTCGGCAGCTCAGTGGCTATAAGTGGCGATAAGAGTGTAATATAATAACAAAGGCATTCACCAAAAATCATCGTTTTTTAAACTCCTACAATTAATTTGGCAGGTTGCACAATAGTTACCATTAACGAAAAACACAAAACATTTATCTATAGCATTGAACAGACATATTTGGATGTACTATGAATATGGTGTAGATTAATATGCGAATTAATGCGAATCCAATACCAATATTGCTTGAAATGACAGGGATATGATACTTTTTAACAGATTCTTCTACACAGGTAGTGAATTATTGAAGATATTAGAGGATAGTGACTCTGACGAGATTGATTCAGACGGATCCACTGCGTGGGATTCTATTGATGACTAGGAAGTAAACGCGGACGAAGCTACCCATGCAATGAACGAATTGTCTTCGGTTAGCAATGACGAAGGAAATATAGATTTTCTGACTGGTAATGTCAAAGATAAAATATGTGGTATAGACTGGAAAATAGATCTTACTGGCATGAAAAGTTTCCCTTATTTAAAAACCGAAAACGTGATTATTCGTCCAGATGGCAACTCCTTTAGATTATTTTGGACATATAAAGACTGATAAGTTTCTTCAAGCTGTTGTTGAAGGAAACAAATGCAAATACCACCAACGGAAGACCTAAAATATGTGATTGAAAAAATCTTACTTTAGACTAGCTATTAGTATTTTTGGAGATTTGCTGTGTATGAGAAATATAAAACTAAAGCGATTTCAAGAATATTGGAAAAGATTCCTTTTTCACTAAAAGACAATAACAGATAGTATGAGTTACAATCGTTTTTTTATCATATTGCGTTCACTGCATTTTTCTAGTAATCCTACACCTGCAAAACCAAAGCCAGAAGTCAGATTGCATAAAATTAGGCCGGGTATTATCTTTTTTTAATGAATTGTATTCTCCTTGCCAACAACATTCCTTGGGCGAGTCTATGGTCTATTAAAACATAAACATGTAATTAAACATTACGTAATGACGACTCAGACAGGTTAGCACTTTATGGAAAAGAAACTGATCGTTGGACATCACGTTTATACGGACAGTTACTACAATAGTTTGATATCGCGAAGACGCTCTTGGATGAAAGAACTCATTATACTGAAACACAGAGATTGAATTAAATACTCCCCTAGACGTCAAAAACAAAAAACTTATTAAAGATAGTGAGGAAAGAAAAAGTAACTAAACCACTACCAATTCTTAATATAATAAGTTCATATTAGGAGTTGATTCATAGGACCAAATTCAGTCTAATTACTTATCTGAGAGAAAAGCAATTCGTCGCCCAAGAAATTATTTATTCATTTTATAGAAATGATGCTCTTCAATGCATATCAATTATTTAATAAATATGTTTGATTTAAAATGTCATTGTATGAACTTAGAATTAATATAATAATAAATTTAATGCCACCAATCGCTGAAAATATTCCTGCAGGTACTCAAGAGCACAAATTAATGACACGTGACTTACATGGTAAGAAACAGGTATCCAGATAAGGATGTCAATCTTGTACTAAAAAGGGAAAGCGTGTTGTAGGTAGCGAACCGCAAACATTTTATTATTGTAATAAGCGTTTGTTCAATCGTCATTGTTACCGTGAGGGAAAAGGTAATTAGTGGATTTTTAATATATTTGTAATACGTCATAATTTGGTAATGTTTTCGGAATATTTCATTTTATGGTTTATGTAAGAAATGTAGGAATTTATATAATTGATATTTGCGTAAAGGTTGGACAAAAAAAAAGGGAACATATAATAGGGCAGAGAAACAGGTGTTTTGGCGAAACTGGCGAGGCGAATTGTTGAAAATTTCTGTACTCGCGCTCTTGATGTAAAAATGTCACTAGTTAGTAATTAGTTACTAACGGTACACACTGCAATCAAAGACATCTTTGTTTGGTACTTGGAAACTCGAGACCTAAATTTAGGGTTTGTTACGGACAAATTCATATTTTTAAAATTAAGATGTGCAATAATTAATATGAAACTGTTCCAAAGTAAATTAATGTTTCTTTTCAAAGACGGGGTTGATTTTCGGGAGTAGACATGGTTAGTGTAAACCAGCGGGGAAGGCATTTGCTGTTGAAATTTTGATTGAGCCGGACGCCATTTGTCTTAATTAGAAACTCCCATTGTAAATAGTTTGTCTTTAAAAATATTTCGTGCGGGTACATTTTCTTTTGAATTAACCAACATTAATTTGCCTTTTCTTTCGGGTTAGTTGTAATGTGTTTTTCAAATATTAATCTATAGATAACAATCACCCTTTTTGAAGTTAAACCGCGTATGTTAACGATTTGCGTCTGCGATCAATTAAAGGAATTCAAGTGTACGTAGATATTTTTATATAAATTAAGGCTGACAGCAGATAATTCTACAAGTCTATGTAACCTACTAAGAATCGAGCATTGCTCTGCAAAGGTATCTTATTCGCGCGCGGGCTCATTAAGCTGAAATCTTCTAAAATAAAAGACAATACAGGGCTCCCTCACCCTTGTATTTGTATGAATTAGCATTATTGTTTATATTTATATTGGTGTAGAGGTGTGCTCGTGAACGGGTACATGATACCGCTTGGTTATTAATTGTAAAAGGCAATTGCCAAATGGGTACGCACTGTCGGGTCCAGATAACCATTAAACACCTCGTATTTTATTTTTACTGTTTTTTTTTTGTTGAATAGATGAATGTGTAATCTGAGCAAGGCGAGGTGTATTTTTCTAACGCACGCAAACTTATATGTCGGTCACGATGTTATAATCCATTTATAACTTACCCGCGAAGGCTTTGTTTTAATGAGTTTTGTTTTGTGTCAGTTTATTAAGTAGAATGTTTTGTCTACGAACTAATTTCTCTTTATATGCAATTGATTGTAATTTTTCGTATGTAATTTGTGCTTTAGTAGCCACTAAACAATTGTGTATGTGTAAATTCCTTCTATTTCCTTTTGTCCTTGCCTATACCTTATTATCACCTGTGCAATTTTACTGTTGTTGTATTTTATATATTCCGTAATTTGCCCTATTGTTTTATGTGCTTATTTACTTAAAGACCGACATTATTGGTTTTAAAGGGCCACATGTTTGGTATTACGATTATTTATAACACGATTGAGGGTGTGACTACATGGGTTTTTTATTGTGTTTATGTGTAACTAAACCACTTTTTATTTGTTGTTCTCTTAATTTTATAATTTTGTACGCACTTTAACCTGATTTAATGGTGTTTTGTTATATATTTAACACTTTCATTGGTTTTTTGTGTTATTTGATTTATTAATGTACTTGTGCAATTACTTATTTATGAATAAAGTCGGATTTATTGGTGGTTCTTTCCCTCAATAGTATATTAGCGGGCTGAACCACCATTGCGCAAAGCTCGTTAATTTTCATTTGAGTAGTTTCATTGTTTACCTGCCACTTATGATGCAATACTTACCTCATCCATCCTATCTAATTCAAATAGCACAACGTACCTACCAATATACGGCCACTTCGTTTCATCAGATTTGAGGTTTGCAAATAATTATATATCAGACTTGTAAATAAATTCTAACCTTTTAATTATTGTCAGGAAAGTCCATGTAAGGCAAGCAACTAATTTGAGTAATAGTAACAATATTGTCAGTAAAGATAAGATAAATCACTTAGCGATTGTTTTGTTCTTGAATTTGCATTCTTGAAAATAAGTTCAAATTACACTTTTCAAGATAGGGTACCTGGGGGACGCTACAGTGTCCAAACCAATTATGAACGGTGAAGATGCCCAGGTGCTTCAGCATTCTTCTCGGAATGTAGTGATGTTATTCACAAATAATTTTTTGTTATTATATACAGGGTAGTGCACCACTGCGTGCACGGAAGATAGCGCCGTTAATATGTTAGATAGAGCAAAATCTCTCGGGCAAAAGTTATTCATGACGAAAAGCTTCACGGCTTAAAAATATTGACATACAAGAATTCCAATTTTTGGCACTTTTGTAGGGTGTCTCTCTTATTTTTGAAGATACAGGGTTGCGGCTTTCACGACAGTTTGTTACTTTTGTGAAATTAAATATGACGCCAGCAGAATTTTCATATCCCTTTTGGTCTCTGAGATACAGGGTAGAATTGAAAAGTATCACTTTCAGGGAACCCTCCTCATTCCTCACTTATCTTTATACTTATCGAAGAAGTTAAAACGTATTCCTATAGAATTTTTTCCGTAGAATCCATTGGAGTTGTCAGCTTTTGTCTAACACCTTAAGTTTTTTAGTTATGAAGCAAACATTTTTTTCAAATGAACTTTCTAAGTATTCTTCCAAGCTTACTCCACTCCTTAGACAATGGTAGTGCTGAAACAGGACTTCAACGTCAATGATGTAAGAGAGCCAAAATTTGGCCATATCTGATTCAGACTCTAAGATATCCTGAAACACCAATCCACGAATTTGTTAAATGAACCTGACGCAAAAAAGGCTTAACTTCCTTGTTCTGTTCTAAATCTGGATGATTCTCAACATATCTTTGAATCAGAATGAGTAATAAAGCTTTTACTATAATTTTGCGCAGACGCATTGCCCTGTTGTAGTGTTTTCCAGTTAATGCCTGATTTACGCTGCCTGCAGCAATTACTCCTGTAGCAACAGCTAGCTCCTCGATACCACTTCCTGCCAACCTCTTTCCTATGGCACTAAGGTATGACATCTCTGTGTGAAATCCACCTAACACGCCCTTCACGAGAGGCCACCTATCCGCATCCTGACATAAATGTTCTACAATGTATTTATATACTGCTTGGTCACCAACCAATTGAATTAGTGGCATTTTCTTCTGTTCCGAAATTCGTTGAGACCAATCCAACACATCCTTGACAACTTTTGTGCTTGGTGGCTTTGAGTAAGACTTGATATTATGTTTTCCACTTGTCAATATCGCTTGGAAGATTGCAATGGTAACCAGTGTATAAAGGTACATTACCTTCCACTTACATCACGCGCAAAAGTGCATGAGCAATTACTGAGTACAATTTGTGCTTGTTCACTGCATTCCAATTTCTTTGGTTGTGGCTCACTGCGTACGTTACGGTATTTAGAGGATTTGGGAACAGGGCAGGCTAGACTACCTCTGACTTCCGGCGTTGGTATAATTAATGCTGTTCGGCTACGACTTCACAGCGAGATGATATTGGTTGCGCCACGATGATGTTTGTGTAATTACTAGTCTCGGAACCTGTTAGTCCGTCTTCTCGAAAATCGTCATTATCCATGACAACTGTTCCCGACTGACCTGATGCAATATGTTGTGGACATAACAAGACGTCTGAACCCATTTGGTTTTGTTGTCCCTTATTTCATTCCTATAACGCCATTGATGATATTTCATCAAGTACGTCATCATACGAAATTACTATTTTCAATTTTTTAAGTACAGTAATGACTTCATTGCTGCTAGTCAAGTTATACACAGACACTGATAGGCTTACTTGTAGCGGTTACCGTTTACTGTGATTAAATACATGACACCTTCAGAAAGGAAACGTACAGCTGGTTGAAATTATTCCGCAACCACTGCACGGTCTTCTTCCAGTTTAGCATGTGGATCAGTAAGCAAAGCTATTAAGTTTTGAACATCGTTAGGGGTACTGTCCTTTTGCAGTTCTTCGATTTGGCAGGGCCATGGTAATCCAGGCAATTTTCGATGCTTACTGTGTAGAATTTTGACAAGATTCTGTACCCCAACTGTTAACAGCACTTTCAACATATGCTCCCCGTGCTTACGAAAAAAGGCTATTTAAGACTCGATTCGTCTGTACCTCGGTTGAAACCCAGTTTCCTTTCCAAAGCGGTTTTCAGGTTTTTCTCGAAGTGAACGTAGTGCGCTCTTGTTTGTACTCGTAGGTGTTTCTAATTTCTTCGTTTGTGATCATCATGTCTCTCTGAATTTGCTCATATTCGTATAGCAAGTCCTCCCGGAGCGTGTAAACTTCTTTGCAGATTTCCAAGCACTCAACAATGTATTCACTCTCGATCGTATGCCTCGGTTTGTTTTTCGGTTATCCATTTTACTCGCTGCTGAAGCGTTCTTTTTTGTCATCATTTCCCCTTTGGTTGTAAACTGGTCTGCAGTACGTCTTCCAGCAATCTTTATGTATTGAATATCCAACGCAGCAGCTTTCAGTATCCCTCCATCATTGTCACAGAATGTAATTAGAGCTTGCAGTCTATGCTTGGTTTGCTCATCTTCAACATATTTGGCGGCCTTCCAGAAAGTTTTCCAAGCAACTGTCGTTTCCAGCCTGTGATACTTCACAGGGATTCTTCCACCAAGTTTAGTTCTGACGATTTTTCCTTCTAAGGTTTCGGTACAAATAACGCAGGTCGAATGAGTAGAAAATACGGCTACTTCGTCTACGTGGTTCATTTATCTTGGGTTTAGGAATTTCAGCAGCTTCTCCCACGTTCGTTTCAATGGTGCATTTTCTATCGGTATCCACCAGCGCTCGTGTTAATTTCTGTCCAACAATTTCAAGTTTGCAGAGTTTGTGAATTTTCTTAGGAACAGCGCCAATTTGAATTTTCTCATGCAAATCACCATAGTCCGTTCCCAAACCCTTCCATTCTTGTGCTTTTTGTGCAATGGTGTTCCAGGTGTTCTGTTTTGGTTTATGTAGCGAATTCTTTTTGGACAAAGTTGATTTCTCACATACTACACATTCATCTTCTGTATGAGATTTAGTTTTCTTGACGATAGGTTCTGGTGACGATGCAATCAACAACGCTGGCTTCTTTGTCGAGTTTGATGGACCGGGAATATCCATTTTTCTCTTGACTGTTATTTTTTACTGAAAAAGAAGAAAGAAAGATGTAGTACAGAAATAAATTT
Source organism: Vesta saturnalis (assembly GCA_036346205.1). NCBI lineage: Eukaryota > Metazoa > Arthropoda > Insecta > Coleoptera > Lampyridae > Vesta > Vesta saturnalis. The sequence goes on from JARFJB010001166.1 coordinate 7,032,929, forward strand.
TACAATTACAAACAATCAAAATACACTCACGTACCACACAAAATTAAAAAACAGCGAACACGTTTCGATAGCTACGCTATCACCATCAGCGGTCGACTAGGGCAAATAAATTACAATTACAATTACAAATAAAACCTAAAATTTTATTTAAAATCTTCCTCGTATATTTATTTGTTTCCTCATTTTCAAATGCAATTACTTATAAAAGATATAGAGTAGTTCAATACCTATCCAATGGTACCTTAAACATGAAAATTGACCAATTAGTTTGGGAGATATTTGAATTTTATCGTATCACGAAGGCACGCCGTCATTTTTCAAAATGGCGCCCAAACGCCAAAAATTTAAAAGTGGCACCCACGCAAAAATTACTTCCGTAACATATCAATAATTAATTGCGATCATAAAAAAAGTTCCCCCCAAAAAACGCACGGACATGTAAGAAAATTTCAGAAAATCTAATATTCTGAGATTGTTTTTGAAAATAAATGTATACAATTATATTTTTAGAAATCCCATATTATGCCTAATAAACATAAGAAATAATATACAGGGTGTTCCATTTAAAAAAACGTGTTTGCTTCATAACTAAAAAAAGAAAGGTGTTAGAAAAAAATGACTACGCGAATGGATTCTCGGCAAAAATTCTAGGTTTTAACTTCTTGGATTAGTTTAAAAATAACTGATATATGAGGGATGCCTCAAAAGTGGCGCTTTTCAATTCCACACTGTATCTCAAAAACCAAAAGGGATATGAACACTTTGCTGGCGCCATGTTTAATTTCACAAGGAAGTAGTACACTGTCGCGAAAACCGCAACCCTCTATCTTTAAAAATAATGCAAATACCCCAAAGCGCCGAAAATTGGGACCCTGTACAAACACAGTGTCCCTAAATAGGACACATAGGGCTTTCCTCTATATTACTTCATACCATGATTCTACCAAATTTAAGTTCAACTTCGGCTGAAAAACTTTTAACAGTTGAATTATGCTGGCTTTTACTTGATGGAAATTCATATTAACACTTAAATGAAACAAATAGTTTCTAATTTCCACAAAATCATTTAATAAATTACAATTATTTCGACGCACAGTGTCTTCTTCAGATTCTATCTTAAACTAACTTACAACGCTACAAAATACTTAACCTATACTAATTGTGGTGAGAGGCTGACAACTAATTGTGTGATGAAGAGGGAAGGTCAAAAAGTGGCGAATAGTATAAACTAATTTGATCGTTTAATAGCAAACCTCTCATGGTTTTCGCGTTATTTCGAAAAACTTTTTTTGGAAAGGAAAAAAAAAAGAAAATGCCACGTATTTCATTCCCTTCCCAACGGGGAAGGCGGGCTGCTAGAGCTTTCCGAGCTCCTTCAGCCACAATCATGGATTCCCAGCATACATACATACATTACGTATATATGCATGGTGGGGTTGAGGATGGGTGTGGTCAGGATAGGATCACAAGGAACGGAGTTAGGGTTCTGAGGGTGAAAGTACTACCCCAGCATTCGCCTAAGCAGCCGCATATAGTGTGGATATACGCAACGACCATGCCGCTGCATGTATGAGGAAAACCTCCTCAAAAAACCTCATACAAGGTAGACGGTAACGGGAATCGAACCCATTACCTCCCGAATTCTAAGCAGATAGTGTCACCACCACGCTACCAGCTCGGTTTTTGGGTATAATAGTTACTTATACATCAAAGGAGTTATGAGGGTGTTAATTAACGGGGGCAACGGATTGCAATCTCGAGGGACGTTAGTCCCGAGGGATTGTAAGTTTCCCGAGGTTATTAACATACATAACTCACGTGACAGATAAATTATTTTATTTTATATTTCATTGTAAATGAAATATGAAAACGAAACTTTGTTGCTTATTAAAATTAAACGAACGTTTAAAAATTAAGTAGGCATTGTTACCATGGATATATCAACTGACAAGCTTGCAAATATTTGTTAAAATAGATTAGAGGGAGTTATAATTCCCTACTATAACTCGATAGGGAGTTATGAATACATTTACAGTTACGGTAACTAAGGGTTTATTTGTTTATAGTGTATTGGTATGAAATAAAAATAATATCTTACGGAGATGCACGGTATATCTCTTATTATATTATTTCTTAACGTCACTTGATTCAATATTGAAGGACAAACATTTTCGTATGTATTAATACCGATAATGTAAAGAAGGAACTGAAACGATTCTTCTACGCCGAAGGGACTGTATGTCAGAAGTTAAGAACGTGTCACTTATATGCTTAATCTTACTTTTTAGAATATGATCAACGATATACAGAAGATGTCTATCTATGATAGTTTTGAGGATAGTCATTCCCAACATAGCAGTAGAGTCTGAGAACTTAAAATCTGAACCAGTCGTGCTTACAACAGGAAATATTCAACCTTTCTTGGCAGACACAAGATAACACCGAATTTTGTTAGCATTAAATTTAACTAAATTAATAGTTTCCCATTCAAAGGTACGCTGAATGTCTTTGTAAACACGTATGCCAAACTTGGTCAAATGCTTTTGAGATATCTAAAGCGACCATAACTACTTCACTGGATTGCTTCAATCTATTGTTCCAAACTTGGGTCACATATGAAACAGATCACCTGTTGAACGATTTTGCCTAAAACTATGTGGGTGGGCACTAAAGAGTTTGTTAGTTTCAAGGAAAGAGAGCAGTTGCTGATTAATAATGAAAGTGATCGCAATTGGTCAGTCGTTGGATGGATCGCTTTTATCACCTTTTCTGGGAATAGGTTGAACATTTACTAACTTCCATAATAAGCGAAATATCCCAAAAGACATAGAGATTGAATAAAGCTTAGAATGAGCTGGTGCTAGTTCGGGGGATCTGTTCCTTAAGACAATAGCTGGAATACCGTGTAGGCCAATCACCTGATTGAGATCAAGCCTATTGATGATCGATTCTAGGAACTTGTACCCAGAACGATTGGTTCCATAGTGCATGAGGAAGAAATGGCTAAGGTTACATCTTTTCCAGAATCATTAAAAGTCGAGTTTGATGCAAATAAATCCACAAAAAGATTGACTTTATCTACAGAATCAGCAGATACAGATCCGTGAAAGGATGTCATTGGGGGGAAATGAAGATGTACTAAAGTTTTTACTGATGGCTTTAGCTAAAGACCAAAATTTTGCACTATCCAAAGGATACCTAGCTAGTTCATTTCATTTTTGTTGTTTAAACAACTTTCAGCGTTAGTGATAACACTTTTGTAGGTATTTTTAGTACCAACGTATTCTGCATGGCTCTCGGTCCTTTTGTAAGATTTCCATTTAGTATAATATTTATTTTTTAATATAATGCACCAGCTCAGGCCTTTTCGAACCAGGGTTGAGATCGAGAATGACTAATACGATTTTGTTTTTTTAGGAATGTATAACTGCGTACCCATGAGGGCTACTTCAGATACTGAAAAAGCAATGTACGAAGATGAGGATGACGTAAATCAATTTTGCCAAGAAATCCCGTAAATCGCTCCACTAAGCTGGCTTAGAACACCACACAATTTTCAGTGTGAGTAATTCTGGACAGTAAAAGTTATTTCTATTAGACAAGGGTCAGATAGACCTAGTGGTGAAATAACTGAAGTTTTGTAAACATCGCTTAGGTGTAAGAAAGAAATCTAGAAGATGTGGAGCATGGTTAGGGTTATCACGGATTCTTATGGGTTCAGAAATCATTTCGTGAGATCACATTAAATAGCGAATGTATCTGCACTATGATCACTAGGATTAATATTAAGTGAATATTGGAGGCAATTAAAGTTATAAACATTGAAATCTTCCAAAATTGAGATATCGCAAAATGGAAACTGAGACATAAGGTATTCAACTTTCAAACTAAGGTAATCGAATTAGTCGTAAAAGTTACTGTCATTAGGAGACTAGGTCTCAACAGTATAATTTCACAAATTTAGGGCCAGAATGTTTAAACCAGACACGTTGAATTTCTTATTGTCTAAAAAAAGCGATGTCCTTTTCTAACGAAAGTTAGAAAGATTTTGTTGGGAAATTCGGGCGAATTGGAGCTTTTAGAGGAGACTTGTGTTTCAGACAGAACCAGAATGTCAGGTTGTAATTGTTCAAGATGTTGGAGAACAGCATTAAGACCTGATGCCGCGGATGTTGCATTAATGGATGACTAAGGTCGTTTGGGCCCTGCCCTCCCGGACATCTGAAAGGAGCAGGATTTTAAGTCGGGCATTTATTACCCCAGAAACCGCGGCTACGTTTTGTTTTAATTTTGGACTTTCAATCAGACAGGAAAACAGTAAGGGGGAGAGGAAGAATGGATGAGAATAGATTAAGGATAAGGAAAAGAGTGATCGGCGGCCCTTACCGAACTCAGAAAATCGGAGACCCAACATTAAGGAGCGGTATTAGGAGACGATTAGCGCTCAGTTGTCTCCAGGAGATCCTGTTTGAAACACTCGTGTACGCTTTTAACAACGCACGTCCTGAGACTAGTACAGAAAAAAGAAAGTGGTCTCTCAGCTTTTTCTGGAGGCCTTCTTTCGTTTATAAATTACAGGGTCTTTTTGAAAATCCACACTTTTTGGATCCCGTCCATATCTAAGAAGTTTCTCAGCGATAATGTCAAATTGAAAACTTGTCCCATAGAGAATTTTACGTAGAATCCAGGGGCGTACTCAATTTTTTTTTCGGGGTATTGTTATGGAGATAAGACTCATACTTATGATTTTTTCAATGCAACACCCTGTATTTTATTATCTCATTAAATTACTTATTTTTTTCCTTCAAAATTATATATAGTATATAAACATGAAGTTTTCAAAAATGCTCCAAAATTACTAAAACATTGAATTTTAGAGTGTCATGGATTTCAAAGTTTTACTACAGGGATTATTATTTGTGATTTTTTTATAGTAGGTCATGGATACTACAAACACTGTTGTTGACTTTTGGAGCATTGTTTTATCAAGTGACTGTGGAGAAATCAACACATCTGCTGTCATGATGATAAATTTTGATGCGTTTTATTGTGTTTGTGTTTGGCGATTTTGTTAATTTGTGAAATTTTATAATGGCTGAAAGATTTTTTCAGAACAACGAAAAGTATGATATACAATGTTTCAATCAATGCCATGAAAATGTTGACGAAGCATTAGAATTATATTTAAACAGGTAAACTAGTAATTTACAATAAGACACTATATGACATATTGTTTTTAAAACGTTAGATATCCAGAGAGGCGTCAACCTAGTCGAGCAACGATATTTCGGCTAAATTATGGTGCGTATTCTAAACCCCGACCCAAGACGTATAACAAGGAAAATAATGAAATGGATGAAATAAATGTCTTAGCCAGCGTCCGTGTCTCTCCTCAGACTTCTTGTACGAAGTTAGAAAATGACACTGGCGTTCCCCGATCACGGGTACAAAGGATTTAAAAAAACACAAATTGAAACCCTACAAAGTGAATATTGTCAAGCATTTATACCCTGGTGATGCAGCGAGGCGTGTGAATTTCTGTAATTGGTTTTTGAACCAAACTCGAAGGGACAATAATTTTGCGAGTAAAGTTATATGGTCAGACGAAGCCCATATAAGCAGTGCCGGTTTAACAACAGGGTCGATTTGGTTTTAATGTAGCCTGTTTCTTATTGGAAACCAATAAAATACCGCATTTTTGGCAATTTTAGCAGAAGTAATACCAGAATTCCTGGAGAATGTTCCCCTCGTCTATCTTAATGCCATTTACTTCCAACAAGACGGTGCCCTTGCCCACAATTCGAGGTTGATTGTGCCAGGTTTTAGAAGAATGGACTTTGCCTGCAAGGTCACCTGATTTATCAGTGTTGGACTTTTTTGTGGGTTTTTGAAAATAAAATATACGGTAAGAGGCACAATAATATTGAAGAACTTCGTGCAACAACAGAGGCAGTTTCCAGAATTTACAAAATCGGCCTTTCATAATTTTAAATGCATTAAGACGTATTAAGAAATTGTGTCAATTGTGTTTAGGAAAATGGACATCAATTTGAACAATTCAATGAATAAGTTACCGAATAATTTCGAAATGAAATAGTATGAGTAAATATTTAATTAGTTGCTTATTCTACATTATGAACTTTTATTACTATTTATTTGTTGCTATTAGTTACCTACGTTTTGTGTTTTGTTAGTGAATTAGTGTTAGTATTGTTCTTGTTCCTTTCATGGAAAAATCACAAGTAGTATTTCTTCAATTTGAACTTTTTGTACGAAAAATCCATAGCCTACTATTAAAAATCAATGTTTTAGTGATTTTGGAGCATTTTGAAGAATTTATGTTTATACATTATATATCATTTTGAAGAAGGAATTTAATGAGGTGATAAAATACAGGGTGTTCCATTGAAGAAATCATAAGTTTGAGTCGTATCTCCATAACCATACCCCGAAAAAAAAATTGAGTGCGCCACTGAATTCTACATAAAATCCTTTATAGGATAAGTTTTCAATTTGACATTATCGCTGAGAAACTTCATAAATATGGAGGGGGTCCAAAAAGTGTGAATTTTCAAAAACGCCCTGTAACTTATGAACGAAAGAAGATAGGAAAAATCCGTTCAGGACATCTTGAGTTTCACAAAAAAGTGGCACAGGACCGCGAAAACCGCAAAGTTCTATCTTCAACAACAACCGAGATACTTGGCTGTCTCAACCAAAATGGGATGCACTGTACATTTCCCACAATCTACACGAGTCATATACTGATGCTCGCGATACTCAATTATTCCATACAGTGGCGGAGATACGGCCAGGTCGAAAAGGTTTTGTCAGGTTGAACTTCTACGCCACTGGATGTACTCGAATTTTGTTTCCATTTCCGTATTTGCCAACAAAATATACGGGAATAAGGTCACTTGCAATTTAGTGATTTGGCGGCTCGTTTCCAAGATAAACAAGCAAACTTGATTTTAAGTACTTCATTGCGTACGCCACTGGTTCACTATTTCGATCTGAAAATCTGTGAAGATGAAGAAAACATCACGGCAATGAAAGATTACAAATAGGATTTTTTCTTTAAACCGTTTCGTTTCAGAGCTACAGGGTGTTGTACATAAAAAGAAAACGAGAAATGCGGAGTGATAATCAAATACGTAAAATAATATGTATTTAAACAACATAAAATGAAACAACTTAAGGATTATTTATGAGGTCAACAAAAACTTATTTAGACTAATGAACCAAAACAAGGCTATTAAATCACAACAGGTGTTCAAAATGTCCGCCGTTCTCTTAAATACATAAATCTATTCTTTTGCTTAAATTGAACATTAGATTATTCAACACTTGACGAATATTTTTAAGAAGTATACTGTGTTAATTTGATTTACATACACTTTCGCTTTTAGATATCCCCAAGTGGATTCATATCAGGAGACCTGGCTGGCCAATAAATGGGTGCATTTGCAGCACGCCTGATCCATTTGTTTGGAAAATTTATGTTTAATCACTATCACACTTTTTTTTACTAAAATGTGGGGGTGCACCATCGTGTATAAAGAATATGTGTCTTCTAAGATTTAAGGATAAATCTTCCAATATGTTATGAAGGATTCTAGTTTCTTTCTTTTTAGATTCTGACCTATTTTGTCTTGTAAAGTTTTTTTTTTGTTTTTGATAAACTTTTATTATTATTAATATTTTGGTTTTAGTTTAGTGTTGGAGGACATGAGACATATTTGAGCATAAGTACCACCGGCTCTTAAAAGAGACACAAAAAGGATTCTCAAATTTAAAATAAATTTTAAAAAACCAATTTCAACAATAGACTTTTAAGGCCTTTTAACACAACCAATCGAAATGGGTGGCTATCAACGTGTTAAAATTTTTCGTTACTTATGTTTTACATGTCTAGATGGACTAAACGCATCTTTCTATACACAACCTCACATGCTCCAGACCTCATTTAATTTACTCTTATTTGATTATTCTTTAAATTCGAAACTAATGGAAATCAGATATTTTCCTTATAAACCATCTGCATCCCCTTACTACAACATTTTCTTAATGCTTCAATAACGGAAAATAGCACCTTTTCAGCTATCTACACGCCTAATTACTAATCCGGTGATTATAAGTGTAACGAATCAACTCAATTGAGCATAACGATAACAAATTTAATGCAATTAATATGTAAAAAATTAATTAAATTCTTCAGAATTCCGCTTTTGCTCCACGGGTAAACTTAATAGCACACTGCATTTACAAACAGCTGTCAACAAACAGCTGCTCATACGCTTCAATTTATAAGGGAGCGGCAATACATATAAATGGATTGATACATACAAGAAATAGGGAACCGCATTTCTTTTAACCAGGATACGTTTAGTGCCTTTATCCTTATTCGCATCATGCGGATTGGTTTAATAAAAGAAGGATCAAGTATTTCGTGTATGGCTTTAATAATTCCTTATACTTAAAATTTCAGCATGTACATTTAGTCTGTAAAACGTACCCACGTGGTGTATTTGCATTAACAAATTCATGTTTTTTGTTATTTATGAAAATGAAGTGTCCTAAGCAGAGTGAGCGCAGGAGTAAACGTTCAAGGGTGAGTAAATAATTAAAATTCCCTTCTGGTTTGCTGTTTTCTATGAAATATTATTTCATTCACGAGTTTTAAATTATTCCAAGCTGAATTATTTTATAAAAGTGCCATGTGCACTTTTTATTTTGGTTGACATTATGTAAAATACACATTTTGCATAAAGTGCACATTGTGTTTACGTCACGAAAAAATTACAATCTGCATTACTTATATTTGTCAAATATAACAAAGTTTATAAACAGATTTTATTATTGACATTAATGAAAACATGCTACGAATGAGATAAGGACTATATTTTATGATAAAGTTGTTCTAAAATGTGAAAATGAAAGGTTTGTCATTAGTCATCAGAAAAATATTTATTTGGGTTAACACTGTATATTATTTAAATATTTTCTAAGGTGGACGATTCAACAATTACTGCCATCATTAGGTACGAATAGCTTTCAAAATTAGATTTCGAAACAATTACAAACCGAAAATTTGCAAATAAGCCCAGAGTCAAAGTAAGCCAGCTTGTGGGTCCGTTCACTTAGCTCCCCCCAACAACTCTAAACTGAAAAATGTTTTTTTTTTGTGTCAGTTGGGCAACAGTGGTGCTCAGTTGTACTTACTATAACACACAGCATTTGTGCCTTTTTGGTTTCGGACGTATTATTTAAAAAAAGAATGCTTAGTTCATCCAAAATTTGGATTATACCGTTTTGTAGTATTTCAGTTGTGCTCAATTGTGCTTTAGTACACACCATTTGTGCCGTTGTGGATTCTGAAATATTAAAAAACAAGGCGGAGAGGATAAATGAACGATTAGCCCCTTCAAAATTTGGATTGTTTCTAAAATACGATATACCGGTTGTACTATTGTAATTGTGCTCAATTGTGATTTAGTACTGACCGTTTGTACCTTTTTGGTTTCGGAGGTATTATTTAAAAAAAGAACGCTTAATCCAAGCAAACTTTGGATTATTTTAAAAATGCGGTATACCGTTTTGTAGTATTTCAGTTGTGCTCAATTGTGCTTTAGTACACACCATTTGTGCCGTTGTGGGTTCAGAGATATTTAAAAAAAGGCGCAGAGGATAAACGAACGATTAGCCCCTTCAAAATTTGGATTGTTTCGAAAATACGGTATAGCGTTTGTACTATTGTAATTGTGCTCAATTGTGATTTAGTACTGACCATTTTTACCTTTTTGGTTTCGGAGGTATTATTTAAAAAGGAACGCTTAGTCCATCCAAAATTTGGATTGCTTCAAAAATGCGGTATACCGTTTTGTAGTATTTCAGTTGTGCTTTAGTACACACCGTTTGTGCCGCTGTGGGTTCAGAGATATTTAAAAAAAAAGGCAAGAGGATAAACGAACGATTAGCCCCTTCAAATTTTGGATTGTTTCAAAAATGCGGTATACCATTTTCTAGTATTTCAGTTGTGCTCAATGGTGCTTTAGTACACACCATTTGTGCCGTTGTGGGTTCAGAGATATTTAAAAAAAGGCGCAGAGGATAAATGAACGATTAGCCCCTTCAAAATTTGGATTGTTTCTAAAATACGGTATACCGTTTGTCCTATTGTAATTGTGCTCAATTGTGATTTAGTACTGACCATTTTTACCTTTTTGGTTTCGGAGGTATTATTTAAAAAGGAACGCTTAGTCCATCCAAAATTTGGATTGTTTCAAAAATGCGGTATACCGTTTTGTAGTATTTCAGTTGTGCTTTAGTATACACCGTTTGTGCCGCTGTGGGTTCAGAGATATTTAAAAAAAAAGGCAAGAGGATAAACGAACGATTAGCCCCTTCAAATTTTGGATTGTTACTAAAATACGGTATTGCGTTTGTACTATTGTAATTGTGCTCAATTGTAATTTAGTACTGGCCATTTGTACCTTTTTGGTTTCGGAGGTAATATTTAAAAAAAACGCTTAGTCCATCCAAAATTTGGATTGTTTCAAAAATGCGGTATACCGTTTTCTAGTATTTCAGTTGTGCTGAGTTGTGCTTTGGTACACACCATTTGTGCCGTTGTGGGTTCAGAGATATTAAAAAAAAGGCGGAGGCGATAAATGAACGATTAGCCCCTTCAAAATTTGGATTGTTTCTAAAATACGGTATACCGTTTGTCCTATTGTAATTGTGCTCAATTATGATTTAGTACTGACCATTTGTACCTTTTTGGTTTCGGAGGTATTATTTAAAAAAAGAACGCTTTGTTCATCCAAAATTTGGATTGTTTCAAAAATGCGGTATACCGTTTTGTAGTATTTCAGTTGTGCTTTAGTACACACCGTTTGTGCCGCTGTGGGTTCAGAGATATTTAAAAAAAAAGGCAAGAGGATAAACGAACGATTAGCCCCTTCAAATTTTGGATGGTTTCTAAAATACGGTATAGCGTTTGTACTATTGTAATTGTGCTTAATTGTAATTTAGTACTGGCCATTTGTACCTTTTTGGTTTCGGAGGTAATATTTAAAAAAAAAACGCTTAGTCCATCCAAAATTTGGATTGTTTCAAAAATGCGGTATACCGTTTTATAGTATTTCAGTAGTGCTCAGTTGTGCTTTAGTACACACCATTTGTACCGTTGTGGGTTCAGAGATATTAAAAAAAAGGCGGAGGGGATAAATGAACGATTAGCCCCTTCAAAATTTGGATTGTTTCTAAAATACGGTATACCGTTTGTCCTATTGTAATTGTGCTCAATTATGATTTAGTACTGACCATTTGTACCTTTTTGGTTTCGGAGGTATTATTTAAAAAAAGAACGCTTAGTTCATCCAAAATTTGGATTGTTTCAAAAATGCGATATACCATTTTCTAGTATTTCAGTTGTGCTCAATGGTGCTTTAGTACACACCATTTGTGCCGTTGTGGGTTCAGAGATATTTAAAAAAAAGGCAAGAGGATAAACGAACGATTAGCCCCTTCAAAATTTGGATTGTTTCTAAAATACGGTATAGCGTTTGTACTATTGTAATTGTGCTCAATTGTGATTTAGTACTGACCATTTGTACCTTTTTGGTTTCGGAGGTATTATTTAAAAAAAGAACGCTTAGTCCATCCAAAATTTGGATTGTTTCCAAAATGCGATATACCGTTTTGTAGTATTTCAGTTGTACTCAATTGTGCTTTAGTACACACCATTTGTGCCGTTGTGGGTTCAGAGATATTAAAAAAAGGCGGAGGGATAAATGAACGATTAGCCCTTCAAAATTTGATTGTTTCTAAAATACGGTATACCGTTTGTCTATTGTAATTGTGCTCAATTATGATTTAGTACTGACCATTTGTACCTTTTTGGTTTCGGAGGTATTATTTAAAAAAAGAACGCTTAGTTCATCCAAAATTTGGATTGTTTCAAAAATGCGGTATACCGTTTTCTAGTATTTCAGTTGTGCTCAATGGTGCTTTAGTACACACCATTTGTGCCGTTGTGGGTTCAGAGATATTTAAAAAAAAAGGCAAGAGGATAAACGAACGATTAGGCCCTTCAAATTTTGGATTGTTTCTAAAATACGGTATTGCGTTTGTACTATTGTAATTGTGCTCAATTGTAATTTAGTACAGGCCATTTGTACCTTTTTGGTTTCGGAGGTAATATTTAAAAAAAAAACGCTTAGTCCATCCAAAATTTGGATTGTTTCAAAAATGCGGTATACCGTTTTATAGTATTTCAGTAGTGCTCAGTTGTGCTTTAGTACACACCATTTGTGCCGTTGTGGGTTCAGAGATATTAAAAAAAAGGCGGAGGGGATAAATGAACGATTAGCCCCTTCAAAATTTGGATTGTTTCTAAAATACGGTATACCGTTTGTCCTATTGTAATTGTGCTCAATTATGATTTAGTACTGACCATTTGTACCTTTTTGGTTTCGGAGGTATTATTTAAAAAAAGAACGCTTAGTTCATCCAAAATTTGGATTGTTTCAAAAATGCGGTATACCGTTTTCTAGTATTTCAGTTGTGCTCAATGGTGCTTTAGTACACACCATTTGTGCCGTTGTGGGTTCAGAGATATTTAAAAAAAAAGGCAAGAGGATAAACGAACGATTAGGCCCTTCAAATTTTGGATTGTTTCTAAAATACGGTATTGCGTTTGTACTATTGTAATTGTGCTCAATTGTGATTTAGTACTGGCCATTTATACCTTTTTGGTTTCGGAGGTAATATTTAAAAAAAAAACGCTTAGTCCATCCAAAATTTGGATTGTTTCAAAAATGCGGTATACCGTTTTATTGTATTTCAGTTGTGCTCAATTGTGCTTTAGTACACACGATTTGTGCCGTTGTGGGTTCAGAGATATTAAAAAAAAAGGCGAAGAGGATAAAGGAACGATTAGCCCCTTCAAAATTTGGATTGTTTCTAAAATACGGTATACCGTTTGTCCTACTGTAATTGTGCTCAATTATGATTTAGTACTGACCATTTGTACCTTTTTGGTTTCGGAGGTATTATTTAAAAAAAGAACGCTTGGTTCATCCAAAATTTGGATTGTTTCAAAAATGCGGTATACCGTTTTCTAGTGTTTCAGTTGTGCTCAATGGCGCTTTAGTACACACCATTTGTGCCGTTGTGGGTTTAGAGATATTAAAAAAAAGGCGAAGAGGATAAAGGAACGATTAGCCCCTTCAAAATTTGGATTGTTTCTAAAATACGGTATAGCGTTTGTACTAGGTATTGTAATTGTGCTCAATTGTGATTTAGTACTGACCATTTGTACCTTTTTGTTTTCGGAGGTATTATTTAAAAAGGAACGCTTAGTCCATCCAAAATTTGGATTGCTTCCAAAATGCGGTATACCGTTTTGTAGTATTTCAGTTGTGCTCAATTGTGCTTTAGTACACACCATTTGTGCCGTTGTGGGTTCAGAGATATTAAAAAAAACGCGGAGGGGATAAATGAACGATTAACCCCTTCAAAATTTGGATTGTTTCTAAAATACGGTATACCGGTTGTACTATTGTAATTGTGCTCAATTGTGATTTAGTACTGACCGTTTGTACCTTTTTGGTTTCGGAGGTATTATTTAAAAAAAGAACGCTTAGTTCATCCAAAATTTGGATTGTTTCAAAAATGCGGTATACCGTTTTCTAGTATTTCAGTTGTGCTCAATTGTGTCTTTGCACAATAATAATTAAATAAATAATCGAGGAGGGGCTAGACCAACGCTTAAACCCTCAAAATTTGAATTGTTTCTAAAATACGGTATACCGTTTGTACTATTGCAATTGTGCTCAATTGTGATCATTTGTACCTCTTTGCTCTCGGAGATATTTTAAATAATCGCGGAGTGGCTTAAACAACGCTTAAACTCTCCAAAATTTGGACTATGTTTAGGATGCGGTATACCGTTTTGTAGTATTGCAACTGTGTTCAATTATGCTACAGTACACAACATTAGTGCCGTTTAGGATTCGGAAATATTTCTAAAATTGCGGAGGGTCGAAAAGCACGCTTATCCCCTTCAAAATTTGGATTGCTTATAAAATCCAGTATACAGTTTGCAGTATTTCAATTGCGCTCAATGGTGTCTTAGCACAAACAATTAGTGCGTTTTTGGTTTCGGAGATATCATAAGAATCGCGCCCAAAATTTGGACTATATCACATACACGGTATACCACTTTGTAGTATTACAATGGTGCTTTGTGCCTTTTTGGCTTCGGAGATATTTTAAATAATCGAGGAGGGGCCAGAACAACGCTTAAAGCCTCCAAATTTTGGACTGCTTTTAAAATGCGGTATACAGTTTTGTAGCACTCCAATTGTGCTCAATTTTACTTTAGTACACCCAATATGTGCCTTTTTGGTTTTGAAGATATTTTAAAAAATCGCTGAGGAGCGAGAAGATCGCTTACCCTTCAAAAGATTGGATTGTTTCTAAAGTGCGTTATACCGTTTGGAGCATTTCAGTTGTAGTCGATTGTGCTTTTGTGTAATTTGTTTTATTTGTTGGTTTCGAAGATATTTTAAAAAATTGTGGACGGTTTATAAGAGCGCTTAGCGTTCCAAAACTTGGAATGTCTCTACAATGAGATATACCGTTTTGTTCTATATCAATTATGCTCAATTGTGGTTTATTATATACCATTTGTGCTTTTCGGAATGGCTAAAAAAACACCTAGCGTATCCAAAATTTAACTGTTCCATAAAATGCTGTATACCGCTTTGTTTTGGTTTGGGGCATATTTAAAAAAATTCAGTGGGGTTAAATGAACGATATCCAAACATTGAACTGTTCATAAAATTCAGTATACGGTTTTGTAGTATTTCAATTGTGCTTTAGAACACACCATTTGTGCCTTTTTAGTTTCGGTGAAATTTTGAAAAATGGCGAAAATTTCAACTGTTCATAATATGAAGTACGCCGTTACGTTGTATTTCAATTGTTCTTTAGTACACACCAGTTGTATCGGAGATATTTTGAGAAAGTTTGGGCTTTTCCGCTGATATCAGAACATTAACCCGCTGGTTTTTCTAGTAGATATTCCGGGACATGTTGGAAGGCTAGTAGAGTGTTCAGCCCAGTTCCTACTTTGTTAATAAAAAGGGATTTTTTTTTAAATTATTGAATTATTCCAAATTGTGCTTTCATTTACACTGGCTATACCTTAAAAGTTTCCGAGATACACTCAACGTGAATCTCATCAAAATTTCAATCTTTATTAGATTTTTATTATTAAACTAGTGCTGTCCATAATATTATAATTGTCTAGGTTCTGCCCCATCGCACCGTAAGTATAGTGTGGCTTTCATGAAAAAATCGTGCTCGAGTTTACAAAGAATTTACACGAGTTCAGCATTTTGAAAACCACCTAGACCATTTTGTGGGTGGGTGGGTGTGCGCGTGTGTATGTAGGTGTGCGTGTGGGTGTGTGTGTGTGAATGTGCGAGAGTATGCTAGAGTGTGCTAGAGTGTGCGAGTATGCGAGAGTGTGGGAGTGTGCGAGTGTGCGGAGTGCGCGAGAGCGCGCGAGAGGGCGCAAGAGTGCACGACAGTACGCGAGAGTGTGCGAGAGTGTGTGAAAATGTGTGTGTGTGTGCGTGTGCGCGTGCGCGCGTGTGTTGTTTGGTTCATTACCATGCATGTTTTGTGTTTTTTAGTTTATTGATGTTTTCTTTTGTTTTGTTGCTATGGCAACCAACTTTTTTGTCCTCTCACTCCTTGTTTTCATAGCTAGGCAGATAAAAACTCCGCTTATAATTGTAATCTTGACGTGGAGGGTATTTCACATTTATAATATTTAGTGGATGCGATATGATACACTATTGCTTACAATCGGTCATAGAACACTCTCCAGTACACAACCCTGGAGTGTCCACGCATTGAGTACAGTGGTAAAGCGTTCGTTTGCATATTTTATTTTGAAGATGCCGCCTCGTTTTCTTTTGGTCTCGTTTTTCTTATTTAATTCGTTGGAAACTGCTCTATAGATATTGTGGGTGTTACTGGTGATATTGTACAAGCGCTTTTTTCAACCTCGGATCGCACAGTATGCACAGTGGCTTGTGTGCATAGAAAGCGACTACGCATCTCTATTTCCACATGCTTTGTCATTTCCGAGTCCAACACGCCATTTATTGCTGAGCTGCAGTCACGTAAACATGGCTTGTTCACCCGCCAAGTGTGAATTGTGAAGTGTTATCCGATTCTTGCAGACAGAAGGGAATAGTACAGCAGAAATTCATCGAAGATGAGTCAAGTGTATGGAGACAGCTCTTTATGAGTGATCGTGTTGTTCGTGAATGGTGTCGAAAGTTTAAAGATGTCCATGATGAAGAGGGCCAAGGACGCAAGTCTGTCGCTACAGACGACCTTGTTCAACGAGTTGGCCAAGTGGTTAAGGAAAGCCGTAGGTTCGCCATAGGTGAATTGTCGATGAAATTTACGGAAGTTTCAAGATCATCCCTGTACTCTATAGTTACTGAACAGTTGAGCTACAGAAAACTGTGCTCGCTGGGTCCCAAACATGTTGACTGACAACCACAAAACTTACCGAATGGCTGCAGCTTGGGCGTTTCTTGACCGTTACAATACTGATGGAGAAGATTTTTTGAAATCCATTGTGACAGGTGATGATATATGGGTTCAGTACGACACGCCCGAAACGAAACGACGATCACAACAAAGGATACACGCAAATACTCTAAGCAGACCCAAAAAATTCAAACAAACCTTCAACAATCGTAGGGTTGTGGAAACTGTTTTTTGAGACCAAAAAAGTGATGCTTGTGGAGTGTACGCAGCCGGGGACAACAATTACTGCAGATTATTATTGTAGAACTTTGCGACGCCTACGGAGAGCTATTCAAAGTAAAAGAAGAATCATGCTGACTTTTGGAATTGTTCTGATCCATGACGATGCTCGTCCTCACAGTGCTCGTGTAACTCAACGGCTACTTGAGCAATTTCAATGGGTCATTTTCGAACTCTCACCACATAGTCCTGACCTAGCGCCGAGTGAATTCCATCTTTTCCCTGAACTGAAGAAGTGGCTTGGGAGGTAGCGCTTCCAAACTGACGAGAAGCTCAAAGAAACCGTCATACCTCACTTCACATCATTGGCGACAACTTTTTGTGCAAAGCTTGTTCACAGATATGAGAAATGTCTCAATCGTCAAAGCAATTGTGTAGAGAAGTAACCTTGATTGTGCATTACTTTTGGTAATATAATCATTTTTCTATATTCATCCGTCTTTCCTTTATCGCCTTTCATAAGTTGAACAAACACAGCCCTCGTACTTTGGTATATCGCCAACAACTCCTGAATAATAGCAAGATGAAAATCATGCATTGATATGTTCTGAGAGAAATACTTTTTGTACAACAAAACGAATAATGTGGATACCTAAAAATTATATTCAAAAATACGTACTTACCATCATCAGAACTAGATAGATCCGCCTCAAGGTCGTCGTTGAGGGCACAATCCTCATCATAGTCTGTAAAATCATAATCAAAAAGTTCTTATAATTCCGATTCATTTAATTAGGGTAACACTTTAATTGCTTGCTCACAAAGAAAAACCAACGGGTGTGAAAAGAGCGGCCACTTCTAGCATCCAGATTTCCCGATGATTACCGAAATCACAGTAACATACCGATAAAGTAATTTGTAGCTCGCACATACATTGCGTAAATGTCATTTTAATGAATAAAATGGTTTACTGTCAAAGTGACAAAAAGTTTCAAAGAAATAAATAATTGTATTGATTATCTTGCAACTGTAATATTTACTATCAAGGTGCCAGATCATTTAAAATTGTAAACTTTAAAAAACATATTTTCTATTAACGTTCATTATATTCTTTTACCAAATATAACACGTGTTGTGATTAATAATCCGCATCGTTTGGATTCTATGTGTGATGGGTGGTATGCTTGCGTGTTGTATTGTGAGGTCGCTAGTGTACTTGAGAGGTAACCAGTCTATGAGTCTGGGTATTCGACGCTCACAGGAAGCGATAGAGGAAAGGGGATTGGTGTTTATGTTAGTGTATATGAGTGCTCAAAAATCCATGACAGGGTGGACGTATGTCGCCGGTTTCTTATCCTGTTAATAAGTGTTCTTTGTATATCGGGGAGCCAATTGAGGGTTCCAGGTAGGTGACTTCTTCAAGGCGACTCAAGGAATGCCTTAAACTGGATATCGGATTGGTGATCATCTGGGGACAGGAAAGTGGATTGGAGGTGGTGACCAAAGAAATCGGCCTTTCCTTGGTCGGAGGAGATTAGGTTGCCCTTAAAGTCGGTTAGGTGGGATTTAGGGTTTACTTTCCTTCTGGTCAGTCTATCGAACTGTTGCCAGAAGGGTTTTCCATTTCTATAATCTAACTGAGAGGTGGCTTTGGTCCAGAAGACTTCGGCGTGATTAAGGCGTTAAGGTGATTGTATTCGGTCTTGAGAGCCGGATTCCTAGATAGCAAGAATCGACGATAGATTCGTCTTTTCTCTTTGATCCAGTTCACGATGTGCCGTGGGAGCAGTTTGCGGGAAATGTCTACGTTTTTATGTGGGATAGAGATATCGACCGCTTCCGTAATTATGGAAGTTAGGTCTAATGATTCTCTCAAGATCTTGGGTCGTTAGAAGGTTGTTGGAGATGTGTTCCGAGAACACATTCCAGTCTGCTCTCGAAAAATCTTTAATGACTGTATTGAGGAGATGTAGGGGAGCTGGACAAACTGAAGTTTTGAACAATAGTGGTATGTGATCTTATGTGATCGTGGTGCCTAGGAAGCACTCACAGTCGAAATAGTGTGCAATGTGCTCGGAAACTATGATATGATCTACTATTGAGGCACCTAAATGTTCGAAATATGTTGGCTGTACGTTAGCGATTCGCAAGAGTGGTAACTGTAACAAAGCCGATGATAGCCCGTTACCGTTGCCACTACTTGCGGTGTCACTGAATTGCATTGAAATCACCTAGAATGACAGCCTTAGGCAGGCTGGAGGCGTGAATTAAAAGGTCATCAGATAGAGTGTTGTGGCGGGGCTGGTTGTAATGTGAAATGGATACTATCGGAGTGGGGAAGTGCTCCGTCACAGCAACGCATTCGAGATGCTGCAGGTGCGCAGGAAATTGAAAAGGAGTGAATGGGAAGCAATTTTTAATTAAGAGGGCGGTTCCGTGTTGGCTGTTGTTTAGAAAGGTGTGATATGTGTTGAAGTTAAGTGCGCATCTGTTAGTGAGTTTTGTTTCCGTGATGGAAAGAATGTGTATATTGTGTTCGTGTCGAAAGTGTTTAAGTAAGGAGCGTTTCCGATGAACCCTCCTGGCATGAAGGGTCCCTGCTAGATCCATTTTGGAGGGGTTACGGATTGGGTTGCCGGATTACTGAAACCTTCATCCGCATGCCGGGTACGCAGGCGCCGATTCTCTGTTGGAAGGATTGGAAGAGCAAATCTAGGATGCGCCGGTCGGGAAACATGTGGAAAAGGGTAAGGGGATCGGTATCGGAAGTGGGTTTGAGGTGAGCGGTGTCTTCCGAGTCGGACTCTTCGGAAGACAGGATGGGTTTGAGGGTTGCCATCTTCGACGGGGAACTGGTAGGTTTCCGTCGCTTCCAGAACTTAAAGGAAAAGGTGGGGTGTGCTTCCCCGTAGTTGTTACACCTTGGGTTAACCGAGGATTTGCACGAGGAGGGTCTGTGGCTTTTGCCAGTTAGGGCAACGAATGAATCGGGAAGGGCACTCCTCTGCGGTATGTCCTACCTGCGTGCAGGTGGAACAATACTTGGGTTCGCAACTATAGTGTCGCCCGAACATGATGACACCGCGTGGGTGGTTTTGGATGGGGTTATGACTCGGGCTAGGGATGTTGGAGAATTGGTTGCTTTGGAACTGATACGAATGAATTTTCTCACATGAGGCAAGTCGATCGCATCGAGGATCTCCTGGTCTAGGATGTCCTTATCTACGTAACGAATTACGCAGGAAACGGAGGGTGGTCTAGTAGTAGAGGGACGGGGACCGGAAAGTTGGTACAGAGTTACGGTGGTATCACTGAAGTGGTGTCGCAGCCTGAGCTGTGTACCATCCGGCATGGGAGAGGAGGTCTCTAGGACACAGGTATGGTTGTGCCTGAACGTTAAGTTCAACCAGGGAACGTTAAGCAATTTAATGGAATTGAATAGGGTTTTCTGGGTGCTTATGGATTTTGGGATATTGCGGATGCAATACCTCGAGGATTGAGAGCGGTCGGGATTAGGATTTGGGAAAGCGGGCGAATCACGGCAGGTACAGGTGGCGGGTCGGGTGTGGGTAAGAAGGCGGTGTGTGTGTGTGTGTGTGTGTGTGTGTGTGTGTGCGTGTGCCGGGTTTGTCTGGTTTTGTGGAAGCGGTGGAACGTGTGGAAATGTAGGAGTGTGTGGATGAGGTGGAAATGGACGATGCGTTGGAATGGGAGCGTGTACGTGAGGATGGTCGTATGTACGTATGTGCGTGTGTGTGTGTGTGTGTGTGTGTGTGTTATGTGTGTTGGCGGGCGGGCGGCGTCGGGGGTTGGGGATACAACCGTTAAGGTCGCACGGTGGTGACCGTGCTTCTCCATCACGGCTGTTGTTAGTGAAGGTTAAGAAAAAAAAGGTACAGATAATGATTTTAACAGAAGGCCGGGTCTCCGCCGAAGTGCAGCCTCACACCACGAGGAAAAGAGGCTTGGAAATCAGAGACCCAATAGAAATGGAGGAAAACAAATGTTAAAATAAAACAAAAATTAAAATTAATTTAAAAAAAATATTTTTATTAAGCGATATCTATTGCTTACTGCCCGACGTTGATCCTGGTGTTGGCGGTGTCCTGGATGCTTCCTTTACTAGTGTGTTCTTCGCATTATTCCTGCTGTATTCCGGTATTATGGTGAAAATTTGAAATAGTATTCTAATAAAGGGGACCCTCATAGTCATAACATCACATAAAAACTATAGGCCTCCTGAACTAGTCCTCGGGTCTTCGCTCCTTGTCGGGGTCCATAGATCAACTCAATCTCAATCAAATCAATCTCAATCAAATATATAAATAGATTTTTAATTACAACTCAATTTTATATTGCCGTGTAATATAGAAATAAATTTAAGATGTAGATTTGAAATCAACTTTTGCCAACCTTATTTGTGTTTGTATTTTCAATTCAATTAAATCAATCAAATTAATTTCGATCAGATCAATCTCAATCAAATCATTCAGGCAATGAAATCGACCAATCAAATGAATCAATCAGATCAATCTCGTTTAAGTTATACGACAATAACACACAAGGGAGCCCGACAAGGGGACGGAGTGTAACAAGGGGCTTAAGATTAGGTCAATACACGTACAATATTAGGTTAGATTAACAAACGAGCGGTTTTAGGTTACGTCAAATAGAAACACAAATAAGGTTGGCAAAGGTTGATTTCAAATCAACACCTTAAATTTATTTCTATATTACACGGCAACCTAAAAATCTGTTTATGAATTTGATTAAGAGAAAAAAGATTTAAAATTCATGTCTAAGATGCTGGTTTGAAACTACCCTCTGTCAAAAGGGCTTTAGATTTATAAGGAATATTGAATCAAGTGCAGGAATTGATCACTAAAGCAAACTAACCAAATGATATTGCTAGAGTTTTACATGTTAAACGTTTTTATCATCTTACGCGGTTAAAACCCTAAAGGTATTTTAATTAATTGAACAACTACAAAATTAGTAATCATTTAAGTTGCGAATAAAGGCTGAATAATTAATTAAACGTCGGGGTAATGATACCATATGAGGATTTTTATACCCACGCTGACTTGATATTACTTAAAACGAAAGATGAAGAGCATTATCAAAATTGGAAACGAAAGTCAACCTGTTTAATTAGGTAATTACCATAAAGGTCCTTGAAATACAATTATTATTAACATTCTTTGCTATTAAAACAATTTAACGTTTCTAGCACAATCATTTAAAAGTGTTGGACGTAACGATGTAAGTAGAATAATAATTTGTATAAATGAAAAACTGTATTGTCTGCTGTACAAGTGTGTTCAAGCTTGTTTATAAATCCATGTAATTCTCAAACAAAGATTACATGAAGTATATTATCAAAATTGGAAATGAAAGTCCACTTGTGTATTTGGCCCCACGCATTTGTCCATTTTCTATAACGACTTAGTGTTTTCAAGCTTGTTTCAAAAATGTCTACCAAAATTTCTAGGGCGTACTTAAACCTAACCAGTATTTTTGAATTGAAAGTTGGTTTTTGCAAGCTGGTAGGTTAAACCAGACCAGTATTTTTTAATTGAAAGTTGGTTTTTGTAAGCTGTAAATTATGATTTCATTGGGATCGATTTGATCAAGATTTATTTGATTGGTGGATTGATTTTATTGAGGTTGATTTGCGGATGGTCCACAGTCGGTGCCCTCATGTTTAGGGAGATTACCAACTCTGAGAGTCGGTTAGACTTATCTACAAAGTAAGCGGACGTAACTGGGAAATCCCCACACCGTACACGCAAAAGAACGTGAACATCATAATTGTATTTTCAAGATCTGTTTGCCCTTTATGTAATTAGCTAATTAGAGGGTTTTCCAAGCACGTTAGAGGTATTTGAATAGTGAAAGGATGTTATTGCGGTTACATAACCGGGAGAAATCCAGAAAATAATTAAATCGCTTATTACTAAAAGGGACTCTCATTTTTATTATTAAATGGACCTTAGTTAGATTTTTTTCAAATATGATTTTTTGTGTGAAAACCAATTTTTTTATAGTAAAACTCGAAAAAGTTCCTATGTAATAAGTTGAATAATCAAACGGTAAGTCAAATTTATGAAAAATACGCAATTTTTGTATGTTAAGTTTTGCTTCTAATTCTCAAAAATTTGTTGAAATGACTTAGTCCCTT
Organism: Vesta saturnalis; assembly: GCA_036346205.1. Classification (NCBI taxonomy): domain Eukaryota; kingdom Metazoa; phylum Arthropoda; class Insecta; order Coleoptera; family Lampyridae; genus Vesta; species Vesta saturnalis. The sequence continues at coordinate 7,055,910 of JARFJB010001166.1, forward strand.
TTAATAATAAGCAATTCAATTACTTTATATTAATGATAGGGGAAAACCGTTAAGTACTTTATCTTGAATTTATTTCTATATTACTGCACGATATGAAATTGGACTGTAATTAAAAATTTGTTTATGTATGTGATTGAGATTGATTTGATTAATTGATTTGATTGCGATTGATTTTGGGTGGTTGATTTGATTTAGATTGATGTGATTGAGAAGGATTTGATTAATTGATTTGATTGCGATTGATTTTGGGTGGTTGATTTGATTTAGATTGATGTGATTAAGAAGGATTTGATTGATTGATCAGAGCATTGAGTCTGGGCGGGATCTTTCGATCCCGTTAAGGGTCGAAGATCCGAGAAAAGTTCAGGAGGCCTATAGTTGTCTTATGAGATGGTATGAGGGCTTCCCTTATTAGAATACTATTTAAAATTTGCCGCCATAAAAATTACAAAAATGGCCGGTAAGTTACGCACAAAAAATGGCCGACAAGCCACACCACACAATGGGCCACACCAATCTGAAGCCAGAGGGCGTGGTCTACTCTGCAGTCCTACAATGACAACCCTCACCCTGGGACTGTATTCGCGCGCAAGGCCGAACCCGGTTTAAAATCGCTTGCAGTTGCCTACCATCTAAGGGCGGGTCTGACAATAAGACTCAATTTAGTGCCAAATGGGCTATAATTAGGGGGTAAGTACCCTAAACACATCATCAATGGGGTTGAAACTGACGCCGTAAAAGAAAGCGGTAAAAGGGACAGGGTCATGAACCAATTATAAACCAGGGCGTGTGGCCTACCCTCAGGCCCCCCAATCAAATCCCATACTCTCAGGATGAACGCTTGCGCACGACTAATCAGTCGCAAGTGGACGTGGCACCGCGACACCCACTCCGCCCAACTCCTTGTGGGTGTGGCCTATGACGTCACAAATAAAATGGTGGGGAGTTGCGGGGCTCCTTCTACTTAGCAGCTTTTTGAAGAAGATTATGTAGAATTCATCTCGGGGTACTATTTTTTTAATTAGCAAATGCCGTTACACGTTTCTGGTAATACTGTTCTAATACAATAACTATAAAGTCAATCAGAGCTATTACGTTATATATTAGTGCGAGATAGTACTACATCCTTAAATAAACGTATGCTAATTTCGCAAAAATTATTTGTTTGGTGCCCATGAGTAGTTGCGTCTCAAAAAGCCAGTCTTGTTTTCTGTTCCAGTATCGGTCCACAAACTTTATCTATTGGGTATATTTTTACAACCGACATTTGATCTTGTATTTCATTTTGATCTATGTATGAAGGTTCTCCTTTTGTTTTTTCCTTTTGATTTAGATTTAGTTTTCCCAGTTGCAACAAAAAAGGACTTTTGAGCATCCTCACCATTTTGTGAAATTAGTATGTTTCTAAATAACTTATAATGAGTAGTTCTACCTTCTGGTTGTATATCATGCTTCTTTGAAAGAGATATTCTCCATACTGCTTCCAAGATTGTTACACGTCCAATCCGCACTAGGCGTCGTGTATGCTTACATTAGTAAGCGGGTTGCCAAGCCAGCTACAGTGGAAATGGGCGAGGTCGAGATAAGGAGTAAAATGATTGAATAACATGCTCAAACACTTTATACTTACCATAAATTCACAACTTATACAGCTCAGTCCGGGAAATATGTCTCTTGGCGCCACCACAATATTAAATTTTACTAAAATCAATCGTCTTACGCGAGACGGTAAATTAAACTTATCTGACTGTGGAAGACAGGATTGATACCTACTCAGTAAATTCATACACCAACTTCTCAAAGTCAAACACAATAGAAATTTGAGCTGAGCATTCCACTGCGTCTCCACTCTTGCGCCACAATGTCCAACACGGACAATCACGCTACCCGTATACAACACTCGTCGCCATCTTTATTTTACGTGAAAATGTATAAAATCTCCTCGAAGAGATCATATAACCTCACCACATTCATTCAGTATATTCTCCAGATCACAACTCAACTTTTCATACACATCTTACACGTGCGCGAATTTTACTTCCGCAAAATTTAACGAATTCCCTTACATTCTGTCACCTTCATTTTTGAACATGCATTTATTTACCATTATTGCATAACATTACAAAAGCTTCTACAAACAAAAATATGCATATGAATCCCTTATTGTACGTTAAAAGAACATCACAAAATTGTAAACGTGTTTATTCGTACGTCTACACCCGTTTCATTTAACTTTACACTTTACACCCGGTAGCAAAAGACAAGTAGTCCTACCAGCGTCGTATCAATAAAAATTTACTCAAAACATTATTTCTCAACCAAATCTAACGCTTTCAAGGCAAAAATCTTTCTATAACATATAAGTATTCCTTCATCCGGTAACTAAAGTTTCATAAAAAATCCAGTGGCGTACCATTTACACCACTTACATTACGCATACTCACAAAAAAAATTCTTTTCATGCAAGCTCGCTTCAGCTGCATTCGAAACACGTTAGACATGGTATCAAAATCCTGCACATACACAGTGCGTCAAAATAAGCTTACAAGATATGGAATCTGTACAAAAATGTCTTACTTTTAGTGCATTTCTTTCTGCATCACTATCAGTTCAAAAATATTTGAGTATCTTTGTGTTATTTACACTTGACTTTAATAAATTAAAAGCAACCTTATAATATTTACCTTTTTGGCGTTTTGTTATAAGAATTTCTAACGGAACAGTCCCTATATCACAAGGTAAGTGAATGACCGCGGCATCACAAGATGCTGTACTGTCTAAAAAAGCCAATGTCTCGTACAAATTGTAAATTGTGAGCTATTTGCATAAGTGTCGTTATGATTACAACGGAGTACGGCTCTTCTTTGTATTCTAATATTACACCATCATGAACGTATTGGTAACCCTTTTCTTTTAATTTCTGTAAGAATATGTACATTAGGAAACAATGCCTACTTATTCATTTCAACAATTACCTCAACTGATCCAGATCCAAATCATGATCCCAAATTAACGCTTTTCCAATGATCATACCAATGGCTCACGGTGCGGTAAGTGGGATTAAGTCTTGCATTGGTAAATTCTGTGCTATTTAAACCAAATTCTAATTCTAATTTAGATTCATGAAAATTAGTAACTTGCTTTAATATCATGTCATTAGTGGTGGTAATAAAGGAGGTGACGCTGCACTATTCAAAGTGTGATTACGTTCCCCACTGAACCTAATTTTTGCTGCATATCCGTTCTAAAAATATTTGAACAATATTATTACAATATTACAATATTTTAATATAATTATCTAATTTTTCAATTATCTTATAATTGGTCTTATCGTACCTTTACAAATGTATCCCATTTCTTTAAGTCTTCCGTTTCTAATTTTACTGTAACATCTAATATAGCTGGACATTCAGTATTTTTAGAATTTCCTCTTTTATTTTCAGATTTATTTTTCCTGTTATAACCATTATGATGACAAACAAAAGTTTTTCTAAAATTAAATTGAGTAATGTGTATGTTTATTAGTAATGTTATTGAAAATTAATTTAAGGACCCGTCGATTTTTGTTCTCAATTTAGAATTTTTTATGTAAAAGTGAAAGGTACAGGGTATGTCAAGAAAAAGATACGAAGTCATCGACATTTTTTTTTAAATATCAGCACCCGACAAGGTAATATGGATGATGGTTACGTAGGGAAATATTGAATAAAAATTATCGTAAACATTAAAAATGAGAAAATTTCATTGTCAATGTAAGAAAACGTAAAATTGTACGGAAGAGTTATAGGTCCTTACTCCTCCGAGGATACTCTCACTGGTGCAAGATATTTATACTTTCTGCAAAATGACCTAATCGCCGTTCTAATAACGTTGTATCCGGATTTAGAAGAGCCCGATGTACACCACCGTCACATCCTTTTTGAACACGATGGAGCGTCGCCACGCTACGATTTACCTGTTCGCGGTTATTTGGATGCAGTTTTTTCAAATCGTTGAATCGGTCTGGCTTATCGAAGGCGTTGTTGTCGTAGATCTCCTGTTGTCGGCTTGGAGTTATTGATATCTGGTGCTCATTGGTAACCTGAAATAAAAAGAAACAAATATCAGTTATGTAGATAATAATGATTGTCGGTATTAACAGAACATGCCAAGTAAGTAAAATGATACTATAGTACTCAACCTGGGGCTCCAGTCTTCGCGGCGGACTATTATATGTTTACCCTCTTTAACGTGTGTGAAGGTTACTATCTTTAGGTCAGTTGTTTTTGCCTCAGCGAGTGCCGCTGTTACCTTTCAGAAGACTGGTAAGGCCTTCTCCATATTGAGACACCCGAGGATGCTTTACCGAGAGTCGAACCCCACGGTGGGTAAAGTAGGCATGTTATCGATTGCAGCTTTTGGTACTTCCGCTTCTGTCACTTTCGCCGGTTCGTGTTGGAAAATGTACCGCTGATAGCGGTGTCCTATTCGGTCACTGTGAAGCTTTCTTCTTCTTCCTTGGAGGACGTCGACGGAACTTCGGACATCCGGTGGTCCGCTCCGCAGCTATTGCAATTTACCCTGTTGGTCTGTGGTTTTGTGCATTCACTGCTGTGGTGATCGCCGGCGCATAGCGAGATGCGGTCCTGGAACAGCGATGTGTTTGACAGAAACCCTGACATCGGTGACACTGCCCGATCCCAGTTTTTCCCCTCAAGTTCTTGACAGTCACGTTGTCGGGCGACTTATGCCATCTCTCGAATCGTCTTAGCTGCACCGGTACCAGAACAATAAAACCACGTTAGTGTAGCTCTGAGATCACGTCACTTCCCGTGATTTCTACGGATACGTCAAATACAATCACCTTCATCAAACAATCACTGTTTGCCTGATATGGTATGTTATGGTTTATCATGAATATACCTAATCTTATTACCCTACCTCGCTCTTTGGTTGAAGCAGACTGGATCCGCTGACGGTCCTGGCTCGAGTAAAGCAATTCCAAGTTGGTCTAATTCTCGGGAGAGGTTAACCCAGTTCTTCTGACGAAGGATTACCAGAGACACTTTCTCCCTGGTAACTATCTACATGGCTCCCGGGGCGACTTCCAGGGGCTGGAACGCGTTGGTGACCGACGTCGGTATTGACAGGCGGTTCTTTGTCGTCTTCTTGTGTATGCTGGAGTTCTCGTCGTGGCTGGTAGTTGGTCTCTTCGGGTTGGATAACCAGCCAATCTGCGGGAAATGTGGATCCACATCCACGAGGTTGTGCCACCCTGACTGTGTGTTTTCGTTTAAATTTGCCTTTTGTTTTTAGCGTTGTTTGCACTATATACATATATATATATATATATATATATATATATATATATATATATATATATATATATATATGAAGTTGATGTTCTTCCGGGCTTGGTCTGGCTAGATTCTCCTCCATGGTTCTTTTAAGAACCATGGAGGAGAAGTTCAGTTCGAGTTACCAGGAGCAGAACACAAAGACTTGAAAATGGCAGATGAGATTATACCGAAACGTCGTCATTTCAACATCGGTTCTTTTAAGAACCATGGAGGAGAATCTACGCGAGACCAAGCCCGGAAGAACATTAACTTCATATCCAGCACTCGCGGAAACCTGAAAATTAACATATATATATATATATATATATATATATATATATACGATATATATAAGAAAGCATTTTCTAAAAAGTCATTCAAAGTTATTCAGTAGTAGTAAAGAGTGGATGTAAAGAATGATAAGGCATCAACCATCTAAAATAAAAGCGTCACAATAATTGTAGCAACTCCTTGTGTTCCAAACCCCACTTTTTATTTCGAACCTTTCTCATAATGCATTCTACAACATCTGAGATCTTAAAATGATACATCTTTTTAACGTTGTCTGTAGTATATGGAGTGAATGCCCGAGTTATGTGAACGAGTAAATCGCCAATGTCCCTATTCCAATACATGTGTGGATACTTGAAGAGTTCTATTTTGTAGTATTGGCCTTATTAAATAAATATACGAATTCGGTTTAAACTTACATTGCACCCACATGTTTGTTCTATTCTTCTTATATTGACCACACGACAATTTGGCCACGTTCTAAGCCACGCCCTAATCTAATTCACTTTTACCCTTTCAATTCGACTCCATCTGCAGATCGTACATCTTTGACTCCCTCGGTAGGCTATGAAAATCGTACGAGCCATCTAAAGTAAGGACAAAAAGAACAATTAATAAAACTTAATTTTGGAATACATATTTATAACATATTTCACAGTAACAACTTACACATTAAAATGAGTGATATAGTTAAAATTATGTGCGATTCGTCGAAAATATTCCAAGGGTGCCCTAACATTATTCCATTAACATGTTAGGGTAATGACAATTAGTGATAAGATAATTCAGATATTTTATCTCTAAACATTATTCCATTAACATTTTGAGTTCGAAATTTACAAAATCAATAATATTTGATAACCTTCCGTACGAATATTTGTAATACACTAACCGCAGAGCAATATCAATTTCTTTACTGTATATTTTCTACGTACGGGGGCGAAATGTGTGGGGGCGAAATGTGGGGGGCGAAATATCCAGAACCCGTATGTGTTATTGGATACCGATTTGGAATCGTCACAGCATTAAGACGCCTGTAATCTCCACAAGGCCGCGCCAGTCACCATTGTCTTTCCGAACCAAATGTAAAGGAACTCTTGGATGGCCTGCAAATCCCTTGTTCTAACGTATAGTCGAATTCTTTCCTTCGCAAAAACGGGTGGTCCTTTCGTTTCAATATGATGAAAAACATTGTGTGTACTACTATGCTTCATACACGAAGGTATTGTAATGTCCTTAATAATTATTATTCATTTATTTTTGGAGTCACCAATGAAGATACAAACGTAAATAAAACTTGTATTAAGGAATAAATAAACAACATCTATCTTCTATTTATTAATAACATTATATTAAAAATCACGGAATGTCAAAAAACTCCCTGACAACTAACATGACCGAATGTCCTTATAACGTAGTGGCCATTCGCCACAAATTTTTATATAATTAATTACTTAAACAGAATTTCACAAAATAAATTTGTATATTTCTAGTGCATTTTAAATTTCAGGTTTTATCATGAGATCTCCTCATACACAAATAGCGTCATGAGCACTGTGTATACGTATATCAGTTGCGGTTGTTTAGGCGAGTGTTGGGGTAGGAACTTACACGCAGTGATAATGCCGCTAGTAGAAGGGAGGCACCATGCGCCATCTTGGATTTTAACATCACAAGGATGCCCCACGTGGGAGCCCGTATTTTCCACCCTTATTTTTTATGGTTTCTTTTCGGAGGCCTCTTTCAACCCCTTGATTTTCACCCTTATGGTTTCTTTTCGGAGGCCTTTTTCAACCCCTTGATGGAATTTTCGTCCCTAATTAAGGCCTTTTTTGTTTTTACTCACTTACTCGAGGGGGCGTATTTTTCACCCTTATTTTATGGTTTCATTTCGGTGGCCTTTTTCAACCCATGATGGGAATTTCAACCCTGATTTGTATTAAGAGCCCTTTGGTGGGGAGCCCCTGGAGGTTAGGCAATTGTGCGTATTCTTTTAATTCCTATCTACAGATTGTAACCTTACGATATTTTATTTATACATCGGAGTTGTATTCTATTAAGGAGGCCTAATGCTATCTTGCAAGGCTGATATAGGGCTTCGCAACTTACTGCTGGGACTTAGCCCCGTGACCCTTGAAGTAAAATTTGAATGTGTATTCTAATAAGGAGGCCCTATTGCTATCTTGTTAGACAGGTGTATGAACTTGTGTTAGGTTTTGATCTTGGGGGAATTTGAATGACAGTAAAATTTAATTATAGAACACTTATTTTTATTGTAAATATCATATCAAAAAAGCCTCAGTGAGTTATAAAAAAAAATTACTGACATTCAGATTATTCTCTAATGAAACAAAAATTTTTTTATTAAGTTAATTAATTACATAACAGTTACTACAATATTGTTTTCTAAACGAGTATTAAAACTGATTGTTTTACCTGCATTGATGGCATTGAAATCTGTTTAATATCCATCCGCTCGTTAAATTGTTGTATATTGTACACCTTAATATTTTTAAAGAAACTTGTTACGTTTAACATATGTGTTTTATAACTGTAATTAAAAATCTGTACAAGTAAATAAAATAAATAAAAGGTTAACAGCACACTTACCAGCCCTGTATTGAAAGAACATTTTTGAGGGACTAATTCACGAGCGATAGTCACTGCTTTGTGTTACTTGTCTAATCAAACTAAAGCACTTTCTATGTTTTACGTTTATGAATAGTTGATCTAAAACTAGCTATTGATTTCCCCATAATTCATTTTTAGAGTGTAAATATACAAACAACCTAATAATCTTTATCACACTTACTGCAACACTTAAAGTAATTAATAATAAAGCGGTTTGAACAAAATTTTATATGTTGTCCATACATACATACGCACGCAAATTGTTTTTTATAAAAAAACCCATTAAAAGTTTGGAATGTAATAATTACATGTTTTAAATTCCACAACAACAATATGTAGTTAGAAACCACGGTTCATGTTTACTTTTAGCTAATTACTGTGTAATTATATAAACCTTTTAATTTTAATAATCTACCAACCGAGTAACACACTTTCCTTAAAACGCTAAAGTCATAAATTTTATAACACGATTTTTAAAAACACACATGCCGAATTAAAAAGAAAGAAAAACAATAGGCCCATCTGATATTACGCAACTCTTAATTAAAAAAAGTAAGGTACCAGAAAATCTCTTTATTTATCAGAATAGAATTGTTGGGTAACACGTGTTAAACAATAATTTGATTATCTCGTCATTTACAATTAAACATGTACTAAAAAAGTTTTTTTAAAAAATCAGAGGTAAATTATGTAATCTAAAATATAGAAACGTTAACGTATAAAGTCCAAACACATTCGAATGGTAATCTTGCAGTATTGTTTTATTGTATAGGAAGTGTCTGGAATTTTTCTCTAGGAAACGTAAATGATATCCTTGAGGTGCTCGTCCAAAGGAATCAAAATATTCCCCATTACCATTCTCGTCAATGTAGTTAGCGGTCCAATGCTGACCTGGTTTGTGTGCAGGATCAGTGTTTACGATAATTGCACATGGTCTAGGTGCGTGTCTCGGTAGTTGATTAGAAGCACATACAAGCCGAAACACATTCTTCTTGTGTCTGTGGATCGATTTCAAGCATCTCAACACTTCTACCTCATACATCTTTGGAATTGGTATGCACCTAGGATTTATCATAAACATGTTGCATAATTATCCTCTGTCATAAAAATTGTATTCTAATAAAGGACAAAGACATGTAAAGATAATGAGAAGTGTTTTATAATGGAAGATTTTATTTAACTAATTTAACCTATTAACATGTGTCAAGATTATTTTTATTTTATAGAAGCGGTCGGCCTTGGATTTTTTTTAAGTTAATGTGTATCATATACGTAAAATTTCGCGACGTGAAGGTTGTTTCGGCGATCCCACTCCAACCCTCCCCGAGCATAATCCAGATTGTAAGACAGGTGTAGGGTGTCGCAACTTGTTCTCGGGTCTTTGCCCCTTGTCGTTATCGCAACTTGTTCGTAGGCCTTTGTGTATTGTCTTGGTACCCTTGCCGGAAAGTTTGAATTTCTATTATAATAATTAGGAGCCTAATGCTAACTTGTAAGACAGGTGTAGGGTTGCGCATCTTGCTTTCGGCGCTTTGTCCCTTGTCGTGGCCGCAATGGCGAAAAATTTGAATTTGTATTTGTATTTAAGTCTCTGCAGGTTATGGCTGGAAATATGAATCTGTATTATAATAAGGGGTATAATGCTAACTTGTAAGACAGATGTAGGGCTTAGCAACTTACCTTCAGGCCCTCTCCTCTCAACCAAAGGTCTGAATTTGTTTGTGACGCCATCTATGAGGGGAAATCTGAACTTGTATTATAATAATAAGGAGGCCTAATGCTAACTTATAAGACAGACGTAGGGCTTCGCAACTTATTTACTTTCGGGTCTTAGCCCTTGGCCCCTTGGCAGGATATTTGAATTTGGATTTGTATTTAAGTGTCTACATTCTGATTACTAATTGCCCTAATAAGGGACTTATTGCTAGCTTATAAGACAAAACATAGGGACCTGTGTTAGCCCTCCTATCGTGGCGCTTGTTGGGAAATTTGAGTTTGTATCGTCATCTAGTTGTGTATGGCCTAATGAATATTTTCTGTAATAAAGGTGGCACCATCTAGCGTTATATTTCTAGGACTAATCAGGGTTTTATTTGTGGCACCATCTAGTGGTATATTTTTAAACCAGCGAAAGTTTTCTGTAATAGAGGCGGCGCCACCTAGCGGTATATTTCTAGGACTAATTAGGGTTGTTTATGATGCAATATAGTAGTGTAAAGACTAATGATTGTTTTCTGTAATAGAGGTTGATCGTGTTCGTTTCTCCCTCGTCTCTTTCTCAAACATACAAATCAATTACTCAAATCAAATTAATCAAATCAATTAAATTAAATACCAAACTGATTTAACTTAATCATACAAAATCAGCTCACAATTCATAAAATATCAGTATGATTGAACGCCCAGAGTGCAAAAGAAAGCAAATCTCACACATTGTAGCCACCCATCTAACCGCACTTTCGCATTAACTGCAGCATTGTTAGTGTAGGTTCAAACATCGTTAGGAAAAACAAGTTTATTAATGAAATTGAAGGAAAGCTTAGCGTTTGAAAATATATTATTATTATAAACAACAATACATCATTTTTATTTAATCACATCCTTTATCGGTCTTCTTCTTCTTGAACGGTGAGTCGTCGCTATCGTCATCATGGTCTTTCTCCTCTACCTCATCGTTCATCTTCCTCTTCTGTGAATCATCATCATCACCTTGGATGTGAGATACATTCATCTCATCCACGTCATCGTTTCCATCATCATCCTGAACGGTTATGTTGTAATAGTTTATTAACAAGTCAGTAAAATCTCTAATATCCGCTGATGTTGGCTCATAAACAGGAGAATACATTATAATAATGCTCACTCGATGATAGTTACACTTTAAAGAGCCAAACGCACAAGAAATGAGAATGCTGCTAGCCTTGGGTCTTGTGCGCTGTCGCGCTCGTCAATGTTCGGGTAGAATAGGTTATCTGCGGGGAAGTTTGAAGTATTGACCTAACCACACTCTAATATATTTCCTAGGGGCACGTTTATAAATCTAAACTCCTTTGAACAGTGGTTTCTGACTACATATTGTTGTAAAACATGTAATTATTACATTCCAAACTTTTAATGCGGTTTTTTATAAAAAAACAATTTGTGTGTGTATGTATGTATGTATGAAAAACAAATAATATTTGGTTCAAACCGCTTTGTTATTAATTACTTTAAGGGAAAGGTAAATACGAGTTCCAGTAAGTGTGATAAAGATAATTAGGTTGTTTGTATATTTACACTCTAAAAATGAATTATGGGGAAACCAATAGCTAGTTTTACGTCAACTATTCATAAACGTAAAACATAGAAAGTGCTTTAGCTTGATTAGACGAGTAACACAAAGCAGTGACTATCACTCGTGAATCAGTCCCTCAAAAATGTTCTTTCAATACAGAGCTGGTAAGTCTGCTGTTAACCTTTTATTTATTTAATTTACTTGTACAGATTTTTAATTACAGTTATAAAACACATCTGAGTTATACGTAACAACAAGTTTCTTTAAAAGTATTAAGGTGTACAATATACAACAACTTAACGAGCGGATGCAGGTAAAACAATCAGTTTTAATATTCGTTTAGAAAACAATATTGCAGTAACTGTTATGTAATTAATTAACTTAATACAAAATTTTTGCTTCATTAGGGAATAGTGTTCTATAATTAAATTTTACTGTCATTCAAATTCCCCCCGCAAGATCAAAACCTAACACAAGCTCATACACCTGTCTTACAAGATAGCAATAGGGCCTCCTTATTAGAATACAAATTCAAATTTTAGGGTCACGGGGCTAAGTACCAGCAGTAAGTTGCGAAACCCTATATCAGCCTTGCAAGATAGCATTTGACCTCCTTAATACAATACAACCCCGATGTATAAATAAAATTTCGTAAGGATACAATCTATAGATAGGAATTAAAAGAATACGCACAATTGCCTAACCTCCACACCAAAAGGGCTCTTAATACAAATCAGGGTTGAAATTCTCATCATGGGTTGAAAAAGGCCACCGAAATGAAACCATAAAATAAGGGTGAAAATTACGCCCCCTCAAGTAAGCGAGAAAAAACAAAAAAGGCCTTAATTAGGGATGAAAATTCCATCAAGGGGTTGAAAAAGGCCTCCGAAAAGAAACCATAGGGGTGAAAATCCAGGGGTTGAAAAAGGTCTCCGAAAAGAAACCATAAAAAATAAGGGTGGAAAATACGGGCTCCCACGTGGGGCATCCATGTGACGTTAAAATCCAAGATGGCGCATGGTGCCTCCCTTCTACTAGCGGCATTATCACTGCGTATACGCACATCACGTGTGGGTATTTAGGTGAACGATATGGTAGTATCTTCCCCCTTAGAAGCCTAATTCCATTTCTGCCGATCCTATTCTGGCCGCTCCCATCCTTAATCCCACATACGTAATGTATAAGGAAATTTCATGTAAGTTCACTTGCACCTCATTAATTCATCTAAGTAGTCCCTACGTTCTAGATTATTTCCATCTCCTTTGAAGTCATGGGGACATAACGAAATATTAGCATGGATGATTTATTGGAACTAGCTAAATAAATTTATGACGTACATCTGTTTTTTCGTGGAATTTCCTATATGTATGTATACTGAGAATCCATCGCTGTGGCTGAAGTAGCATGAAAATCTTGAGCATTCCGCCCTCCCCTTGGGGGAGGAAGTAAAACTTTTCTTTCCTACTAGCTATTCAAATGCGTTAAAACTTTATACTTTTACTATATTTATTGACGTATGTAATAAAATAGTATTCGAAATAAAATTGATTTGTTCGTGAGCCTAAGTTCTTCCATCAAGACGCATAATAATGGAACAGAAGAAAATGACCATCAATCCAAACTATGCAATATTTAAAATTAGCTCATAAGTTTCACCATTAAGTTCCGACTATACGATTATCTTTCATTGTGTGTTGTCCCATATGGTTGTGTTAATGTTTTTTTTTAATTGTGACACAATTATATTTATTCCTTTCTAAAGAAAATCTTAACTTTTCTTAAAATTTACAAAAATAGCTTTTTCACTTGAAATATATTAATGATATTAGATTTATTACAAAAGTACTCTTCCCTTTCTAAATGGAGGGAAACACTCTTATCCATAAGGTATAGTAAGCAACATGTGCCCATTTTCCTAATACATTTTCACGATTTTCGCTTTCACGCCACGTTGTCCACCCCCAGGAGCGACTACAAAAATTTTCACACTCACCAAGGAGTCCATTACCACTTTGTATTTTTAATATATGTCATATTTATAAATATATTTAAATGTCTAACACTTTTGCAAATAAATTAATATTCTCGCTAACCGTGTAAAATACAGAGAATCGTTGAACATGTGCCAAAATTGTACAATGATAGTAAGATTTACTACTAACATTTCGTTTGAATAGAATCTTTACATGACAAATGGTTTTGGAGCTTTCGCATTCAGTATTGTTTACCATACAAAAAGTATTAAACGTGAAATGATTTAGAAGCTAATAAACATTTTTATTGCTTTTATTTTATAAAAGTTTGATATATGTATTTTAGAGTTCCATAATATTAAAGAAAAATGAATTTTAGGTAGATGTTGAGAGTGCTCAAAGGATTTCTGTTATTTACAGAAGTTTGCACATAAAACACTCGAGAAAGTAACAGGCGATGTTTTTCGAAAGCATCCCATAAGGGCAAGTTAAAAGTTATAATTAATTTATACGCTTTAGAGATATATCTTCACTCCTAACTGATTTTAATGAATCTAACCAATAGGTATTAAATGCTTGTATATTTTTACTTAATAAATAAATTAAAAAAAAGGAATTTGTGTGCTGATGTTATAATGAATCGTATGTTACGCATTATTGTCCTTTAAAACCATCAAACACATAATTGGAAATACCATGGGATCGAGATTGTTTCATGGTGGGTTAAATAACCCTTATTTACTTACTAAACATATGTTTCTAGCGAATCTAAATTTGTCTAACTAAAAATGAACTTTGAAATGAATTAAGAAACATTTACCATTATACACGGTTACCCATTTTCGACACTTTTACTAGTTATCTCGGTAATTATTGAACTTATCAAAAAACAAATATAGGTCACATGAGATGTTTTTGGGAGAAACTGAAAATGGTAAAAGTGGAGTTTTGAAATATTTGCTGGTTTAAGAGATACGGGGGTAGAACGAAAAATTGACGATTATTTTAAAATAGGAAGTTATACTAGTTGTGAAAATTGAGGACCAGTGAAAAGTTGCATTTTTTAAAATATTGAACACCGATGATTTTTAAACTATTTGATTTTAGTTTTTAATTCTACGTGTCCATACAAACATATTTTGTCATACAAAGATTGGCTGAAAGTTTTAGTTCTTGAGATATTCGCGTTTAAAGATTATTATGGTCATTTTCGTAGGGTTGATGAATGCCCATTCATACTCGGTCTAAACGTTAGTATAATATCACTCATTTTTCACACGAAATATCAATTTTTTTTATTGTGAAATAACGGAACAATTGCCCATTCATCAACCCCACGAAAATGACCATAATAATCCTTAAACGCGAATATCTCAAGAACTAAAAACTTTCAGCCAATCTTTGTATGAGAAAATATGTTTGTATGGACACGTAGAATTAAAACTAAAATCAAATACGGTGTTCTATTTAAAAATCATACTTTTCACGTCCTGCTTTTCTGGCACACCTGTATAACTTCCAATATTTTAAAAAATGCACACTTCTTACCTCTACCCCATGGTCCATACAATATTTACACAAATAATTCTAGTTAAGCATAAACTTACTTTACTCTATCGTTGGGACACCCTGTACGTTTTATTACCAACAATAGAAGAAAATGTTTCCTATGAAAGCTTCTTAGTTTGCTAAGTAGAATATTATGTCGTCCAAAAATAGGATCTACCCGGTCCAGTCAAAAATTTATCGCATCCAACCTTCGCATTTTAAAAGGGAACACCCTGTATGTTTTTAGCCAAAAAAGTTGCATTTTTAATTGTCTTTTCATACATATAACATTTAATGTAGTTTATTATTTAAATAAGTGAAGAATTCTAGTTTTTATATTAAATCAGTAGTAGGCCATGCATTATGAGGTAAGAAAACGAAATGAAAGATGACAAGGTAGATTGTTTTTTAAAAGGACAGGTTTGTCTATACAATTTGTGAAACAAACCGAATACTGAAAGATGCCTAAATATTATAGAAACTAACCTTTTAAATTTGATTGATGACGAACCTTTGGAAGAACGTACTAATATATATTTTCAGCAAGAATCTAGAATCAATGAAACACAGGAACAGCTTCTTGAAGCAATTCATGCAGCATTTAGAAAAATAAAACGCGTTCATACTATTAATGCTCTAAGATCGGTTCGAAACCTTTATCAAAAATGTAATGATTTCATTTTCTTACATCATAATACATAGCCTACTACTGATTTAATATAAAAATTAAAATTGTTCACTTATTTAAATAATAAACTATATTAAATATTATATGTATGAAAAGACAATTAAAAATTCAACTTTTTTGGCTAAAAATATACAGGGTGTTGCATTTAAAATAAGAAAGTTGGATCCGATAAGTTTTTGACTTGACCCGGTAGATGCGATTTTTCGGAGGCATAATATTCTACTTATCAAACTAATAAACTTCCATAGAAGGCATTTTCTTCTATTACTAGTAATAAAACATACAGGGGATAAATTTAAAATCGACAATTTTTCGTTTTTCCCCATATCTTCTAAACCAGCCAATATTTTTAAGTTCTGCTTTTACCATTTTTAGTTTTTTGATAAGTTACCGACATAACCAGTGAAAGTGTCGAACATGGGTAACCCTGTACACTGTGAATAGAAAGGGGTCTGTTGTGTCCCGGACCTCGTAGTGGTGGGGGTAGAGTGGGGTGTCTGGGTGGTGCAAGAGTGGCATCCAAGGTGGGGTCGAATTCTTTTCTGAGACCTTTTTCAACCCCTGGGCAGGGTCTTAGCCCCTAATTAAGGTCCTTTTAGCAGTATTAAGAGCCTTTTTGGCGGTGTAACCGCCTGGTTAGGGTTGTTAGATGCCCCTAGGATGTGTTCTAGCGGCTGTTTAGGTTGAGTTAAGAAGGGGTTAAGGCTAGGTAAGGCCCTTGTGAGTTTATTAAGGCGGGACTAAGACTAGGCCACACCCATCCTTTTACCTGATTGGTTGTACGAGTAATCGCCTATTTTGTCGGACATATTGTCGGCCATCTTATCAAATAAATCCCTTTTGGCATAGTTCTTCGGAACTTGTTCGTTGTTCTTTGCACGTTGTCGTGACCCCCTTGGCAGTAAACGTAAGTTTTTAATCCAATAAAGGGGCCTAATGCTAACTTGTAAGACCGGTATAGGACCCTTGGCCGTATATGTTTATTTGATTTAAGTCTACATTCTGATTGTATACTGCGAGAAATTTGAACTTGTATTTTAATAAGGGGACATAATCCTAAATTATAATACAGGTATAGGGGTTCGCAACTTGCTTTGGAGCCTTCGCCCCCTGGAGGAAAATTTGAAATTGTATTGAAGTATTTGCAGATTATGGAGAGAAATTTGAATTTGTATTCTAATAGGGCTTCGCACGGTGTCCTCACCTTTATGGAAGGTATCAACTCTGGGTGTCGGTTAGCCTTATCTACAAAGTAAGCAGTCACTCATAGGAGTTAGGTATATACAGTGGGAGAATCGTTACTTGCAGGTTATGAAGAATTGTTAGCACAGCTTTTTGATTTGATTGAGATTAACCTGATTGATTTGTTTCATTGAGCCTTATCCGTTTGAGATGGAGGTCTGATTTCAAGTTTGGTTATATTTGTTATTTTATAGGTATTTTTACTAATTTAACGTAAAACGTATTTTTAGCACTATACTCACTCAAATTAAAAACGTTTCATTAAGTTTTTTAGGATCAGCAGGGAAAACGACAAATTTAATATTCAAGTAGAAAACGGTATTATAAGAATAATTTATCTGATATTGGTTTAATAAAATTCTTGTTTCGTTGTACATGAGATTTGAATAATTATTATTAATAAAGCAAAAATATTGCGATACATTGTGACTCATATTTAAAATCAAAATATATTCTGCGTAATACTGGGTTGAACTTCAGATGAATACGTCCTACCTTAAAAGTTAATGCTAGACCCTTATTTCAATTTTCCCACCATAACCATTATCATTACAGGATCCTGTGTGTACTTTTAAAATATACCGCTGGGTGGAGCCACCTCTATTACAGAAAACATTCACAAGTTAGGATACAAATTCAAATTTCCCGCCAAGGAGACCACGACAAGAGGGCGAAGGCCCGTGAGAAAATTGCGAAGCCCTATACCTGTCTTACAAGTTAGCCTTAGGGTCCCTTATTAGAATACAAATCAAATTTCCCTCCATTATCTGCAAAGACTTAAATACCATTTCAAATTTTCCTCCAGGGGGCCAAGGCCCGAAAGCAAGTTGCGAAGCCCTATACCTGTGTTATGAATTAGCATTAGGCCCCCTTATTAGAATACAAGTTCAAATTTCTCTCAATAAACAACCAGAATGTAGAGGTCTAATTACAAATTCAAATTTCCCGGCAAGGGGGCCACGCGGCGAAGACCCGAAAGCAGGTTGCGAAGACCTATACCTGTCTTACAAGTTTGGATTAGGGCCCCTTATTAGAATACAAATCAAATTTCCCGCCATAATCTGCAAAGACTTAAATACAATTTCAAATTTTCCTGCAGGGGGCGAAGGCTCGAAAGCAAGTTGCGAAGCCCTATACCTGTGTTATGAATTAGCATTAGGCCCCCTTATTAGAATACAAGTTCAAATTTCTCGCAATAAACAACCAGAATGTAGAGGCCTAAATACAAATTCAAATTTCCCGGCAAGGGGGCCACGCGGCGAAGACCCGAAAGCAGGTTGCGAAGCCCTATATCTGTCTTACAAGTTTGCATTAGGGCCCCTTATTAGAATACAAATCAAATTTCCCTCCATAATCTGCAAAGACTTAAATACAATTTCAAATTTTCCTCCAGGGCCCGAAGGCTCGAAAGCAAGTTGCGAAGCCCTATACCGGTGTTATGAATTAGCATTAGGCCCCCTTATTAGAATACAAGTTCAAATTTCTCGCAATAAATAATCAGAATATAGCGACCTAAATACAAATTCAAATTTCCCGCCAAGGGGGCCACTCGGAGAAGACCCGAAAGCAAGTTGCCCTACACCTATCTTAGAAGTTAGAATTAGGCCTCCTTATTAGAATACAATTTCAAATTTACCGCCAAGGGGGTCACTACAATATGCGAAGGCCCACGAACAAGTTCCGAAGACCTACGCCAAAATGGCTTTAGTCGACAAAATGGCCGACATGATGGCCAACAAGATGGCCGACAAGATGGCTGACAAGATGGCCGACAAAATGGTCGATTACCAACAACCAATCAAGTACGAGGGTGGGTATGGCCTAACCTTAGCCTCGACTTAATGAAGCCATAAGAGCCTTATCTACCCTTAACCCCTTCTTAACTAAGCCAAAATGGTCACTAGATCGCACCCTAGAGGCATCCAACGCCCATATTTAGGTGGTTACACCGTTAGATGTTTTCATAGCTAATAACTTTTTACCTATTGCACATTTTTAATTAGTTTTTGGTGGGCAGGTAAGCTGATATGTTCTTCAGAGGAAATCCAGTTTTAATCGAACATACATTATACACGCGTTCTGTAACGCTTTTAGTTATGTCTGTTTTGGTGCAATTTGTAAATTAAAAATTAGTTTTATAGCAATATTAAAGAATTGCGGTGGTTGCGATAAGTGTATAAACTTTAATAAAAAAACCTCTTATACGTGTGTGATCAGTGTCACATTTTTTACCATGCCGCCTGGTCAGGTCTTTTTCGGCGGATGTACAAATGCTAAATAATGATTGTAAGCATGTATTCGAACTCCTTAAGATAATTACCAATCTAAAATCACAAGTTTCTGAATTAAAAGTTAACATTTATTCTTCTATCCAGTGGTGAAACGGAACAAGCAATTAATGCAATTTCAGAAACGAGAAAACGTTATTGTATTTAATGTAAAAGAAGATCAATCTAGTGCCAACTCGGATAAGATTAAGCTATCTGAGATAGTAAGTACGTTAGGTATTCTGTATTATAAGTGTTTTGTAACTGTGATTTCCTATTAGTTAATGGGCCTATTTCCACAGTTTTTTGCTTTTTGAGCGCGACGTTTCGGAAGCGGACTCTGTTTCCGTCATCACGCTTAGTCCTGAGGACTGTTTTCGCACTTGAGTCAAATTCATACGTTATACATAATTTTTTCTCAAGCACTTGACTACGCTCAGATTCGAACTTGGTACCTTTCACTTACTAGTCTGACACCTTTACCGTTGAGCAAATGAGTAATCCAATATATATTGTTTCGCGCATTATTGGAATCCATATGGGTCATATCTACACTAGCTTGGCTTATTGGATTTTCTGCTAGTGCGATGTATCTTTGAGTTTTCGACGAATTGTGTTCTCGTCCTTTGCCACTATCTGCATGTTGTCCCATTGGATGCGGTGGTCTTCGTTCCAGACATGTTCGGCGATTCTTGATCTTTCTGTTTCGCCCTTGCGGACGTTGTTCTTATATTGTATACACAAGGGAGCAGTAGACCATTCAAACTGTGAACTCAAAGATTGCTAAGGTATGTCCCATACTAAAATCTAGAAGTCCTCACGTAGAAAATTACAGACCGATATCCATCGTATGCAACTTCTCCAAAGTGTTTGAATGATAAACTTTTCTATCAATTTAAATCACAGTTATCCAAGTATCAACATGGCTTTGTTCCGAAAAGATCGACAATAACGAACCTTGCGTGTTTATCACAATATACCTGTAATATCTTAGATAAAAAAGGGCAGATTCATGTGATTTATACGGACTTCCACAAAGCTTTTGACCAAATTAATCACTATATTATCAGTGGGGATAGTATTTTTTTCACCTGAGGATTAAAAAAAATTAATCTGTTATTAATTAAGATCCGTTTTTATCAAAGAAGATTGCATAATTATTATTATATTTCTTTTAATCCCATCTACAGATTGTTATCTAATTTATTAAATTAAATATTAGATGAAATAATAATAATCATTTCTACCCTAATGCCAGAGCGCTTTTTTTATATGCCCACGTGGGGATCGTATTTTGGTCTATTTTGGAAAGCTAATAAACAACTGGATTATTTTTTGATATTAAAGAAACTAATCAAGATAAGGATAACATATACCATTGATTTTTAAATGCGCTGTTAATATATATATATATATATATATATATATATATATATATATATATATATATATATATATATATATATATATATATATATAATGATAATAACACAGTTAATGGGTATTGCGTTATCAGTTAATTACAGTTGTCATACAAA
This sequence comes from Vesta saturnalis, assembly GCA_036346205.1. Lineage (NCBI taxonomy): Eukaryota > Metazoa > Arthropoda > Insecta > Coleoptera > Lampyridae > Vesta > Vesta saturnalis. The sequence continues at coordinate 7,076,680 of JARFJB010001166.1, forward strand.
ACTGAATGAAGGATATCGCAATTGGACCTAAACAATAATAATAAACATTGTACAATTTTTACGTACCTGTATATATCGGGGTTTTTAGCTATTCCTTGCTAAATTAGTTAGATAGATGCAATCCAATTGCGAAGCTGTTATAATTAAATTAAATTACTAACTTAGAATAAAATGTCTATCAAACTCTTCGTGTAAACCGTCAACAGCCAAAACCAAATATATATTTGCGCATACAGGTTATTTAATATTGTGATGTATACAGCGAATTGCCTGTGTCCTCTTCTTTAAGCTAGATTTCGCGTCTATACTATTTTACATACATAAAAGTTCTCTCTCACCAGAAATACCTCTGTCAAAAAAACGGTTTTAGATTTTATAATCAGGTTAGGTATGCATGATGACCGCTTATTAGAGTACTATTTTAAAATTTTCGGGTTTTACCGATAATGGGGTTGCCATACCATCACATAAGTCTATTTTACATTCAAGCTCTGCCTTAGCAGAAATACCCCTGTCAAAAAGGAACTTAGATTTATAAACAGGCCCCTAGGGAAGATATTAGAGCGCGGTTACAGAAACAAGTAGCGTACGCTATACATAAACCTGTAGGGAGAAATTTACTCGAAACAGGTACATTGAGGGTAACATTTTTTTTGAGTTATGATTGGCGGGGTCTTTGCGATATGAGAAATCTAAGTAAAATAATGACTGGTATAATTATATACTGACGTTTATCGATGTATTTAGCAAGATGGCGTGGACACGAGCTAAAAAACTACATGTTCTATAATCGACGTATTTTCGGTTATTTTTCAAAGATGCGAAAAGATACCCCAAAGTATACAGACGGATAAGGGCCAAGACTTTATTGCGAAAAGTGTCCAGCAATTCTTTAACAAACATCAAATCTAACCATATAGGCAAAATTTAGCGATGCGATGCTTTCATATAGGTAAGAATCTCACTAACGGGATTACAGTTAATGCGAAAGTCAATAACCTTTACACATTATCTCTCTCAAGGCGTTATTCGCGGTAAAACCTACGATGCATCGTTTAGATAAGTGACCTAGGAAGACATCCGTTGATTTTCGCTATATGCCCACAAGTATAGTTAGCACTTTTATTTCTGTCCTTGTAACAGAGTATTTTGCTGCAGTTAGTTGTTTCCAGGGCTTTAGCGCGCGCAATTAGAACGGTGGGATTGATTCGCGTACGTCTCACCAGTAAACTAGCGCCCATAACCCGCATCTTGTAATTTGAACCATGCGCCGCCATTAGACTAAAGGTGCAAATTTAACCTTTAATTCAACACCACTTATGAGAAACTTTTCCTGATTAAATACATCCTAGTGCACGTGACCAATCATCTCAATCTGTTTGCTGGTCGCTGCAAGTACTTGACCTTTTATGAAACCGTTATTTGCATGTCTCATATAGGAAAAATTTCGCGACGCGAGGCTTTCGGCGAAGGCTGTTTCGGCGATCCTCGCTCCAACCCTCCCCGAACATAACCGAGATTGTAAGACAGGCGTAGGGCGTCGCAACTTGTTCTCGGGTCTTCGCCCCTTGTCGTGATCGCTACTTGTTCGTGGGCTTTCGTGTATTGTCGCGGTACCCTTGGCGGAAAATTGGAATTTCTATTATAATAAAGGGCCTAATGTTAACTTGTAAGACAGGTGTAGGGTTGCGCAACTTGCTCTCGGGGCTTTACCCCTTAGCGAGGCCCCATTGGTGGAAAATTTGTATTTAAGTCTCTGCAGGTTATGGTTGGAAATATGAATATGTATTGTAATAAGGGGCCTAATGCTAACTTATAAGGCAGACATAGTGCTTCTCAACTTCTTTTTGTGTCTTAGTCCCTGGTCGCTTGGCGGGAAATTTGAATTTGTATTTAAATGTTTACATTCTGATTACTTATTGCGAGAAATTTGAACTAGTAATCTAATAAGAGGCCTATTGCTGACTTATAAGACAGACGTAGGGCTTCGCAACTTGCATTCGGGCCTTCACACCCCTGCCTTGCTCCCCATATCTGGCTGGAAATAGTATTCTAATAAGGGGCCCTAATGCTAACTTATAAGACAAATATAGGAACTTGTGTTAGGTTTGTGCCCTCCTGTCGTGGCCCCTTGTTGCGAAATCTGAATTTTTGGAGCCATCTAGTTGTGTATGGACTAATGAATATTTTCTGTAATAAAGGTGGCACCACCTAGCGTTATATTTCTAGAACCAATTAGGGTTTCGTTTGTGGCACCATCTAGTGATGTATTTTTAAACTAGCGAATGTTTTCTGTAATAGAGACGGCGGCGCCTAGCGGTATATTCCTAAGACTAATTAGGGTTGTTTGTGGTGCCATCTAGTGGTGTAAAGACTAATGAATGTTTTTTGTACTCGCGCACGAGTATTGACCTAACCACACTCTAATATCTTCCCTAGGGACATGTTTATAAGTCTAAACTCCTTTTTTGGCTGAGGTATTTTCTCCTAAGGCGGCTGCGAAGGCTGTTTCGGCGACCCCTTCTCCAAACTTCCCCGAAGATAACCGATTTTACCCGAACATTGACAAGTGCGCCCACGCACAAGACCCAAGGCCAGCAGCATTCTCGTATCTCGCGCGTTTCGCTCTTTAAAGGGTAACCGTCGTCGATTGAGCATTATTATAATGTATTCTCCTGTTTATGAGCCAACATCAGCGTACATTAGAGATTTTACTGACTTGTTAATAAACTATTACAACATAACCGTTCAAGATGATGATGGAAACGTTAACGTTGATGATCTGAAACTATCTCACATCCAAGGTGGTGGTGATGATTCACAGAAGAGCGATGAGGTAGAGGAGAAGGACGAGTCTCAAAACCATGATGATGATAGCGACGAATCACTGTTCAAGATGAAGAAGAAGACGAATAAAGAATGTGATTAAATAAATGATGTATTGTTGTTTATAATTATAATATATTTTCAAACGCTAAGCTTTCCTTCAATTTTTATTAATAAACTTGTTTTTCCAAACGGTGTTTGAACCTGCACTAACAATTCTGCAGTTAATGCGAAAGGGCGGTTAGATGCGTAACTACAATAAGTGTGAGATTGGCTTTCTTCTGCACTCTGTAAGTTAAATCATACTGCTATTTTTTAATTGAGAGCTGATTTTGTATGATTAAGTTAAATCAGTTTGGTATTTTTGAATTGTGGTTGGTTGGTTTTAGCAAAGTGTAAGTTAGTCCAATCAGTATTTTTGAGCTGTAAGTTAGTTTTCGCCGGCTGTAAGTTAAGATTTGATTGATTGAGATTGATCTGATTGTTTGATTTGATCGAACGTGATTTGTTTGGGATTGATCTAATTAATTGATTTGATTAATTTGATTTAATTAATTGATTTGTATTTAAAGATTATTATTAATTTTATTAAATACATAAATAAAAAGTTTACCTCGAGTAGGATTTGAACCTACGACCTACACTTTGCTAGAGTACCGCGCTAACCAACTGCGCCATCAAGGTTCAAGCCCCAATCAATGTAATCTTTGTCTTTATGTATGTAGAACTTATAATAATTGATTTGTATGTTTGAGAAAGAGACGATAGAGACGAGGGAGAGACGAACACGATGCACGTGTTCTACTACTATCTTAAAATGGTTTTAGCTTTTTGGTAGCAGATCTTATAAAATCGTATCTTACTGATCGCTCACATTTTGTATCTTATAACGGTCATAACTGCAAATTATTCATTCCTACATCAGGGGTTCCTCAAGGTTCAACTTTAGGGCCCTTCCTTTTTTTGGTAATTATCAATAATCTGCCTATTCATATCCCTTCTCAGAAATTATTTTATGCGGATGACCTAAAAATTTTTAATGAAATAAGTTGTGTTCAGGACTGTACTATGCTGCAAAATTACATAAGTAGCCTCCAATCTTGGTGTCAGTAGGACAAACATCACTTAAATATTACTAAATGTAAATCGATGACAGTTTCGAGAAAACTTAATACTATTCAATGTATCTATCGAATATCTGCCACAGCTTTAAACACGGTACTCTCCCATAGAGATTTAGGAATTACATTTGATAAAACGCTATCCTTTTCTATTCATATTAAAGAACGTATTAAACAGTCTTTTAAAGTGTTAGGATTTGTTATTCGCACATGTTTCGATTTCAAGAACATCTCACCATAATCGCTTTATTTTTATTTTTATTTTTCATTAGTAAGGTCTATTCTGGAATATGGTGCATTGATTTGAGAACCTTTCTATAAAAAGTATGAGAGTGCAATTGAAGGTATTCAACGCCGCCTTTAAAATATATACATTTTCGTACAGAAGGCTTCTACCCAGAGAGAGGCTACCCTCAAAATGTTTTACCTCTCATCACTTGCTACAAAAAGGAAACACATTATCCTGTCATTCTTGTATAACCTACTGTAAGATCATATAGACTGTGCAATCTTGCACAACGAAATATTTTACGTTGTTCGCCGTATATCGATTCAATTACATTCTATTTACCAAAATGCAGACCAACGCTTTAAAGAACTCTTCCTGTTTATGAAATTAGTTACATTTATAACTGCCTGACCAGTGTAATGGACATTTTTAACTGCCCTCTAAGCCACTTGTTGGATGCAATTAACTGACTTCATTATTGTATACAAAATTAGTTTTTCAGTTGACTTGTAAAATTAGTATGTTTTGTCCTTTTTTTCCTCTAAATGGCGCGTTAACCACAATTAATGTATAATTGTAGAGTACAGAGAATATATTTAAGCTATGTTGCAGAATGATTTTGTCTTTCTTGCTACTTTTTCGCACTTCTATAATTGCTTCTTTTTTAATGAGCTTGTATGTGTTCTGTTTGGGTGTAGGACCTGTTTGAACAATGAACGTTATTATTATTATTATTATTATTAGTCATAGAAGGTTTTAGACAGGACCGGACTTTTTCTAAAATGCTGCATTTAACCTCGTAAAAGAAATCTATTTTACTCAAATTGGATCTGACACGTTTTTTCGATAGCTAAACTACCGGAAATACACATGTTAAAGCGAAACTGAAAAAAAATTATGAATCGAGAAATTTTTTTCCTATGAGGCAAATTTCAATCTTTTTATACCTCTGTAATTAATTATTTTATTTATTAACCGATTTCATCCATTTTCGGTGCCGTGATAAAATCGATATTTTTAAACCAAAATTCAGTTTTGATATCAAACAACCTATTTTTAAATGTGGCGCATTTAGTATTAATGAAGTAGAACGGATGGGTGGGTGTACAGAGAGAACATACTGAACGTGTTGTAGGAAAGTTCGGAAGCCAAAGAGTCAATGAGAATGGTGAACGCCTGGTGAACATCTGTGTGGAGAGAAGCCTGTTTGTATCCGATACGTGGTTTAACATAAAAATGTGCATATGTATACATACACACAAAAGTAATGCGCGGATCGGAGTGTGGCTCGAACCACTTCTTGGTTGTATCGAGAGTGTGTTTAGGGCAAAAGTGGGTCTGGAGAAAGAAAGCAAACGTAGTTCGAACGTCCAGAGTTAGGGTAAACAAACTAGTGGAAAATGGTGCAACAATGAAATACGCAGATGCTGTGAGTAAGGAGTTGAATGTGAGTGAAATAGTGTGGAACGAACAAATAAAAGGCACTGACGTTGAAAGTACATGAATAAGCTTGAAAAATTGTGTTTTCAATTGTACCGTGCGGATATGTGGAAGAGCGACTGTAGGTAGACAAAATGAGCTTGATGGAATGAGTCGGTAAAAAAGGTAGTATGTAAGGAAAAAGTTGCGTACATGGCAATGATTGCTGCAAAAAATGAGACTGAGAGAAAGCGATTGTATGAGGTGTACAGATTAAGAAACAAAGAAGCGAAGGAGGCAGTGACAATAAGTAAAGAAGGCGTAATGGGTGTGGAAGGAGACTTTTTAAGAGAAACAAAAAACTCTTCTGGAAATCGGCCAAAAATACAAAAGGTGCCCCGAAACAGAACGCTGTAGAAGTGATGAATATGAGCAACGAAATAGTATGGGACGATTTTGAGGTGAGGAAATGCTGGCAAGAATATATCGGAAAGGTGTACAGTAGTGAGAAAAGTAGGACTTAAGCGTTAAATAAGGAGAATGTAGAAGGAATAGTGAATGAAACTGAGAAGGATATTAGGATAAAAGAGGTAGAGAAAACGGTAGGAAGGTTGAAAAACAGCAAGGGGGCAGGCGTAGATGAAATCACTGGTGAAATGCTAAAATATGGAGGTGCAAAACTGATACGAAGATTGGGTGAATTTTTCAATGTATGCCTTATGTGTGGAAAAGCGCAGAGGGAATGGAAGAGCGTGATCATTGTACCACTGTATAAGGGTAATGGGAACAAGAGTGATTGCAAAAATTACAGAGGAATAAGTTTGTTCAACGTGCCTAGTAAAGTATTTGGAAAAATACTGACTGATAGAGTACAGGAAACTACGCAAACTAAGATTTGAGATGTGCAGGATGGGTTCATGCCAGGGAGAGAATGTGTCGATCAGATTGCTCTCCAGCAGGTGATCAAAAAGTGTAAAATGGAAGCTGTAGCATAGGACAGAGTAAATAGGGAAGAGCTGAGCGAAACGAATATGGCGTAAATAAAGGTCTAATAAACGGATTAAGGGAAATATACAACGGTAGACGGCCATGTGTTGGGGTGAGAGGAGGTTTGAGTGAATACTTTAATATTGAGCAAGGAGTGCAACAAGGCTGTGTGATGTCACAGTGGTTGTTTAATTTAAACATGGATAAATGTGTTAGACAAGCATGTACCGATACAAGTGGCGTAATGGTTAGTGACCTAAAATACGTCACTAACGATTACACCACTTAATGTACGAGCTGGAAGGAAGGTGATTGGAAGTATGTGGACGATAATGAGAAACGAAACCATGAGCCCAGCTGCGAAACGAGCAAATGACGTGTGTGTCCTATCAGTACTGTATGGAAGTGAGACATGGGTATGTCAAAAAAAATCACGAAAGAAAAATAAATGCCGTGGGTACGAGATTCCTCCGAAGCGCATGTGGTAAAACGAGAAGGGACAAGACACAGAATGAATGCATAATGACGGAGTGTGGCGAGGAAGAGATGATGATGGATAGATATAAAAGTAGTACACTACGTTGATTTGGTCACATTGAGAGAATGAACAACGCAAGATAAACGAAGCAAATCTATCTGGGTGAGGTTAGAGTTAAGGCCGTGTCTGGTAGGCTGCGTAAAACTTGGCTGAATCTAGTAGAATGTATGATAAAGGAAAGAAAGATTGTAGCAAACCTTTTAAGCTGTGTTGAAATTTGCAATAATTTAGGCAACTTCGTTCATTTTTGTGTCATGTGAATTGCATACCTTAGTGGCTGAAAAGTATGCGTTTAGGTATTTTAAAGTGGAGCTGTGCGCGCATTTGGTTTTGTACATTGAGTTCATGCGCAGACACCTTTTTGAGGATGTCGTTGTTGTACGATAATGAAAGCAAAAAGCGTCCACATTTGCTCTTGTATATTTTTATCAAAAGTGTCGTTTATTTTACGGTAAGAGCTAATTAAACCTACTTTTCATTGTTGATATATTTATCCTTTTTTGGCACTTTTATTTTACTTTTATTATTTTTTATTACGTTAAATTTTCCTTTTACGTAATTTCATTGTACTATTACGTTTCAATTTAACGACGGTGACGCAGTATATGTTTGTTGCTATGCAGACAATTATAAATAAATGGTACATTAACCCGTGTAAATCAACCAATTTTGGCTGTTTGTAAAGGAAGTTACTTATTTGGAATCAACGAATATCAAAACCCTGTTATATTTCATTTCAAGATCAATTGCACAACTAAATTGGAAAGGGTGGCTGCGTCAGTAACAGTATACCAGTGACAACCAAAATTTAAAAGTACTACAGGTATTTCATTTCTAATCAACAGTGAAGGTATTTTTAAGTTAATTCGGATTTACTAACATTAGTATTTAGATTTGCTACTGTATAACTTGAGTTAAAGATTTTTATAATAAACCTTATTATTGTTTCCAATTTTACATTTATTACATTTACAGTTTCCTTGTGTTCCATAAAATAAGTTGGCATCCGAGGTATTTTAACATTTATTTACAGGTTGAAGATACATCTTTTTTGTAAAGCGAACATATCTAACCACACACACATTTTTATTTTAATTTTAATTAAAGCAAAGCAAATTTTAAGAACATGGCCCGTTTAATCGCTGACTAATCTGAAGGCACAAAATCTTATGTTTATTATTAGGAGTGTAAGTAATATTAAGGGTGGAATTATTAACAGCAACAAACCTGCTACACCCAATTTTTATTTTTTATTACAAGATAAGGAGTTTTAAAAATAAAAGGGTATCAGAGACAGTGTGTGAATGTTGCGGAAGCTAGGGAGGTATGCGGAGATAGGAAAGCATCCATAAAGATTGTGAATGAAAAATAAAAGTGAAAATTAAGTTAATTATCAATGTCCCAATTGACAAATAATCAATATTTGTCTCAAATTAGGCATTTACAGGTAAAATGTCATTATGGTTTTATTAACTCGTGAAGATAAGATTTCAGTGAAATAATTAAGGGAGTCCTTCAATTATAGTACTAGAAAATTAGTTCCTACGTCTCCGCAAAAAATTGGCAAATAAGAACAATTTCAAAATTTTTCGCCCATTTAAGAGAAATCAATGGCTCAATCGAAATGAAACAAGGACGTGGACGAAAAAGAACAGCAAAAACAGAAGGAAATATTAATAGAGTAATAGGTATTATTGAAAATCACAACAAGGTAAGAAAACTAGTTCAATACGAATCAAAAGAACGTTAATAATGAGAATTTAAAAAAGATTGGGCTTAAAATATACTGTCAAAAATTAACACCCGATTTAAACACTGGAACGTTGCCAACAACTGCTTCGCAGAATTAGGACACGCGAAGAAGTCGGGAAAATATGGTTCAGTGGTGAAAAGGTGTTTTCTCTAAGCCAAACTAAAAATACAGAGAACAATAGGGTTTATACTGCTTCAGAAAAGAAGAGAAATATTCCCTTGTAAATCCTTTTGATTCCTCGCCAACATTTCGCTTCGTCTATTATGGTCTCCGTTGCGGTATCAGCTGTAGGAAGGACTTCAATTATTTTTGTGGACAACCATATAAACTCTGGGGTTTATCAAAGAGATATCCTATCGAATATGTTGCCAGCTATTGGACAAGTTTCTACACATTTCAGCAGGATGGGGCGACTACTCATACATCACGGAAAATAGTAAGGTTTCTGCAAAAACAATGTCCCGATTTTATTGAAACCAACAATTGGCCTCTAAACAGTCCAAACCTCAGTCCGGTCCACTATTGTGTACGGGGACGGTTGCAAAACATGGTATATTACAACCACATCTTTGAAACAATTCATCGACTAAAAGATCGGATTGACGAACGTTGGATAGAATTTTCACAAGACGTAATCACAAGTGCAAATCGGACAATTTCGCCGAAGGCTACGAGCAGTTGTTGATGATCGTTGCGGACATATTCACGGACAATTTTTGTAGTAGCCTTTCTTTCCAATATTAGTTGGCTTAACTATTCCTAGTTGCTTCTAATTCCTTTCTTTCATTGTGTTTTTTAAACATTATACAATTTTTAAACGTTGCTGTGTTTGTTTTATTTTCGCTTTAGCATGTGTGTATTTACGGTAGTTTAACTATGGAAAAAACGTATCAGTTCAGATTTCAGTAAAACAGATTTCTTTTGCAACGACGTTAAATCCCGCATTTCAGAAAAATTTGCCTAAGACCGATCCTGTCTAAAACTTTTTGATCTAAACTAGACATCCTATGAAGAACATGCCAGCCTACCTGCCCTCCAAAAACTAATTAAAAATGTGCAACAGGTAAAAAGTTATTTATTAGCGATGAAAAAGTATTTAACGTTAATTTGGCTCAGTGTATATTCTGCAAGTAAGTAATAAGGAACATGCAAAACGGATTAAAAAATAAAAGTACACTAACAAACACAAGGGAATGTCATTTAAATTGTATTGATGTAAAAAAAAGTAAAAATGTGTGTTTTTTGTGTAAGGGCTGAGTTAAAAGTTGTTCCTCAAAAACTGTAATATATTTGGAACCCATGGCTATGGTTCGATTTACTTCTAAACTATTACAGTTGATAATATTTTAATCGCATCGATTATCACAGGGTGTTTTTATTTTGTGTGGTATTACTTTCATCATGGATTTAATTGTGTCTTTTGAAGAGTCTCTGGTTGCAGCGTTCGAACTAATTGTGAAATCTCCATGGTTTTGGCTTCTTTTTGGTTGTCTTCAGTTGCTTTTCACTAGAGCCCATGGGCGCTAGTTTAGAACTATTTGGTGAGTTATCTTTCCTTGGCACTAAAGTTACATTGTTGTCTTCATACAGCATCACGGTCGCCTTCTCATAGTGGCACGAAGCTACTTCAGGCCAGAAGAAAGTAAATACCTCTTGTGGTCTCACAAGGGACAATAACTTCTTTTGCAGACATTCTGTGATGTACTAAATCGAGCTTTATTGACCCAGAAGTCACAAAAGATTTCCTTCTTTCCCCGCAACTGAAAATGGATTTCCGTGTAAGATATTTTTCGGAAATTTGGACTTCTTAGCCCTGAATTCCTTTCTGACTTTTCCTTGCTCACCAGCAATATAAATTTCCCAGCCATTCTGTAACAACCCATTTTGAGTTGTATTAAAATATACCGCAATTTAGGGTCTTCGTTCGTTTAGTTGTAAATATAAGAAACAGTTTTTAATTATTGAAATATAGGTATGAGGTAGACAACTTAATTTGCATTTTGGTGTAACTTAAGTGCATATCTTTTTAGGGGTTTATAGTTCTATATCGTTGACTTAATTCTTTGCGCAAATATTTTCGCGCAACGCGTCATCATCACCTGATATTCTAGGCGTCCATGTTTGCTCACTTTTTGTGGTACGCTGTGAGATGCAGAAAGCTTTTTTTGGGTTTCCACCTAAATTTTGTGAAAGTGCCATTGATTTGATGGTAAGATCATTTAACTCGTAATACTAAAAATTAAAACATTTGCTCTTTTCAGACACTTTCTTTTATTTTTACTGTGATTTACACTTTTATTACTATTACTTTTCTACTTTAATTACATTTTAAGTGCGCATTTAATTTTACTGTTGCGTACGCTTTCATTTTATGATTGCAATATTTATTTGAAATTTTCAAGAAAATGCATTAAACGGATTATTCAATTTCATGAACATAAATTTATAAGAAGGAGAATTCCAATTTATGGGTATGGTTTGCCACGTAAAGTGTTATTTCGAGATATTGCGCAATATTGATGCCAAGATGACATCACCTTGGTTTGCATTTCCGCATTTATTTCTGTAATACCAGGGGTTCTCAAGAAGTATTGTATTTAGTGACAGGTATTTTTATCAATACTTTAGTAATTTAAGGTTATTACCATTAGTTTTTAAGATATATTTTATATAATTCTAACTTAAATATTTAATAAACATAGTCTGTATATTTTTTACATTTTGATAACATTTTTATTGTAAACAACCTCGGTTTAGTTATTTCAAGCATAATTAAAAAATAACTTGCGTCCGAGATCATTTTTATTAGTGTTACATTGCAATTTTTATATATTGGTATTCCGTGGAAGTAATCTAGCAGAAATTGTGGTAATTAAGCAAATCAAAAGATTGGACCACCCTATGCTAATTTACCGACTGAATCTAAGGCATTATTTGTGATGAATGGTTTGTATCTCTAGTTAGTTTAACGATTTGTTTTGGAGAACGATTTAACTCATTCATTTATACATTTTTCATTATACCTTGACCATCACCATTTTTTTATTATAATTCAACTGACCAAAATTACAGAGAACATATGTTTCATCGTTCATAATGCGAAAACGTTTTTTTTTAATCCAATTTTGGCTTTCGTGCTCGCCTATTCTTCTCAAAATACTTTATACGTCTTAAAACCCATTTTCTTCTTGATTCGGCGTACTGACATCCGAATTACCCACCTTCTTGTGTGTGAGTGTGTGAATGTGTGTGTGTGTGTGTGTGCGTGTGTGTGTGTGTGTGTGTGCGTGTGTGCGTGTGTGCGTGTGTGCGCGTGTGCGAGTGTGCGTGTGTGCGTGAGTGCGTGTTTGCGTGTGTGCGTGTGTGCGAGTGTGCGAGTGTGTGTGTGTATGTGCGCGCGTGCGTGCGTGCATGCGTGCGCGCGTACGTGTGTGTGGGTGCGTGCGTGCGTGGGCGCGTGTGTGTGTGTGCGTGTGTGTGTGGGTATGTGATTGTGTGAGTGTGTTTGTGCGTGAGTGTGTGTAAGAGTGTGAGTGTGAGTGTTTGTGTGTGTGAGTGTGTGTGTGTGAGTGTGTGAGTGAGTGTGTGTGTGTGTGTGTGTGGTGAGTGCGTGCGTGCGTGTGTGTGTGTGTGGTGAGTGTGAGTGTGGTGTGTTGTGTGTGGTGTGTGTGAGTGTGGTGTGTGTGTGTGTGTGATGTTGAGTGTGTGTGTGAGTGTGGAGTGTGAGTGTGAGTGTTGTGTGTGGTGTGTGTAGTGTGAGTGGTGAGGGTGTGGTGTGGATGTGTGAGTGTGTGTGTGTGTGTAGTGTGTGAGTGTGTGTGTGGGTAGTGTGTGTAGGTGTGAGTGTTTGAGTGTGTGAGTGTGAGTGTGGTGTGGTGTGGTGAGTGAGTGTGAGTGTGAGTGTGAGTGTGGTGTGAGTGTGTGAGTGTGAGTGTGAGTGTGATGTGTGAGGTGTGAGGTGTGGAGTGTGAGTGTGAGTGTGAGTGTGAGGTGGTGTGAGGTGTGAGTGTGAGTGTGGGTGTGAGGTGTGAGGTGTGAGTGTGGTGTGAGTGTGAGTGTGTGGAGGTGTGAGTGTGGTGTGAGGTGTGGGTGTGAGTGTGAGTGTAGTGTGAGTGAGTGTGAGTGTGAGTGTGAGTGAGTGTGAGTGTGAGTGGTGTGAGTGTGAGTGTGAGTGTGAGTGAGTGAGTGTGAGTGTGAGTGTGAGTGAGTGTGTGTGTGTGTGTGTGGTGCGTGCTGCGTGCGTGCGTGCGTGCGTGCGTGCGTGCGTGTGTGCGTGCATTCATGCATGTGTGCGTGTGTGTGTGAGTATGAGTGTGTGAGTATGTGAGTGTGTGATTATGTGAGTATGTGAGTATTCACACAACTTTTCTTTATAAAGTATTTTAATACAAAGCCAAAATTCATTAAGAATTAAATAAACTGCAAATGCTCAAACTGGATTATCGATATTTTATAGAAGTGGACGGCTTTGGAATTTTTTTTATAGCATTTATTTGTCTATAAACGTTTATCTGACATAAAATTTTAAACATCCATCTGGTATAACTCATAGATTTTGTTTTTCAATGCTGCCTATTTTCGTGATGAACGTATTAAAAATGAGGTTGCATAATGATAAAAAAAATATATAGAATTATAAAAATTATTTCATTTCTTTCAATTTTCGCTTTGTACGTTGGATGGTCGTATGTTACACATCAGATATTTTTTCTACAAAACTTTGTTTTTAATTTTACCAACACTCGATGAAAATTAAAACTCTTTTTGACGTGATTTTTCACCTTAGCTAGAACTTTTTGAAATGTTTAATAAACTCTTATAAAATTTAGCTATTTATGTATCAAGTCCATAATGCAAGGCTATATTGAACAAGTCTGGTTTATGGTCGAGCGAGCATAGCGAGTAAGGCCATAAAGAGGGCGATTTCAATAAAGCCGTATTATGGACGAGTTGTATATAAAGCTGTTCGACTGCCAAATTTGGCTTATTAAGAAAATTAATTATGACTGTTCTATATATTTATTTGAAAACTTCGAAATCTGACATCATAGTAAAATAAAGTAACTTTATTTTACCAGTAAGATAACCTTATTTTATTTCACAAGTACAATAAAGAGGTACTTTATAGTCGCAAAACTAAGTCATAAACAGTCCTGTATAACGTAGTCGGACATAAACAAATTTATGTCATTCCGTTAACAAAATGACAATTTTAGTATGTTTTTTTAACGGTAAAACCCAAATTTGATAAGCTTTAAAGCTATTATGTAAACGTACTTTGTAAATCATAATAAAATAAATTAGTACCTACGTTATAATTTAAATTATTACTCCATGTGATTATACTAATACTACCAATATGAAAATAATCATTACTGATTGTCTTTCTTTAAAGCTCAACTCAATTTGTAAAAGCATATTCATACAAAATGGGACCTGCCTAAAAATGCTTTTTTCATCTGCAAACCAGATGAACATTCAGAAGCTTTTATTTTACAAAGGAACCCCTAACGTGAATTTTAGGGTGAATACTTAAATGAATGCAGATTTTTACGTACAGCTTGGGTTGATTATTTTAAATTTTTAATTTTACACCTCTATTTACATACTCTTACAAAGAAAACATCATTGATTAATTAAACCTAAATTGATTACATTTACATAAATTTTTCAGTCTTATTTTATGTTTAATTAATAATTATAATACTACTTGTATAAGAAAAAAATTATGAATTACTTAGTGAAATTTATTTTTAGGTCACAGGATTAAATGATTCTCGTCTAACGGAACTCCTGAAGGAATGCCTGCAAAAGGTTTGTGAACTGCAAGCAGATATGCAAAGAACTGATGATGAGCAGAATAATCCAGAAGCTGCTGGATATGCGGCTTGTGCAATGGAGACGTTACGATTTTTATCAGCTGAAGGTGTTCCTTCCAACCATCCAATTGTACGTCAGCTACAAGAACGCTTTACTAACAATCCAAATTTGAATAATTAATTATGAACCATTTTATCCTTAAAAATCTAGTCATTTTCATTATTGTAAATTAAGGGGGTGCCCTTAAGGTTTTATTCTAGTCAATCAGATTTTTATGTATTCTAGTCATAAATATAATATATGTTTTGTGTACTTTATGTAGTATGTAGACTAGCACAGATATTACACTTATTGAAAATTGCACAATTAATTAAGCAGTTTTCTTGCTTGTATCACATTTTCTTACATCACTGGTATAAAACAAATCAGTTCCTTTAAATGCCATTAACAGCAATTGCCTTCTTTCTTCTTGCATTATCGTTTTACCACCAACAAGCTGCACCATCTCATCAAATTGTAAATACGCCAATCTCTTTTGTAATAAAGGCTTTATAGGTGGATTCTCATTTTCGCGTTTTCTGTACCCAAACAAATTTACGTCACCATTTTCATCACTTGAAATCATATTCACAAAGCGTGTTTCTAAAAGAGTAATTTAACTAAAACTAAATTTTACTACAGTTCGTCAATGTGACCTAGGGGGGTGGTAAATCATAACCGTTCCATTCCCTTCTAAAGAGGGCGAAATGTGAACATCTGGTCTACACTCACAAATAAATTTTATATTCCTACAACAGTTCTGTCCGCAACAAAAACATGTGTTTGCATAATTTAAAATATAGTACTACAAGCTAAAAGAAATTTGTAAAAGTACTCATTCGTTATCTAATCATTCTGTATAATAAAAGGCATCATCATTTACCTTATCCAATAATCGATTGCAATAAATTAAGGATCTGAAATTAATTGTGCATTTTATTTGAACCTTTACTTTACTCAAGGGATATTAATTTTATAACTTACTTCAGGACCAAATTTTATTGCATGGTTATTTTAGGTCCAGTTCTATTTTAAATTTAATTGTTTTAAGCACAAGGTGCATATACTAAATGGAATGATGGAAATAGAATATTATGTGCATATTAAGTGATTTGTTTCACACATCGACCACAAATTGGCTTGCGGTATTTAAAAGCTTGAAAAGCTGTTAGCTATAAATCCATTTGGTACATTTATTGAGATAAAGATTACTCAATATTGATTACCATCTATTCACTTTATTCTCTACACTCAATTTTGTACGGTAGTTTAGCAAATATTATTAAACATGCATTAAGTATCAAAGTGTACTTATGTCAATCGTGTGAACACTTCTCTACATCTTAAAAAGAGAAACAGGGTACTCCAATCATGTTAGCATTCTATTAGCTAAAATCTGGAGCAACGTATTTATTATATCAGTAATAGGCAGTTTTAAAGCATGCAGTATACCACAAGGGTCAATTGCGGGTTCGTTTCTATTCATAATTCCTACACGTGCATCCAATTTACAGACGACACTACTGTTTTGTGTAAGCATGTGAGAACCCCGCTACTCTTAAATTCAAGTGAATACTACTGAATTATTGTTAAATGCAATTAACCCTCCAATTGTGTTCGGGTCAATATGACCCAATCGCGTTCTTCTAATGTGCATAATTCGTTAATTTATTTAAATACCTATTTGGTTGCCACTGCATGACTTTTATTTCATTACTCTAATAACGGTTGAGATTGATATTAGAAGATTATAACCAGTTTTTTTAATGCATTTGTTACGCTCACTGTGTTTGGGTCTATGTGACCCGGTGATTTGTGTGGTTCAAATTAGAAGAACAAGAAGCAGATTATTATCATAGACGAATGTATTTTATTAGTTTTGTTTTATTTTAAATAACTTACATAATACTGCCACATTATTGCGCATATTCATGGGCGTAGCCAGAACAGGGAGGGCAACTGCCCCTGGAAGACAAAAATAAATTAAATAATTTTAAATTTTAATAAACAAAAATTAAATCTAAAATATACATATTTTTCTGTTCTGCATATTTTTTGTTATCTGTTTTATATATTTTGTTTGTTGTTGTGGTCGTTTGGTTGGTTTTATGAACATTTTAAAATTAATTAATAAGCTCTAACAAATAAAATTATTCGCGTGTCCTTTGTCACTAAAATATATTTTATCAGCAAAAACAAAGCTGTTTGAAAAACTGACATAGTGCTAAATATATATTAATAGCGTTTTCGATCTATGCATTTAATGCATTGGTGCACACCAGAATTGTCCCACACCAGAATTGGATAAAACGAGTGTTCGATTTACTCTCAGTATAGGGAGAGTGTTGTATAGTGGGACAATATTTTCAAATGATCATAAATTTATATTTTAATCTTGAATCAGATTCTCAGCGAATCATTATACTGAAACATAAAAGTATTATTAAAAGTTTTAGAACTATGAAAAAGTAAAAGGCTGATTAGAATAGGCTTGTCCACTATACACAAGTCCCACTATACAACCAACTGTTTCATAGTGGGACTAGGGTCATTGCATACTGGGACAACCTGATAATAATAGGATTAAGTTGAAAGAAAATGAATGTACGCCAGAAAAGATTCAAAATCATATTTTATTCAAAAATATTCCGAAAACATTGCTTACATTGCTGAGCATTGGCAACTAGAACATATACAAAAACAAAGGATATAAAATAAAACAAATAAACACAAAACGAATTTAAATAAATAGAAACCTTATTCTATGTTATAAGAAGAAAAGTCATATTTAAAACACCAAAGTTTGATGCGCGTTCGGTCCTCCAGAAATAAAGGAACGGGAAGTTTAATTACAATATCATCTTTCATAATCAAATCTTCGTCCTTTTTCTGGGAAGAGGAATTTATCATTGGCAGTCTTTTCAAATAATTCACGACATACTCTGCCGCTTCAATTTTTCAACTTGCCCAACATAATATTTAATTCTCTTCTTCACTGGTATTTAACAATAACAAAATCATTTATATTTATATCATAATCTGCTTCCGTTTCAATTTTGTCCGATATTTCGTCCGATATATCGGAACTGTCATCACACAAATCTTCAATTGACACGTCACTGTCGCTGGAGTCTGCAAAACTTTTTGTGACAGCGGTTACCTTTACTTTCTGTGTTTTTCTGTTTTTTTGGCTATTTTCTTCTTCTTCGCTTCTTTCTTCAATCAGTGGCGTATCGGTTAGGATCATTGATGTGACTTTTCTTTCTGATTTAATTTTCTGGATGCTGCTTTTAAATGTGGTCTTATTGATTCAGTAACAATATTCTTTTAGGAGTTAAATGCAAGGCAAACATTATCCGCATTCTCCTGGAGCAACCTAGTTGGGCAGTGTCTTCTTCTGAAGGCAAACCATCTTTATCACAAATATCAGGATTATTCGTAGCATTATCGTCAATAGGCTCGGTAATATTGTCAACAGGCTCGGCAAGAGGCTGAACAGTGGCAACAGTTGGCAGCAGATTCCCCAACAGGCTCTGTACGATTTGTGACAAACGAACACAAATAGTCTGATTCCTGAAATATTTCGAATTAAATGGCCAGATCCTGTGTGTTGGAAGCCTTTAATTATGTTGCTTGGTGAAAGGCTGTAAAAGATTTTCCAACTATATCCGCTATGTTGTACAAAGTTACTGGGATACCTGGATGATTGAGCAACCATTCGTCCATGGCTTTATTGTAGTATCCCTTAAACGGACCAAAACAGGTCACGTCGAGTGGCTGAAGCTTGTGACTACAATGTGGTGGTAATGTAACCAATACAATGCCGTTTATCTTGCAATATTGTAGGACTCTAACATCCATATGGCTCTCATGGTTATCTAGTATTAATAATATCTTGTTATCTGCATTACAATGTACTGCATCTGCAACGTGTTTCAAATACTCCAAAAGTTTGTTCCAGTCATCCAGCCACTGGGGTTTGCGGCGCCTTTTGATCCAGGTGGTGCACCATTACATGTGCGGTTTAAAGTTTCTCCTCGAAAATGAAAATGGCGGTACGTATGTACCATTAGCACAGATAGTGGCACACATTGACTAAAACTCTCTCGGCGCTCGTCACTTTACCTACTTGCTTTTGACCACACGGGGCCATTATTTTTGGGCCTTGTAAGTGGTAACTGCGGTTTCATCGCAGTTGTATATATGATTAGATTTAAACCATATTTTTCAATCACGTTACGCAGGTTGGTAAAAATAGACCAACATTATGTTTATGAAAACTTGTTGCACTGCTTAAGCTGGTGGCTTCAGGTGTTCGTAGACTTATGTTGTGTCTCGCTCTGAAAAGCTTCATCCATTCCTCTCCGGCACTCTTATCTCGCTTCCAAGATTCTGGAATTGATTTTCATTGAGATAGCAAATCTGTACGCGAATAAGCGGGTTTCTTTAGCTGACAATCCATAACACATATTTGCTGCAGTAATCAAGTATTCACTAAGCAACTGTTCTTCGTCATCTGAAAAATTTGAGAAAATCCATGATGCCTCTCAAACAAAAACTTGCTTTTCTTCACTGGCCTATATTTTGTGACATATCTGTGTAAAGCGGATTTGGTAACGTTATATTGACCAGCAGCATCTCTGATTTTAATATTTTGATTTATTACAGCAACACAGCTCGCTTCATCTTGGCTGCATTTTCTACGTGGGCTTGCTTACTATCTTTATGAGATTTGTTGGTTCTCCTAACCCTTTTTGTTATCCATTTTCTGCAACCAAAAGAAATATCTGTTATCCATAGTCTTATAGGTACCAAAATAACCTTAACTTAACCACATTACTATAAGTAAATCATGGGTAACGTAAATTGTTTAAAATAAAATTCAGCAATATAGCTAGCCAAACCATAAAACATTATTTAAATAATGTGATACAATTGTCTGTCCAAAATAACTACTATCCATTGCAGACTATGCACAATTCAATTGTTTTACCATTATAAAACAGTGGGGTTTATAGTGGACAGTCCCAGTATGCACATAATTTTGTCCCACTATAAAACAGTATACCTTTTTAGGTTATTAATTTATGTTAACAAAAACATAAATATAAGCAATATTGATCTCAACTTACCTTGCAAACACTTTAGACAATATGTAGAAAATTTTCACATAAATCCTTTGATAAATAACGCCGATATTCGATACGATTTCAACACGAAAATAAAATCGCTTCCTAGAAATCAGATGTTCGGCGGTTTCAGACAAACAAGGAGTTTCTGATAATATTTTTAGCTGATGACAGAGGCAGTACACGTAAATGTCGCTCTAATTAATTCGGATATTTTCGTCGTTTAGTTTGCGGGAAATTTGAATTGTCCCAGTATGCAACCTGTCCCAGTATACAACAGTCTCCCTACGTCAATTTTTAGTGTTCGATTCAACTACTTAACAGTCGGACATTTTTGAGAAAAATGGTAAAAAATTGTCACTTTTTTGTTTTCATTTAACTACATTTTTAATCCTATTAATTAATTAGAATAAATTTACTCAATAAGTAGTTTTAATGTGAAATATTTTGAAACATTCAATACACAATCCTACATCAGAATCCGAAATAAATACTCTTATAACGTACGTAAGACCTGCACCAACAAGTTAAAACAAAGTTGCCGGAACGAGACTCGGATCGTCAGTGTACGGAAAAATGTCACGCCCGAGTGCAGTTCGTGCAAAACTATCAAGTGGTTAAAACACAACTTGCTCCAAATCCTAACATAGGACAATATTTTTGCAACAACTATTGAGTTGGTGTGTAAGTGCTCTTGTCTAGCGACAGTGTCCTATTTAATAGTGTAACGAAACGCCACTGGTTTTCTTCGAGAAAATCGAGATACAAGTGAGGAATATACGGAACCGGCGATGCGAATGTTCTGGCAATTTCTAGGCTCAAAAGGGTATATAAAATTGCCTATCCGGCGCGAAGAGAGACAGTACAGTATAGTACATAGTGCAGGTTGCGAAGTTGCATACGGCGAATAGAAAGCGAGGCGCGAGATTTAAAGCGGAATAGTTAAAAAGTGTTGAGAAAGTGAATATTTGTGTTGTTTTGTTAACTTTATTGGTTTTAAATAAAGTTGATGTGAATCTGTGAATAATTATCAGTGTTAAATTATTGCCTGAGAAACAAGAGGAAAATCCGTAACAATAGTTTTACCACAGAATAAAGAGACAGAAATCACAGAAAAGACAATATGGACATAAGAAATTTGTTACAAAAGGTAAGTTAAATAATTTCAGTAGAAAATTAAATTTTAATTAAAACTTTAGAGTCATTCCATTAGAAATGGTCCAAAATTTGAAAATTGGTTGCTCGACCAGCACCAAATAAAACAAAACTACCATGTAATAGTAGTAAAGACACCTGTCGCCGCCATCTTGGATTTTGACGTCACAAGCGCCCACGTGGGGCCGGTTTTCCATTATTTTACACATCCACGTGTGAGACCGGATTTTCCACCCCTATTTGCATATCCACGTGTGAGACAGGATTTTCCACCCTTATTTTTACTCGCTTACTTGTGAGACCGGGTTTTCACCCTATTTTTTATATATCCTCGTGTGAGACCGTATTTTCAACCCTAATTTTTACACGCTTACGTGTAGGCCGGATTTTCCACCTTATTTTTACTCGCTTACGTGTGAGACCGTATTTTCAACCCTTTTTCAACCCTAATTATTTTCGCTTTTGATTCGTCCACGTGTAGGACGCGTTTTTCAACCCTTTGCATTCTTAATTAAGGCCTTTTTGTATTTATCAGATCCGTGTGGGGATATATTTTCAACCCTTGATGAAATTTTTAACTGTTTTGTTTGTATTAAGGGCCTTTTGACAGCAATTTTGTGTTCACTAGCGTGAGCGACGTACATTTCAACCCTGACAGTATTTTCAACCTTTTTTTGTATTAAGAGCCCTTTTGGCGGGGAGCCCCTAAAGGATAGGCAAATGGATGTGCACGTAGGATCGTATTTTCTACCTATTTTAAGGGTTAATAAACGGTAGAATATTTTGGTATTAAAGAAGCTAATCAAGGTAAGGTAACGTATACGTTTGATTTTAAATACACTATTAAATTCTATAACCGATAATAAACAGTTAATGGCATTGCATAATCAGCTAATTACCCTGTTGTTGTCATACAATGTGAATGTACGGTTTAGCGACTATTTAATATGATTTGAATTTTATCAAATGAGATTGCATAATTGTTGTTATTATTAAAATCATTATTAGATTTCTTTAAACCCCATCTATAGATTGTGGTCCTCTACCTGTTTGAAAATTCACTTGAATATATTTTAAAATGAAAATGCTTTAAAAATAAAATGTGTAATTAACTAATTGATTAACCTGCTTACAGCAATAGTAATATCGAAAATTAAGGAATGTCGCTTTTATTTATTTAGCTTTTTAATACGTATCATTTATATGCAATATATTCTGGTTTTAAATATGAGTCACAATGTATCGCAATGCTTTCTGCTTTAATTATAGGTCATAATTAAATCTAGTTGTCGCTCAAGGTAATCACTACCAAATTAATCTCATCTACAACAAGAAACTTAATATCAATAATGTTAACAAAGTATTTTTATAATGCCATTTCTCGCATAGTTTAATGTCCATGTATGGTCATATTTTAGTCTTGGGAGATCGGATTTTGTCACAAAATACAAGCACAGGAACAATTACAAGTACAAGCACAAGCGCAAGACAGGTACATACAAACACGCAAACACGAAAAACGAAAAATCGCAAACACGAAAACGAAAATTGCAAACACGAAAATTCGTAAACACACAAACTCACAAACACAAAAACGAAAACGAAAATTTGCAAACACGAAAATAACAAACACACAAACGCGCTGAGTACGAAAAACGCAAACACGAAAATCGTAAACACAAAATTCTCAAACACGAAAACCGCAAACATACAAACGCACAAACACGAAAACACACAAAACGAAAACACGCAAAGCTGCCGAATGAATTAAGACTGGTTTGAGTCTATAACAAAATGATTCTCTCTGTCTCTGTCTCTGTCCCTGTCTCTGTCTCTGTCTCTGTCTTTGTCTCTGTCTCTGTCTCTCTCTGTCTCTGTCTCTGTCTCTGTCTCTGCATCTGTCTCTGTCTCTGTCTCTGTCTATGTCTCTGTCTCTGTCTCTGTCTCTGTCTCTGTCTCTGTCTCTGTGTCTGTCTCTGTCTCTGTCTCTGTCTCTGTGTCTGTGTCTGTCTCTGTCTCTGTCTCTGTCTCTGTCTCTGTCTCTGTTCTGTCTCTGTCTCTGTCTGTCTCTGTCTCTGTCTCTGTCTCAGTCTCCGTCTCTGTCTCTGTCTCTGTCTCTTAATCGCATACGGTCGAGGTGCGTGTCTGGGTAGTTGATTAGAAGCACATACAAGTCAAACACATTCTTCTTGTGGCTGGGGATCGATTTCAAGCATCTCAACACTTGTGCCGCATACATCTTTCTTCAATTTTTATCTGCACTCTGTTTGAGGCTGTAGTACGTTTTCTAATACATAAACAGAATCTTCAATACTGTGATACGTGTAGCAGCAAAACACATTAGCTAGTTAGTTTCACCTCTATATTACTTTACATGCAAGCCTGATCTAATCATAAATAAATACATCTGTTAAAAAGCTAATTAAACATAACCCATGGCCTGGGTATAGCAAGCACGCTTCCAATTATAGCTTTTAGACAACACAATAGGGCCTACAACTAAATACAATCGACTAGCACTGCTTTAGTACGAGGATCAAACGAAAAACGCGCATGCACGTACGCACGCACGTACACGTGCACGCACGCACACGTACGTACGCACGCACGTACACACGTATGCACACACGCAAGCTAGCACGCTCGCACGCACGCACGTATGCGCGAGCGTTCGCACGACCGTACGTACGCTCACGCACACGTATGTGCACACACACACACACACACACACACACACACACACACACAACGAGAGCGAAAACACGCTAAAGCGAAAACTTGTAAACTTGCAAACATGAATCAAGACGGTGGAGCACCGCTAGAAAAAACAGGTTTATTAACAAAACCGAAGGAAAGCTTAACGTTTTGAAAATATATTATTATTATTATTATTATAACAACAATACATCATTATTATTTAATAACATGCTTTATCGGTTTTCTTCTTCTTGAACCGTGAGTCGTCCTCATCATCATCATCATGATTTTGAGATTTGCCCTTCTCCCTACCTCATAGCTCTTCTTTCTCTTCTGTGAACCATCATCTTGGATGAGATACACCCAGCTCAACCACCTCATCGCTTTCATCATTATCTTGAACGGTTATGTTGTAATAGTTTATTAACAAGTCAGTAAAATCTCTAATGTCCGCTGATATTGGCTCATAAACAGGAGAATACATTATAGTAATGCTCACTCGATGACAGTTACACTTTAAAGAGCGAAACACACGAGAAACGAGAAGCAGCTAGCTTGGTCTTGTCGAACGTACTCGTCAAGTTCGATAGAATCGGTTACGATCTTCGGGGATGTTCATGAAGTATTGACCTAACCACACTCTAACATAGCCCTGGGGCATGTTTATAAATTAAACGCCTCTTTTATGGTCGAGGTATTTTCTCCTAAGACGCCTAGAACACAGCCTTTGGTCTTGTGAAAGCGTGCTTAATTTGGTAGAATCGGCATCTTGGTGATGTTAGTATTGACTAACCACACTCTAACATAGCCGGGATTTATAAATTAAACGCCTCTTTTATGGTCGAGGCTTTCGCCTAAGACGCGTCTTAGGAGAAAACAGCTCTACCATAAAAGAGGCTAGATTTTATAAACATGCCAGCTGTGTTAGAGTGTGGTAGGTCAATACAGACATTCGAAGATGTCCGATTCTAGAACATGACAACGCTTGCACAAGACCAAAGGCTATGCGTTCTGCGTCTTAGGAGAAAACAGCATCATAAAAGAGGCGTTTAGATTTATAAACATGCCCCAGGGCTGTGTTAGATGTGTTAGGTCAATACTCAGACATCCCCGAAGATGTCCGATTCTACCCGAACATGGACGAGCACGCTTGCCAAGGACCAAAGGCTAGCTGTTCTGGCGTCTTAGGAGAAAACAGCTCTATCATAAAAGAGGCGTTAGGTTTATAAACATGCCCAGGGCTGTGTTAGAGTGTGGTTAGGTCAATACTTCAGACATTCCCCGAAGATGTCCGATTCTACCCGAACATTGACGAGCACGCTTAGCACAAGACCAAAGGCTAGCTGCGTTCTGGCGTCTTAGGAGAAAACAGCTCTATCATAAAAGAGGCGTTTAGATTTATAAACATGCCCCAGGGCTGTGTTAGAGTGTGGTTAGGTCAATACTTCAGACATCCCCGAAGATGTCCGATTCTACCGAACATGGACGAGCACGCTTGCATAGACCAAAGGCTAGCTGCGTTCTGGCGTCTTAGGAGAAAACAGCTCTATCATAAAAGAGGCGTTTAGATTTATAAACATGCCCAGGGCTGTGTTAGAGTGTGGTTAGGTCAATACTCAGACATCCCCGAAGATGTCCGATTCTACCCGAACATTGACGAGCACGCTTAGCACAAGACCAAAGGCTAGCTGCGTTCTGGCGTCTTAGGAGAAAACAGCTCTATCATAAAAGAGGCGTTTAGATTTATAAACATGCCCCCAGGGCTGTGTTAGAGTGTGGTTAGGTCAATACTTCAGACATCCCCCGAAGATGTCCGATTCTACCCGAACATGGACGAGCACGCTTGCGCATAGGACCAAAGGCTAGCTGCGTTCTGGCGTCTTAGGAGAAAACAGCTCTATCATAAAAGAGGCGTTTAGATTTATAAACATGCCCCAGGGCTGTGTTAGAGTGTGGTTAGGTCAATACTTCAGACATCCCCCGAAGATGTCCGATTCTACCCGAACGTTGACGAGTACGCTTGCGCACAAGACCCAAGGCTAGCTGCGTTCTCGTTTCTCGTGTTTTCGCTCTTTAAAGTGTAACTGTCATCGAGTGAGCATTACTATAATGTATTCTCCTGTTTATGAGCCAACATCAGCGGACATTAGAGATTTTACTGACTTGTTAATAAACTATTACAACATAACCGTTCAAGATAATGATGAAAGCGATGAGGTGATTGAGCTGGGTGTATCTCACATCCAGGATGATGGTTCACAGAAGAAAAGAAGAGCTATGAGGTAGGGGAGAAGGGCAAATCTCAAAATCATGATGATGATGATGAGGACGACTCACGGTTCAGAAGAAGAAGAAAACCGATAAAGCATGTTATTAAATAATAATGATGTATTGTTGTTTATAATAATAATAATAATATATTTTTCAAAACGTTAAGCTTTCCTTCGGTTTTGTTAATAAACCTGTTTTTTTTTCCTAGCGGTGCTCCACCGTCTTGATTCATGTTTGCAAGTTTACAAGTTTTTCGCTTTAGCGTGTTTTCGCGCTCTCGTGTGTGTGTGTGTGTGTGTGTGTGTTGTGTGTGTGTGTGTGCACATAGCGTGCGTGCGACGTACGTACGGTCGTGAACGCTCGCGCGCTACGTCGTGCGTGCGAGCGTGCTAGCTTGCGTGTGCATACGTGTGTACGTGCGTGCGTGCGTACGTGTACTTGCGTGCGTGCGCACGTGTACGTGCGTGCGTACGTGCATGCGCGTTTTTCGTTTGATCCTCGTACTAAAGCAGTGCTAGTCGATTGTATTTAGTTGTAGGCCCTATTGTGTTGTCTAAAAGCTATAATTGGAAGCGTGCTTGCTATACCCAGGCCGTGGGTTATGTTTAATTAGCTTTTTTAACAGATGTATTTATTTATGATTAGATCAGGCTTGCATGTAAAGTAATATAGAGGTGAAACTAACTAGCTAATGTGTTTTGCTGCTACACGTATCACAGTATTGAAGATTCTGTTTATGTATTAGAAAAACGTACTACAGCCTCAAAACAGAGTGCAGATAAAAATTGAAGAAAGATGTATGCGGCACAAGTGTTGAGATGCTTGAAATCGATCCCCCAGCCACAAGAAGAATGTGTTTTCGACTTGTATGTGCTTCTAATCAACTACCCAGACACGCACCTCGACCGTATGCGATTAAGAGACAGAGACAGAGACAGAGACGGAGACTGAGACAGAGACAGAGACAGAGACAGAGACAGAGACAGAGACAGAGACAGAGACAGAGACAGAGACAGAGACAGAGACAGAGACAGAGACAGAGACAGAGACAGAGACAGAGACAGAGACAGAGACAGAGACAGAGACAGAGACAGAGACAGAGACAGATGCAGAGACAGAGACAGAGACAGAGACAGAGACAGAGACAGATGCAGAGACAGAGACAGAGACAGAGACAGAGAGAGACAGAGACAGAGACAAAGACAGAGACAGAGACAGAGACAGAGACAGGGACAGAGACAGAGAGAATCATTTTGTTTATAGACTCCAAACCAGTCTTAATTCATTCGGCAGCTTTGCGTGTTTTTCGTTTTGTGTGTTTTCGTTTTTCGTGTTTGTGCGTTTGTATGTTTGCGGTTTTCGTGTTTGAGAATTTTGTGTTTACGATTTTCGTGTTTGCGTTTTTCGTACTCAGCGCGTTTGTGTGTTTGTTATTTTCGTGTTTGCAAATTTTCGTTTTCGTTTTTGTGTTTGTGAGTTTGTGTGTTTACGAATTTTCGTGTTTGCAATTTTCGTTTTTCGTGTTTGCGATTTTTCGTTTTTCGTGTTTGCGTGTTTGTATGTACCTGTGCTTGCGCTTGTGCTTGTACTTGTAATTGTTCCTGTGCTTGTATTTTGTGACAAAATCCGATCTCCCAAGACTAAAATATGACCATACATGGACATTAAACTATGCGAGAAATGGCATTATAAAATACTTTGTTAACATTATTGATATTAAGTTTCTTGTTGTAGATGAGATTAATTTGGTAGTGATTACCTTGAGCGACAACTAGATTTAATTATGACCTATAATTAAAGCAGAAAGCATTGCGATACATTGTGACTCATATTTAAAACCAGAATATATTGCATATAAATGATACGTATTAAAAGGTAAATAAATAAAAGCGACATTCCTTAATTTTTCGATAATTACTATTGCTGTAAGCAGGTTAATCAATTAGTTAATTACACATTTTATTTTTAAAGCATTTTCATTTTAAAAATATGTTCATATGAATTTTCAAACAGGTAGAGGACCACAATCTGTAGATGGGGTTTAAAGAAATCTAATAATGATTTTAATAATAACAACAATTATGCAATCTCATTTGATAAAATTCAAATCATATTAAATAGTCGCTAAACCGTACATTCACATTGTATGACAACTACAGGGTAATTAGCTGATTATGCAATGCCATTAACTGTTTATTATGTTATAGAATTTAATAGTGTATTTAAAATCAAACGTATACGTTACCTTTACCTTGATTAGCTTCTTTTAATACCAAAAATATTCTACCGTTTATTAACCCTTAAAAATAGGTAGAAAATACGATCCTACGTGCACATCCATTTGCCTATCCTTTAGGGCTCCGCCAAAAGGGCTCTTAATACAAAAAAAGGTTGAAAATACTGTCAGGGTTGAAATGTACGTCGCTCACGCTAGTGAACACAAAAATTGCTGTCAAAAGGCCCTTAATACAAACAAAACAGTTAAAAATTTCATCAAGGGTTGAAAATATATCCCCACACGGATCTGATAAATACAAAAAGGCCTTAATTAAGAATGCAAAGGGTTGAAAACGCGTCCTACACGTGGACGAATCAAAAGCGAAAATAATTAGGGTTGAAAAGGGTTGAAAATACGGTCTCACACGTAAGCGAGTAAAATAAGGGTGGAAAATCCGGCCTCACACGTAAGCGTGTAAAAATTAGGGTTGAAAATACGGTCTCACACGAGGATATATAAAAATAGGGTGAAAACCCGGTCTCACAAGTAAGCGAGTAAAATAAGGGTGGAAAATCCTGTCTCACACGTGGATATGCAGAATAGGGTGGAAAATCCGGTCTCACACGTGGATGTGAAAATAAGGTGAAAACCGGCACGTGGGCGCGCTTGTGACGTCAAAATCAAGATGGCGGCGACAGGTGTCTCTTTACTACTTGTAATGATAGCTTATAATGTAGATATGTTATATCCGATGTTAATTTTTGTTCAAAATTATTTGTATCGCAACGTTTAGAAAAAATTCTATTACAGCTTTACAAAATTGCCAATTGCTCTTTACTCTTTGCTTGTATCTTTGTGAAACAATTTTTATTAGCTTTGGCAAAAGATTCTGTGCATTATTAATACAATTTTATATATTTTCATTATTATGATGCCGACTTTTTGCCTTCTAATTATAACAAAAATTACAATAATGCACCGATTTTAACAGCTGATATCTCAAATGGGACTAAATATAAAAACTTGAAATTTTCACATATTAAAGATCAAACGGCACTTTATACGAGCTATTAATTTCATTTTGTGTTTTTAATCTAGAAAAAATATTAACATCGGATATAGTATATCCACATTATAAGCTATCATTACATGGAAGTTTTGTTTTATACTAATTTTATACTAGGGACTAAGAACAAGAATGATATTGGTTATTGTTTTTAGGTCAAAATCTCTAAAACGGAAAAAGTTCTGATGACAGTAGTGGACGTGGAAGCAATGATTGTGATGAAGATGAAAATAAAATGGTCGGAACATCAAAATCGGAATCTATTTTTGAAGGAGGCTCAAGTAGTTCTTCAAATCTACATGAAGCTGTTTCTGGAACTGGGACCTCTAAACAAACTGAAGAACGCGATGGCTACCATGAAAATGACATTGGTCGTTATGTTAGTTGTGCCAATAACTTGCCCTCTGAAAAAAGAAGGAATTGTTGACAAACCCTTGGGTTCCATCATCCAATTACGATTTTGCTTCTGATGCCATTTACTTGAAAAGAAAATTTAACCATCGCTGGTTAGATCAATATACTCCATGGCTGGTGTACTCAAGTCGTTTGAAAGGTGCTCTATGTTTGTATTGTATTTTATTTCCGCCAAGAATCGCTACAGTTAAAGGAGTTTTGAGGTCAGTTATGGTAAGGCCTTACATGAAGTTTAAGGATATACATGAAGATTTTAGAAAGCACGTTGGCAGCCATTACCACAAATCTTCAACAGCTGCTGCAAAAGCATTTCTTGAAAATCCTCCTGTTGATGTCCAGTTGCAAATAGGGCACCATAAGACGATTGAAGAAAATAAACAAATATTGTCAGCAATTATTTCATGCATAATATTTTGTGGAATTCATGATTTGCCGCTTAGAGGAAAACAAGGAATGAGGAGTTTTCTTTGACCTTTTAAATTTGAGGATTGACTCTGGTGATGAGAAGCTAAAGAGCCACTTGGATAAATGTCAAAAACGCAGTCTATACCTCACCAACAATTCAAAATGAGATCATAAAATTATGCGGTGAAGTTATCAAAGAAAAATAATCGAAGACTGTAAACGGGAAAAGCTGTAATGGCTGATGAAACAGCAGATATCGCTGGAAAAGAGCAGCTTTCTATTGATTAAGGTTCTATGATGAAAGCCAAAAATAATCAGGAGGAATTTGTAGGCTACATTGAGTTAAAATGTCAAGATGCTTCTGCAATCGCTAGCGCAATTCAAAGTTTTTAGAAAATAATAATTTTTCCGCCGATAATTGTGTGGGATTCGGATTTGACGGGTGTTCCACGATGGCCGGCAAAGAAGGTGGTGTACAGGCCATTCTTAAAAAAGTACGCTAAATCTTTATTTTTCCATTGCTCCAGCCACAGACTAAATCTTGTGGTCAATGATACTAGTAAGCTACCAGAAATAAGAAACACAATTGCAACGGTTAAAAACACAATAAATAACCTTCTTTCGTGAATCGCCAGCCCGTAGGAAATCGGTTCCAAATCTTTCAAGGCTCTGTGAGACCAGATGGTCGGAAAAGCATAAAAAATTTTCAGAAAGCTTCACTGACATTGTTAAAGCACTAGAACATCTATCTGTGCAATTTTGGAACCCGTTGTAAACGTTTTACAAGGTAAAAGTATGGATTTGGTTATGGTGAAGAAACATATTGATGATATTCTAGATGTAATCAAAGAAGATCGACAAGATGTCGAAAATGTTTCTTATGAATTATTTAAAAAATCACTTGATATCGCAGAGAAAGTAGGGGTTGAGTTGTCAGTACCACGAGTCACTCAAAAGCAAGTACACAGAAGTAATCCACCATCTGAGTCTGCAGTTGAATACTGGAAGCGGTCACTAATCATCCCCATCTTGATTCTTTAACTTCGTCTTTGGGTGCTAGATTCTCCAACGAAAATACACCTGCTTTTGCTTCAACTTATCTTTATCCTTCAAGCATGCTCAAAATGGTTTCAAAAGATTTCAAAAATAATGCAGAATCTTTCATGGAATTTTATAAGATGGGTGATGTCTCTGCAGAATTAGATTTGTGGTACAATATGTGGAAGAAAAGAATTTAGCAGAAGACAAATTAAAGGACATTGAAGTGGCTGCACTTTTGGAGGAAGCTAATGTTTTTCCTGCAACAAGGCACGCACTGCTAATATTAAGTGCTTTCCATCCACTACTGCTACCGTGGAAAGATCGTTCCGTACCCTGCGAAGGGTAAAACCTGGCTCAGGAGTACAATGGGTGATGACAGACTCACTGGGTTGTGTTTGATGAGTGTGCATCGAAAATTTTGAAGGAAAATCAGGACTGCATAGTGAAGAAAGTTTTGGATAAATTTAGTTTAAACCCAAGAAAATGTTATTAGTTTAATTTAAGTATAATTAAAATCTCAAAGTTTTGTTTTCATTTGCCTTTTCTTTTTATCCTAAAATTTTACATTTTGAACGACCATGGACCATGTTTTACCCTGTTATAAATCTTGGCTACGCCCTTGCGCATATTGCATGCGTTATTTGCGTACCGGTAAATAAGTTTATTCCTGTTCAGACTTGTCAGTGGCTCCGTATAAATGCAGCGTTAGTTTCGTAGTGAATATCAAACTTGATGCTATACTTTAATAAGAAATACCTAACAATTGAAATTTATTAATGAAGATGTGTAATGAGTGCTTACGGACGGTGAACTTGAGAAGCTTTGTGTTTCTCATAGTGATTCTAATGCTTTATAGGCACCTTAGGGATTATCATATGACCATTAAAAATGTCTTCTTGTTTTGTTTATTAATATACAGGTGAATTATGGATCTTCACCAAAACAATGTTTCGTCATATCTTTTCAATGATTACGTCGATTTCTCTCATTTTTGGTGAAAGTGTGTATTCGTGTCTACCAACTAACTGACATATTGAGAATTAAAAATCCAGGACCGTCTTCGTGAAAATTTGTGGACTTTATATCAATACTTCACCCTGTATATGATTTCTCTAAAATCTGATATAATTTTTCAGAGCGCATTAATAGACAGTTAAACCTGGGTATTTGAATTTTTGTTACATTTACCTCACATTTTCAATTAAAGATTCATTTTAGAGTCAAATTGAAAATTGGCAATAATGAAATATCTTACTGTATAATAATGTTTAGTTATTAAAAGAAATCTTTAAAATAAACAGTAACGACACACTGTGCTCCACTATGGTAAATACCATAATTTGAATTGATTTACAGGGTCGGATTTAGAAATCTGGCATATCTGGTTCATCTCAAAAATTCACCCTGTATGTAACTTTTCCACCCGTAATAGACAGAAAACAGATAAAAATGTTTGTAATAACCTAGTTTTCTTATTTGTTTGAGAAAAATCATTGTAATTATTTTAATCGGAATGAAATGAACAAGCCCACGAAATGTTTACTCTTCACCAGTGTTATCAACGAAAAAATTGAACAAACTTAAATATCTCCGAAATTATTAGAGATAGGTATAGAACATATTTAATAGAAATGAAAGCCGATTAATAGACGAAGACAAGGCATTAAAAAATATAGTGTACCATTTAAAAAATTAAGATATAGCATTTTCAAATTTACGTTATTAAATTAATTTTGTGATCACTCTGTATATTAAAATCAATTTTGACAATAGATTAAAGTAAGCTCATGTATGAATAAATTCTATACCAAAGATTATTTTTTATCTAAAAATAACTGAGATACGCTTACTTGGATTACTACATAAAATGTCAGTTTTAGTTAACTTTGTAAATATCTCAAAACTGTAAGATTTAGCTTGTAAGTAATTCTTATCAAAAAGATGTAAAATTATAAAGAGAATCGAAAAATAAAATAATATATAGTGTTCTATTTAAAATCAATAGTTCTATATTGTACCGCTTTTATATTACGCCCTATAGAAACTAAACAATTTTAGATTATGCAGATTATAAAATAGACAACTTTCGTATTTAAACTTATCTTCTAAGTTTAATGGCTAAGGAGCTATCGACCGAATACGCACTGTTGGGACACCTGTATATATATATATATATATATATATATATATATATATATATATATATATATATTGACAAATTCGTATGTAAATCTCTACAACAGCGTGGTTGAATAAACTACAAATCCTTAATACTAAAACAAAATAGCTCAAGTCCGATTACCTTTTACTTTGAAAAATTGTAATTAACACAACAATAAACGGATGTACTTAAAAGATAATCGTACTTGTCTTGTTTCAATAAAATTTAAATCTAGTTCTTACTTAATAAGGTAATTAATCCATTTTCAGTGTAGTAAAATTGTAGTCCATATGGTCTGCTCCCAGTATTCCTTTCTAGCTTTGCAATGCACTATGCACATAACACAAGAGGTAGCGTAATCACTAACGCAGTGTCTATGGTTAGTTCACTCGCGTACTTGATATATGGGCTCTTTCGCATATCATAACATCACCTTATGGCTTTATTTGTCCTTTCAAACATTTATTACAATGAGGAATGTTTACTTCCATGTAAATTGTATAACTCTTTATTTTCTTTGTACCCTCAACCTGGTATTACTAACAATTGTACAAATGTACCTCATACAAAATCAATGATGCTCACAAACGTTTTAAATAAAATTTACAAATTCCTGTTTCGTTTACTTAAATGGTCACTCAGGCTTCTTTATATAATAACTTTGGATCACGCGTCTACTACTAAACACTATCACAAAATATTTGCTATGTTATGTTCAAATCTGCTTTGCACTTTTAAAATTTCTTGATGGTTCTCTTCAACTTCTCAATTTATTAAACTTGTTTATTTATGAATGTCTATACGACTTATCCTTAAGGGATATTGTAGCCCTTTAAATAAGTACTACGGAAACTGCAATTTGGTAAACAACACCAAAATAACCCATTCTAATGGTTATCGCACACGCATAACTCGTCCTCAGAAACCTCTAACCAACTATCTAACCAACTACTGTCAAATTTGGGTATTCCTTATACCCTCTGCTCATATTGCCAGCACGTCACAATAAATTCGCGCTAAACTTAAAATTCACCTATCATAACTGAGCATTCCACTGCGTCTCTACTCTTGCGTCACAATGTCCAACACTCGTCGCCATATTTATTTTACTTGAAAATTTACAAAATCTCGAAAAATCATATCTGCACCATATTCATTGATTAGATTCACCAGATCATAACTCAACTTTTCATACACATCTTGCATGTGCGTGAATTTTACTTCGCAAAATTTAACGAACTCCTCATTCTATCACCTTCATTCGTAATGCATTTATTTACCACTATTGCACAACATTACAAAAGTTTCTACAAACAAAATATGCATATGAATCCTTATTGTACATTAAAGAACATCACAAAATTGTAAACTCATTTGTTCGTACGTCTACACCCGTTTCATTTAACAAATTCCTTTACACCGGTAGCAAAATTCCTACCAGTGTCGTATCAATAAAATTTACTCAAACGTTATTTCTCAGTCAAATCTAACGATTTGAACGCGAAAATCTTTCTATAACATTTAACTATTCCTTCATATGGTAACTAAGGCTTCATTAGAAATCCAGTGACGTATCATTTACACAACTTGCACTACGCATACTCACAAAAAATTCTCTTCATGCAAGCTCGTTCACCTACATTCAAAACACGTTACACGCTATCAAAATCCTGCACATACACGGTGCCTCAAAATAACGTTACAGGATAATCACGTAACATCAAAGATGGCAATATAGTATGGAATGAAAAGACACATCATTCGAAAGTTATCAGCAGAAAATATTATTTCGTTGATTCCTGGGCAACAAGGTATACTACGTCGCGAATAATTGATGTAAACTCGTTTCTTATATTTGTCATACAAAATTGTGACCATAATTTTGAAAATGTCAAATTTAGAAGGCAAAAGTCTTTAGCGACACGTTTCAAGAACTAACATTAGTTGAACCAGAAGCATATGTTGGCCTAATGTTTCTAGTTGTACTATATAAATCTCATGAGAGGCAACAGCCAATCTATGGATGGAAATGTAGGTCGTCCAATATCCAGAGGCACGATGTCCCTACAACGATTTCATGTAATTGCACGAATAATTAGCTTTGACGATAAGAAACTCAACCACAACGACGCCAAACTGATAAATTCCAATACGGGACTTGTGGGATGAATGGGTTGCAATTATACCTAAGCTCTATAATGTTCACGAAAATGTAACAGTAGATGAGCAACTGGTACCTTTTAGAGGTCGTTGTCCTTTAGATAGTACATCGCGAATAAACCTGCTAAATGCGATTCTGTAACTGCTTATGCATATAACATGCAAGTTTACCTCGGGTAAAAGAAGGTGAACCTCCAGAGAGGTCAAGGTAGAAGAGTTGTGCTAGATCTAACTTATAGTCTAAAGGTCACAACGTAACGTGTGATAATTTTTACCTCGTACGATCTGAGATAGATCCTATTGAAAAAAATAACCTTGCTTGGCACTATTCGTAAAAATAAGCCTGAATTGCCAGCCGCATTGATCTGCAACAGGAAAGAAGTTCTTTCTTCATAACTTTACTTTACCAAGGACACGTCGATAGTTTCCTATATTCCGAAACGGAATAACAATGTTACGATCATGAGCACCATGCACCACGATAACGGAGTGTAACCAGATCATAAAAAAGCCGTTTATGATTTTGATTACAACAAAACTAAAGGTGCTATAGACACGTTAGTCAAGTTAATAATAACGCTTACAAAACGGCGACTATTTCTTGCAGAAGTGGCAATTGATCACTCCATTATTGTAAGAAAAACAGGTCCCTTTCGAAGTATTCCTGTAACTGAAATGGTTATAAAGTCACGTTCTACAACCGGTAATGCTGAAGTAAGGACAATCAACCACCACCAAGCGTGAAAGATGTAATTTTGTCTCTCTTCAAATGATAATAAAACTAGTATGGTATGTTGTAATTGCTCAAAATGCCTATGTAAAGCTCATGTATTTTACTACTGCCGAGACTAACAAATAAATGTATATACCTAACTACTGCGTTTTTCAGATGTTCTTTGCATAACATTTATAATATGTAATAAAAATAAAATAACGTAATATAATGTAATAAATAATAAATACTACATCTTATTTCTTATTATTTACTGTTATTTCAATTTATCGACAATAAAACTACATCTACAGGCTACCGGGTCATAATGGCCCGAACACAATATGTGACACCAAAATGTTAACACAATAGGAGGGTTAAACAGGTATTAGGTATTATATAGATCATACAGACGGATACGAAGGAATGGTTTAACACCACTTTAATATCCTATTTCATACTAACACATTTAGAGCGAAACCATTATACTTCATTCGCGAGGCGTTAAAGAATTAAACGCTCAAACCGTAGTAGGCATCGTGAAGGTTTAGGAAGGTAAGCGGGTTGCCAAGCTGTACAACCCTCAAAGTTCTATAAGTATACATCTACTCCCATGGCTATAAATTTTAGCTACTTAACAGTTTGGATAATAACTAAAAGATTTTGTGCCTTATGCTCAGTCGTAAATTAAAGTGGGGCAGGTTCATAAAGTTACCGATTTGCCTTATTAACCAAAAATATTTACATGTACCTAGATATGTTCACTTTAAAATCAGGGTTGCTTCTTCCTGAAACTAATTGTTAAATACTCTGGCGCAACTTGTTTTAAATATGGAATAAACAAGTAACCATTATATAATAAAATTAAAAGAAAATTTCTATAATAACAAATTTAATTACACAACTTTTATTTAATTATAAACTGAAATACCTTAATGCCAATGTTAGTAACGTTATGACCTAATGAATCATTTATATTGTGAGTAGTTAATGGAATCAGAATACTATACGCTTGGTCACACTGTAGATAACGGAATGGCTGCATGCCGGGTCAGAGTTTTGGAAATTGTTGCGTTGACTTCAGGGTTCAAATAAATCTGGATTTGTATGCTTTATAATTCCCAAATGAATAAATCTCACTGTCGATTAATCGTACTAATACCGTAAATTGGATTAACGGTAAAATAATTAATTGCGTAGATGTGTATAGTGTGAAAAGTAACAGTAAAGGTGAAGTTAAATTAAAAATAAAAACTAAAAGGTAAAAGTAAAAGTGCCTGAAATGCAAACGTCTCAAACATTGTAATACAAATGCTATAAAATGTATAGCACTCTTAATAAAAATATTTAACAGAGCAAAATGGATGCTCTACTACCTTTTAGTATCGCACAAAAATGACGCTCTCAAAAGGTCTTTGCGCATGAACATGTCTGAAACTGAATATGCAAACGATATACGTGGAAGGCTTCACTCTAAATAAGTAAAATATCTTTTATGCAGCTATGATATGCAGCAAACATGGCACAAAATGCACGTTAGTTGCCTACAGAGAGGTGAAATTATTAACAACACGTTCGAAGATTGTTACAAAGCTAACACTGCAATGAAGGTGGATGTGCTCGATCTCAAACGTAATATGCTTGAAATTAAATTGAAACATCTTACACTTACCACAAATCAACAATACCAACAAGGCAAAATAGCCTTTAGGCACCACCACAATCTAAAATTTCTCTGAAATAAATCGTAGATTTATTAGATAATACTACTCGATAAAATCATACACAATTCAATTTCAAACATCCAACCCATACAATACCCTTTCACTTTAAAAGAGTTCATTAAATTTTGTCTCAGTAATCTTACTAAATTTATCTTAATCCCAAAACACCAAACACATACACATCAACTCAATTTATATTAAAATAAAAACGCCAAAATGCTACTAAATCAAACTTCAGAAAATACCAGCTCGAACAAGAAATCAGAGAGACCATTCGAAATCGAGTGAACGAACAAGACTTTGATAAGATAGATACAGCTACCAGAAGCAAATATTCAAAGACCAAGGCAAAGCACAAGGAAATTCAGCAGTAGAGACTAGAAAAGGTAAAGGAAAAGAAAGAACCAACTGACATCAATCGCCGAGCACTGCCATAAACATCTCTAAGTGACAGTTGAACGAGAACGAAATGAAGGTTCTGGACAAAGGCTTGAACTATTCGATAACACCGAGGTGTATTCCGAAAGTAGATAGAATAACCGCACAGCTATGAAATTAGATCCTGAAGAACCGGAAAGAATACAGAAGTAAGGTGAGATCAGTCCTACATTCATCTAGGCGAACTAAACCTAACGGCTCTAACTTAGAAAGAAGAGCGGTCTTTTCCCTCAAGAAGGACCCATCGAACAGACAAAGGAAACGCGACTGTGGTAATAGATATGCAGATTTACAACAGTAAGATACAACAACTACGGGACGGGGCAAGTACAAACAAATAACAAAAGACCCCATATCATCAGGTGAAAGCCGGATATGCCAGATGCTGAAAAACACAAGGGGAGTTTCCCGACTCCCAGACAACATAACCCCGCACTATAGCTAACCTCTGCATATGTACGGCCTACCAAAGATCCACAAGGAAGAAATTTCTCTAAGACTACTTGAGCTCGAGAAATTCGCCTTGTCACTCATTAACACATCATCTGCTAGGCATCATCACACCCTATCTGAAACCATCTAGGCTATGGTCAAAATACTTAGCACTTCGTGCAAACCATCAGAAACTTCCAACCTAACCATAAAGAAATACTGGTAAGCTTCGATATCGTGAGCGTATTCACAAATGTGGTTATCGATGAGGCACTAACTATCCTAAGGGATAGGCTGTAAGAGGATGAAACGTTAAACGTATGCGCGCAACTCTAGGTAAACACAATAATGGAACTCCTGACAATACGCATTAGAGCTACGTACTTCCAAGTAGAAGACAAATTCTACCAACACAATGATTGAGTAAAACACAATGCTGGTCAAACTAATAGTTACATTTATCAAACCAGAATGTGGACAAAGAGACAAAAACTCACTAGTCGGTGGCTAATTTGTATATTAGACCCTTAAGATTCCCAAAATCAACAAAGTAAATATAATCATTCATAACCCTCTAGTTATTCGTTACATTGAACAAAAGTATATGAACATTTACATAAATTTCAAATATAAAAGTAAAACACAATTCATTAGCATATTGATAAGTTAATAGTTATTATAATAGTGCATTACGGAACCATCTTTAAGCTAAGTTATGATTTATTGTTGTCTTTAAAAAAAGAAAAAAAACTTCTAGAAGGAAATCATCAAACACAAAATTGTAACTGAAATGTCAGTAATATTTAAAATAATAAGTTTTTGGGTTTTATGGTGTATTTTGTATTTATATTTATACACATCTAAACACTTACAGGTATCGCCCTCAGTAGCAATAAAATCTGATTTCAACTAGTAAGAGTACACCTTAACGATATGAAATGGACAAAATATAGCGTTCCTCTTTTTGATTGTCTTAGTGTTCTTCTTGCCTTCATTTTGTCTTCCTTGCATTCTCTATCCCACCACTTCTTCCATCCTGTTTTCTCCCCTACCAACTTCTAAACTTGATTTTCTCCGTTGCTTCCCCATCTTTCTCTCATTTCTTCCACACTTTCTTGTACACCCTTACCTTCTCGGATTGTTTTCCCATTTTCTCTTTGTACTTTCTAATGCTCTCCTCTGACCATACTTTTTTTGTTATGTACTCTTCCTTTTCCCACTTTTCTGTTACTCCCCTTCTATTGTCAGTTGCAGTGGTTGGTGGTACCTCGTCTACCCTAAATGCCTTCATCTTTTCACCAACATCTTCGTTCATTGTATCGTAATATATTATTGATTCTCCTCTACCTCGTATGTAAATATACTCCCCGTCGGTCTTTTACCTGTACCTTTCCTTTCTTGTCTTCCCTATCCTCGAATTAAGGTCCCCATCTATTATCATTCCCTCCTCTATCTGTCCATCATCTCTTCTAAGTGTTTCCTTGTCTCTTTCATCTTTCTGTTATATGTCGTCATTATTTTTATTTTGTTTTCACCTCTGTATATTCCGTTCTACAATTCCTCTCCCCTATCGCACTTTCTCTTTTTCTTCTAGTTTCGACCATTCCCTCTTCTCATTCCTATTATTATTCCCCCTTTGCTCTCCCTTTCAGTTTCTCTTTCCGCGTGCTGCACCACCCATGAGCATTCCCTGCCAACTCCTTTTTCCACCGTTACCATTCCTTTTCCTCCATCCACGTCTTTTGTAATTCCACCACGCCCTGCTCCTTGATGAACTTCTAAGATTCTTGCTCTTTGTTACTTATTCCCGCCACATTCCAGACCAGTATCTTTAGCTCTTTAGTCGCTTCCTGTACTCTTTCCCTGATTTCATTTCCCTTTCTTTTTATTTTCCTTTTCCATTAGTAATTTTTCATTTTGTTTCCCATTTGGTCTCCTCTCTTTCACCCCCACCCGCCTCTTCTTTTAGTTTTGCCCTTTGCTTACCCCTGTTCTCTCTCGTTTTACTGATTAAATCTCACGTTCTCTCATTCCATATACACCTTTTCCATCTATCTCCGTTTTTCTGTATCCTACCCATACTTTTTTCCCTCCGCTCTTCTCTCCGCCGCCTTGTTCGTTATTTCTCTTTGGATTCTCGTTTCTTCCCATGTTAGGTCGTGGTCTATGTTATTCTTGTATCCCTTGTTTTTCTCTTCCCTGTCATAATTTTTCGCTTCTCCTCCCATCTCTCCATTTCCGCCACTACCATCCCATTTTATCTCTCGCTATTTATCACCTTCACCTTTTTAAATTCCACTTTTAAGTTTAGTTTCTCTTCAATCATGACTTGTAAATCCTTTTCTGGCTACTTGATTCTCCCCATTTATTACATTATTATTCTTCCTTTTCTCGTCCGCTTTTTGCTAGCTTTTCTATTCTACCTATCAGTTCTTTCTTTTTCTTCTACCACGTCTTTTCCCTTTCTCTCATTTCTTTCTTCATAACCCTGATTTCATTCCTTATTCCCAACCTGTTTTCATAATCACATTTTACGGTTGTAGCTATTGGATGAGTGTTTTTTACTTCGTTGTCAGTTCTTACGTTTGCATAAATTTGAATGTTAGCTATTTTGCGTATTTGCATGCTTGAAAGTCTGTTGGATGAGTAGCCTTCTTGTTTTGGTCGCATTTACCTGCTCGTATCTTGTGTAACCTGCTTCTTCATTTTCTTCTTTGCGTATTTTGGCGTTTACGCGAATGAAAGCTTCTTTGTTTACGTGTCAGTTTATTTGCTTGTTTAAGGGTTTCCATGCTTATATGTTTATTTTATTACTATTTTTGGTTTTGGGGGTGGGGTGATTCATTTTCTTGGTTTAGTTTTTCTTTGTTTTTAGGCGGTTTTCGATAACTTTTAAAATACTGAACTATGGACAGTACCTTTATTGCTCAACCTTTATTTATAGGCGGACAAAAAGGGACGAACAAGTACTTTATGGATACTTTCAAATATCTACCTTCACGAAAGAGTACTACCCTTCCCAAATATATCTTAACTAGTCCA
Organism: Vesta saturnalis; assembly: GCA_036346205.1. Classification (NCBI taxonomy): domain Eukaryota; kingdom Metazoa; phylum Arthropoda; class Insecta; order Coleoptera; family Lampyridae; genus Vesta; species Vesta saturnalis. Next base: position 7,118,477 of record JARFJB010001166.1, read on the forward strand.
GGTTACTTTTCAGGTTCTTCTGCGGCACACTTTATCTAAACGTGAATTGTTCCTATCTCCGTCTAATGTTGTCGATTCAGCTTCCTATAGGTAGTTGCTTTGCCCTTTCTGCAACATTATTTCCTCTCTTGTGTGCCTTAGTGTAACTAAACTTTTACTTTTTTTAAGTAAATCTAATCCCTTTATCTATTGTAGCTTGTTCTGACTCTTCTCCGCTTTTGTCATCTAAACAATGCAATTTTGGTGTTGGTTCTCACTTAAGTCAACAATTTGACAGTGGAGGAAAGGTCTACGGCTAACCAAGTTACTCAACTGCTGCAATATGCGCCATAAACAGACAAGGCTGTATATTGAAGCTTTTCATTTTGACATCATTTCAGAAAACTACTCTCTCATTTCATTAAAGAGATTTTCACGCCCATTTATTCGATTTATTCGATTAGCTAGATGGATCGGACGTCTCCAACACAAAACTTCACCATCATCCGTTGTACATGTGTACCCCATTCCAGCCAGGAAGTTATCACCACCCTTACCATGAGTCTCCGATTTTCTGAGCCCGTTAAGGGCTGACAACACCCTTTTCCTTGTCCTTAATCTATTCTCATCCTATTGTTCTTGTCGCCCTTACTGTCTGATACATTAATGCAATATCTGCGGTATCAAATCTAGTCTGAATGCTGTTCACCAACATCTTGAACAATTACAACCTGGCATTTTCTTGTATCTGAAACCCAAGTCTCCTCTGAAAGCTCCTATATACCGGAGCAATTTCGCAACACAATATTTACTGTATCTTTCGATACAAAGAAAGAGTGTGTACCTATCTCAAGGACAACATCGCTTGCAAGAGGATTTATTCTTTGGAGAATAAGAAAGTCAATGTGGTCTCTTTTAAACATTCTGGTACTAAATCTGTGCAATTCTACTGTTGCATTTATAGGTCTCCAAATGACAGACTTCTTTGATTGCCTTAGTTTGAAGGTTGACTACCTTCTGTCTCAGTGTCCACCTTGCGATATCTCAAGCTTGGGAGGTTTCAATGTTTATAACTCTAATTGGCTCCAATATTCATCCACTACTAATCTTGCTGGTCATAGTGCAGAAACACTAACTATTTAATGTAATCTCAAGAAAATGACAAAATTCCTGCTAACTCTGATTCATACTCCACATCTTCGAAATTTCTTTCATAGATCAAACCCATTTGTCTATATAACTCAAAAGTTCCATCTGACCATTGTCTAATAGAAATAGCTTCTACTGTCCCTAATTCCTGTGTTGTTCGCAACACTGATAGAACCTTGTGGTGTTTCAAACCAGCTAAATGGAGTGATTTACGTGATTTCTTTCCAACATGTTCGTGGCATGAATATTGTTTTAAGTCATCCTCATCTGCGGATATTGCACTTTTAGTATCCTCCTGGACATGGAGTTATACGTTCACAAAGAACAAAATCGTATAAGTCATTCCCAACCATTGTTAATAAAACTTGTGCTGGTGCTACATATTTCAAAGATAAATTTTGTACTAAACGAAAACTTAATAAAACGGTCGAGGAATACGTGGGTGCTAGGAATACCTGCAAAAGAGTTATCACTAAAGCTAAGAAGTTATTGGAACAACAAAATGTAATGAACTAAGTACATCGCTTTTGGGCAGTCGTAAAGTTTGGTCTTTAGCTAAAGCCATTAGTACAAACTTTGGTACATCTTTATTTACCCCATGACATCCTTTCACGGATCTGTAGTTACTGATTCTATGGACAATGCAAATCTTCTTGTGGACATATTTGTTGCAGTCATCAATTTTGTTTCTAGTTTTCTTAACAAAAGACGAATACGTGTCGTAATTGATGACTCCTTTCAAAAGAAGTTAGCTTTAACGTGGGCGTGCAGCAGGGATCAGTTATAACTCCCACACTCTTTCTGCTACATCTAAATGATCTTATTTCTTTAACGACTAATCTGGTCCATTGCTTTCCTGACGACAACACTTTTCATTGTTATTCATCTGTCTACTAATAATGGTAATCCACCATTTATCTCAAAGTAAGACCGTAAAGCAGAAATGGCAATTTCAATTAGCAAAGACTTTCAATGTATCTTTGAATAAGAAAGTAATAATTAAATTTAATGCTAATAAAACTCAATGTTGCTTTGTTTTCGGCAAAAAAATCGATAATCTCTTGCTGTAAGCGTGAATGCCTCAGATTTTAAGTTTTCAGGCACTGTCATTATGTTGGAAATGACTATCTATCATAGGTTGACCATCTTCTGTCAGCTACTAAAACATCCGTAAAATAGGCTTCTTGTACAGATCTAAGTAGGTGCTTTACCTCTCGACAACTCTTTCTGCTAAGTAAGTTCCATATTCGCCTGCATCTATAATATAATTCTCATCTATGGATTGGTACTTCTAACACGCTCTCGATGTCATTGATCGCATAAAAAGCGCGATTAGGCTTATAAATGACCTGTGTTTAATTTGTGACATAAAGTCCCTTGAACAAAGAAGAGTCGTTTCAGTTCTTTCTTTGTACTATCGTTATTACAATGGTTATTGTTGGATTACATTTTTGATACCATCTTGGGCCACCTTTTCTGGAAATACTTGGTTCGCCAAATCATATTATCAATATGCAGTACAAATCTCAACTTGTACTAAACGAGCACAATTCACATTTTTCTACACGGTTTCTAAACTCTGGAATGATCTGCCTAGTTCCTGTTTTCCTCTCACTTATGATATGAAAAATTTAAGGTTGCCGTTCATGGGCATTTCTTAGCAAATCGAAATATTTCTATCCATCCTCCTAAGTGTTCCTGAATACTTTCAGGGTAGGTCAAACTTAGCCTGTTCAGGACCACAGTTATTAAAAAAGGAAGATTAACAGATATTTGAAGAAAAGGCAAAAATAACCCTGGTTTGAAAGCATACTATTACTGATTAATAACTAAGTCTTTAATAAATTTATTAAAACTTTTTAAAATGACATATAAGAACTCGACACGGATAAGGGAAACAATGAACAATACCATAATCAAAAACAAACCAACACAATTTAGTCACGTTATAATGTAAGCATAATACCTTAAAAAGATCGTTTAAGTTTAATGTTAATTTTAACTATATATCATGAATCTTTACAGTGTCGCAGTGGCTATGCACACATATTTAACTGAATATTTATTTCGCGGTCTAGGAAAGACACAGTACGACTCCTAGACAGACATACCAGAAAATTCAGAATGCAACATTTTGCCTGTCTTTAGTTGCAAGATGCTCGAAACCTATTTAATTGTAGATTTTGTTGTCTCCAGTTGGTTAGTTAGTGCAGATTTTCGAGGTTGAATCAATTTAGAAAATTGCATACATTCTTTACGCCTGACATCAACGCAACGTTTTGTGGTTCCAATTTATACTTTTCCACAAGAATGAAGCAACTTGTAAACTCCGGAACGTAACATCGGTTTTGAGCGCCTGTAGTTGATCTTAAATCCTTTAACGTTTCTTTTCGATTCAGTGCGTCGCCATCTATGAAAGTAATTAAAGCAGATCCGAAGTTATACGCTATTTTTTCTTTACGAATACGTATAGCCAGTTTACTTACATTAGTAATTAGATTCCAGTTGCGTATGATTTCTAAAACCTTTATTACGGTCAGTCGGTTGGACGTGAAGCGCGGAGAGTAAAAATGAAATTTCGTTACGGAAAATTAATAGTTATTTTACTAAAATATAATGAGCGAATGGTAGTCTATGGTAGCTTTAGTATAGGCAGTTGTGAGTGCCTTCTAATCAACCTCAATATAGCTCGGCTCCAGACGCGGTCAGTGGTACAAGTCAAAGTAACTGACAACCACTGAGATGCACAGATGGTGGTAAAGGGCGGGAACTACATTAAATGGGTATACCTTCGGAACTGAAGTACAATTAATTACTTTGCAAATAAAATATTTTATTTTCACAGTTCATGTATATGATGCGTTAAACAAAACAACAACGCGATATAGTAGAAAGGGCGCACATTTGCTCATCACTTTAATCGGATGATGTCACAATTAAAAGGAGTAGAGAGGAGTGTGCTTATCACCCTTTTCTCACGTGGCAGCGCCCATTTTCAGCGAATGGTCCATTGTTATACCCCCCGCGTCAGATTTCGCTCTGATTAGTTCTTAAACTTCGCCCGCCTTCCTAGCTCTGAGCTGTGGCTAACTAATGCTTATTGGAGACCTGAAGCTCTGCATTCTGATTGGTTATCTTTGTTTGTTCATTTGTGGCGCATTTAGTGACCCACTATTAAAACTAATGTGAGATTCCTGTAATAGAGGTTCATTGTGGCTCCACTTTGTGGTGTATTTTAAAAGAAGATATAGATTCCTGTAATTGTTGTGGCTATAAAACTAAAAGTTGAGTTAGTACTAAGGGGCATACAACCTCATAGAACTCCGCCAGTGCTCCGAAACTTATCCTCGTAGTTTAACCCTGGCTGGACCCCTTTGTTTTGGTATGGGGAAAAACTTAACATTTTAAATAGTATTCTAATAATGGGGGCCTTACTCTATCTCATAGGACATCGTTTGGACTCGAAACTAGTCACAGAGTCTTAGCCCTACTGCAGAGTCCCTCTCGATTGTTTGTAGGGCCATTTATAGTGGTGTATTTTTAAAAAGCTAATAGAACCTTCCTGTAATAAGGTCTGATCGTGGTCCAATCTAGCTATATATCTTAAAAGCATTGGAGGGCGGAAAAAGTTAAAAATTGAAATCACGTTCCGGAACAAGGACTGCCCTAGGGCTCCCCAACTTGTACCTTAGTCTCATCACCATTTCAGGCTTGATTGTCAAAAATTGCTTGCAAATCAACAGCTTAGACTTACATCTTGTGTATATATCTAAGCTCTTCTGACTGAAACTACTATCAGGTCAGCATTATGTATTATATTCACCCTAAGACGTAATTAAAACACTAAAGCGTTAAACACTTTTTTATTTGTTGCAGTGCAATTGTACAATTGTATTTAGTTTATCATGTAGTGAAAAACTTATTTGCAAAATCAGTCATTGGTGAATTATTTAATATAAAATACAGAAACATTATCGTATAAAATCCACACACATCCGAATGGTAACCTTATGTTGTCATTGCGTTATGACGGCACGTATAGAATTCTTCTCCAGGAGGCGTAAATGATATTCTAGTGGAGGTCGTCCAAACGAATCAAAATAGTCTCAGTTACCATACTCATGAATGTAGATATCTGTTCAATGTTGGCCTTGTTTGTTTAAGCACACATTGCCTATGTCAAAGTACAAGGTTTTTCAAGGTCACGTACACGTTCCTGCATAGAAGAATTTTCAAGGTCGCGTACACGTTTCAAGCATCAAAGTCAATTGTAATTTTCACGGTCATTGAAGGTGTTAATTCCTATAAATCAAGGTCATCTTCAGGGTATCGTATTACAATTCAAACAGATTGTTATCTATGCTAAAAGTAGGTAAGTTATATTCTTAACATGTTCAAGGCCAAGAAGGTGTGGGTGATCCTTTGACCTCTCGCCCTAATGCTCTGTGTGTGCGTGTGTATCTGCATATCCGCGTATCTGTTTTTGATGTTAGCGACGTCTTTTGGCGTTTTTTCCAAACATTGCTATTTGACATTGAAGAGCATTTAGCCAATACAGGAACCATTTAACCGTAACCTATGTTTTATCATAGCCAATAACCTATCATTCTTCAACAAAAACCTATTCCATGAAGTGTTTTCCCCTGCGGGTGACCTTGAAAATTGACCTACATAGCAATCTGCTTGTATAAAACCTACCAATACCAATACCTTGACCTACTTTCACGAACTGATTCTATTTTCAGATTTCTAAGAATTCTACTACGACACCAACGAACGTTGACCTTGAATAGCTTGACTGGAATTCGTTTCCCAAGTACAGATAGCCGTCTTCCAAAGGAGATACCCGTTTTCCAAAGCAAGTCAAAAACCGGTACCTGTTTTCCGAGAACAGGTCAAAACAGTTCGAAACGGTTCAAAAACCGGTACCCGTTTTCCAAAACCGGTACCTGTTTTCCAAAAACAGGTCATAATGAGTGTTTTAACCGTGCCCTATGTTTTAGCATAGCCAATAACCTATCATTCTTCAACAAAAACCTATTCCATGAAGTGTTTTCCCCTGCGGGTGACCTTGAAAATTGACCTACATAGCAATCTGCTTGTATAAAACCTACCAATACCAATACCTTGACCTACTTTCACGAACTGATTCTATTTTCAGATTTCTAAGAATTCTACTACGACACCAACGAACGTTGACCTTGAATAGCTTGACCGGAACTTGTTCCCCAAGTACAGATACCTGTTATCCAAAACAGGTACCCGTTTTCCAAAACGTCAAAGCCGGTACCTGTTTTCCAAAAACAGGTAAAACAGATCAAAACAAGTCAAAAGCAGTACCCGTTTTCCAAAAACATGTCAAAAACCGGTACCTGGGAAACAGGTTAAAACTTATATAACCGTAGGAATAGTTTGTATCAAAGGATGTAGCTTTTACATGAAATAAAAGCACTTATAAGAATATATTATTGTATTTTAAATATTACAAACTTTTCTCTTTTAATGGTAACCCCGTATGGGCACACAATTTGATAAAACTTTTATTGTCTAAGTTAACTTTTCCATCAAATGCAGTCTTAATAATAATAACTTTGACTTTATAGTAATTCATCATGATTAACTATATACATTCGTCAAACACAATTACAAGTGGTTTGTGTATGAAAGAGACACGTTGTTTTCATTTTTGGTAAAGCCGGTTGCTCTTTAATTGCTACAACTGGCTGTCTCAATATTTTTCTCGCCCTTTAACGTACACATCATCTGTTACCGATACTAGTTCACGAAGTATATGTGGAAAGAGAAGTACAGAGGTGTACATTTTGGGAAACGGCTATCTGTCTTTGGGAAACGGATCCGGTTCTCGGGGAAACTACCTCATCCTGAGACAAGTCCTGCTGGTTGGTACAGTAGTAGTATGTAAATAAAAACCCACATATTGTAAGCATACTCTTTTTATCATTACAAATAACAATTTAGCCGATACAAGAACCACCTAACCTTGATACGTTTTAGCATGGATAACAACCCTATCATTCTTCTTGTTTCCACGAACTGCTTCTATGTTTAGATTTCTAATAATTGTAATACGATACCAGCAAAAGTTTACCTTGAATAGCTTTACTCAATTTAGCCGATACAAGAACCACCTAACCTTGATACGTTTTAGCATGGATAACAACCCTATCATTCTTCTTGTTTCCACGAACTGATTTTTACTTTCCAAGAAGTGTAATATGACTCTTCGGATGAATAAACTATAACCTTGAACATGTATGTCTTAGAAATGTAATATGATACCCCGCACGAGCTGATTCTATGTTTTGATTTCTAAGAAGATGACACCCCTTCACATCAATAAACTTTGACCTTAAAAATGGATTTCTAAGAAATGTAATTTGATCAATCATCTCTTTTGGCCTTGAACACTTTAGATTTCTATGAATTGAAAAATTTATATTTTTAGGTTTGACCTTGACGAGCTCCCGAAAGACTTGACCTTCAATAGAAATATTCGTATACTGGGGTGGGGTCAGGATCATATGATACTACCCTCATTTAGCAAATACAACAACTTAACCTTGAGCTACTTATCAACATGGACACAGAACCACTCATCTTCAAATTTCTGCATTGCACCATAAGGATTTACAAATGTCCATTTTTAGATTTGACATGATCCTGAAAGATCATCAAAACAAAGGGGACTAAGCTTGACCTATGCTGTGGCGGGTCAGAACCGGCCCTACGTACACGACGGCTTAACTGACTTGACATGCTAATTTCTGTGAGCCAGAAACTGGATATCCGTACACGACGGATTAACTGGCTTTACATGCACATTTACTATACTGCGGCGGGTCAGAACCGACCATATGTACACGGCCGAATTTGCCGACAAGGTCAAAATATTGTCGGCAAACATCAACGGTTTGGCCCGGGCCAATTGCCAAAATATAGTTCCCACAATTTTTGAAACCGCGTGACCTTCAAAAGATTAATGAACCGACAACGTTAAATCTGACAACGCCGCATGACCTTGACATGTGCCAACATTGTAAAGTGACATAAGTATGCCTTGAACATGTTTCAACTTGTTAAATACTCACTTTTGGCCCACATATGCGTATAGCCTATCACATGAATCATTCATTAGGAATGCTGCTATTTCCAAAAATTTGCCCTTGACGAGTAAGATCAAATAATATCGGATAAGAGTGGGATACCTCTGCAGGTGACCTTGAAAGTTGCTTTCTAGGAATTGTAATAAGTGAACGAATGAAAACCTATTATGTTATGTTTTCTTTATTCACTCCACACCAAAAATATAGACACGCGGATATGCAGATACACACACAGAGTCAATAAAAGAACAGTTCAACCTGGAATAGCTTGACTGAATTTAGCCAATGCAAGAACCATTTATCCTTGACCTGCCTTTTTCGCATAGACAACCTGTCATTCTTCAACAACAACCTGTTCATGTTTATCTCACTCTCACACACACATGCACTTACGTTTATACATGTAAATTATTTATGTTCTTCATATACAAAGCATTAGGGCGAGAGGTCAAAGAATCACCCATACCTTCGTGGCCTTGAACATGCTAAGAATACCCCTGACCTACTTTTAGCATAGATAATAATATGTCTGAACTGTAATATGAAACGTGACCTCGAAAATTCTTTGATGCAGGGAACGTGTACGTGACTTGGAAAAAGCTTGTACTTTGCCTTGGCCTTGGCTCATTTAATAATTTGTATAAGACTCTGATCTAATAATTTTTATAACACTTGACACAGGGCAAATTTAGATATCATAATAAAGGTAAGAAAATGAGCCAGAATCGGCCTAGTATATCTACTGTTGAGAAATCCTAAAGACTCGTCCAGCAACGATCTTATCAACTCCTCCTTGAAATAGTTGAGTGCACATGCCCCGAGCATCATTTCACTTCATATTTATTCTCTAAATACCTAATATGGCTTGACGTGGGTTTTGATTTAAGATAGTTTCGGAACGACTTTACTAGCATCAGCAATAAATCATCACGGGTTGTAATCACGGCAATTTCTCTCAGTGTGAACTTATTATTAACCCCTCTAAACCCTTGTACGTCCAAGTGTGCGTTCAAGTTTTTTAGCTGTTGTTATACACTGACGCTTGTGATATAAAGTTACCTCTTTTAATACGTAAAACCGACTATCGAATTCAGCGTACACCAATCAGTTAATGGTGTTTGCAAGAGCTCCTTAAAATCCGGACTCCTGGCGTAGAGAAACGTTTCTAATGAAGTTCCTGTGCTAGCGTTTGCAGACAAGCCAGGACTTAGGTCAAATGGCATTAAACAGTAGCCGTTGGGGTAATCGCTTGTCGATATATCGTTGCCCTCATTCGAAAAGTGAATACCGGTCCCGGAAAATAAGGAATGTTACGGACTTACATATAAACCATTAGCTGTAAAGTGTGGATGTAATGTAGTTAATACTGCCGCGAAGGAGATTAAACGGATTTAAGGCATAATCACCGTTGAAAGTCCTATTCTCGTCAAACCCTATGATACATTGTTTGGGTTACTGACCTAGGAAACCATTATCCAATGATTAAGCTGTATGCCCCCGGTATGATTAACACTTTTACGTCGGTCTTTATAACACCCTCCTACATAATTTTCGTCTAGTAATTTGAACCACCTGCGGCTACTAAACTAAAGGTATCCCTTGATCTTAACAATTTAACCTTCAGTTCAACAAAACTTATGCGAAACTTTTGTTGATTCAACAAATCCGAGTGCATGTGACCAATCAGATTAATAGGTTTAATAATTCTGGGTTTATTTAAAATGTAAAAGAAATTTATTGGTAAATTGCTCAAGCTAATTATCTCTAAATCACATAAATATGAATGAACATCGCTGCTGTTTGCACTCATAACAAGGCACATTAAATTTAGAAAAAATTTATAACTAAGATATAAACATAAGTGTAATCCGTATAAGCCTGGGAACGTTTCTAAACGTAGGCTTAGGTACGAAGTAACATATTTTTATCTATGTATTCCAATTAAATTTTTTCCGTCAAATTATTGCAATGATGTATTCCATGGTACTTCAATTAAAAGGTTTATTGTAAATGTATTGTAACTAAAATACTTTTATTATAATATCTCAACGTATTTCTATAGCTTATTATAAGTTTTTGTTTATAAACGAATAAGTTCAAAAGTAAATATGTATTACTATTAATTACTATTAATTTTATTAAATACATAAATAAAAAGTTTACCTCGACTAGGATTTGAACCTACGACATGTACTTTGGAAAACTACCATGCTAACTAACTGCGCTATCGAAGTACAAGCCCCAATCCATGTACATTTTGTCCTTATGTATGTAGAACTGATGTAAATTCTAAATTCAAATCCTACTCGAGGTAAACTTTTTATTTATGTATTTAATAAAATTAATAATAATTTTTAATTATTTCTATAGCTAATTACAAATTTACTTTTGAACTTATTCGTTCATAATAAAAACTTATAATTATTTATTTCTATTGCGATTGTAAAACACTGTACCAAAGTATCCTGAAAAAATAAAGTTTAGTTGTTACCCTCTGAAAAGGGGTACTCCAATACGTTTAAATGAGCTACGTGCAAAAATCAATTTTACCACGAAATTTTAATAAATGAAAGCTTCCCTTTATTCAGATAGTAATAAATCATCCCAATTATGATAAAAGACTCTATGTAACACTGAAATGACAAACAAGAAAAGCAAAAAAAAACAATATTTTATAACCTGTCAATAATGCAAAAATAATCTATAATTCGTGATGAATCGAAGTAAACACCAATCAATAACCCGATTTTAATTAATTAAAAACAAATATGCATGGAATGATAAGAAAATTTGAACTATCGTTTCCCTTCAGCAAAAAGTTTACATAATATGAATTCATTTATCCTCTCTCCGGTAATGGTGCCAACTTAAATTTTGTAGGCCGCGTTCAAGCAGCATATTATGAAAGCTACCAAGCGCATCGTAACATTGCAAATTTCTTGTCCAAGGTATACTGAATGATTCGATGAATACCATCATGAAAGCTAAAAATCTGTTTAGTACTTTTTCTACAATTTCCAAAAAACAATAGTGTTATCAGACCGAACTAAAGACTTCTTAGGTGCATTTTGTAGATCTAATGTTTATAATTTTTCAATGCAAGAGCTTCCAATTGCTTATGTTTCTGCACCGTACTAACAGATCAATGACTAATGGTGGTATATGTAAAGGACGTTTTAGTAAGAGTGCAAGATTTTTAGGTACGATAAAACATAGTTTTCGGTAGCAAAATATTGAAATATTTATTTCGGTACAATGTAAATATTTAGGACTTATGTATATAACACCACATCTGGTAAATGTCCGCTACGGCTTTGCTGGCATATACGGACTCTTTAGTAAAATTTTCAATCATGGTGTTGCATACATGTGGCCGTGTTTCATTGATACAGAGTCTAATTTCGGCCTTCAATGCTTCGGTAGCTGCGGGTCTGCTATTATAAAACTTTGACTTCAGACAGCCCCACATCCAAAAGTCCAAAGGTGTTAAATCGCAAAAACGTGGCGGACAATTTTGGTCACAAAGTCGAGAGATGATCCGTTCAGGAAGGGCATCGTGCGGCAAGACAGTCAATGTTTCACTGGAAGTATGGCAAGTGGCGCCGTCTTGTTGAAACCATATGTCGTCGAGAGCAAAACCTTCCAATTCTTCGTTCACGGTTACTGCGTTTCCTGCCTCGTTTTCAAAGAAAAACGATACAGTGTTTCTTCTAGATCACAATGCACACCGAACAGTAATACGTCTCTGATGCATTGCTTTCTCATGAATAATTTTTCCTGAGCCCCAAATGTGACGGCTGATTTTGTTCGCAAAATCGGCATTCACTTCTTGTTGCTCAAGGATCTGGTTAGTAAACTGCGCATTATCGGTTTGCAGAAAGTGTTGAATCAATTGGACTTTGTACGTATGAAGATGCAAATATTTAGTGACAACTCGCGTTAAAGTGGCTGGTAAAATGTCCAATTTTTGTGACTGATGTCGAATCGACGTCCCTGGATTGTCCGCCATACTCACGAACTGCCGCGATGTTTTGTTCTGATCAGTACGTTGATTAATTGGGAACATTATTTCGACCAAAAATTGAACCCAGTCTACGAATTGTAATCAAACATTCACCATTTTGATAAGAATGTTTAACAATCAGGGGGCTTTGTTGTACCGTGTAAATCTCTATATTTACTAACTTCCGCGTGTCTTCTATATTCCATTAGGTCTTCGATTTTCTCAGCTCGGTAAGGGCTGCTGGTCACGTTTTTCTTCATCCTTAATCTACTCTCATCCTTATTCTTCCTTCTAGCTCTCACTGTTTTCCTGTCGGGTTTAAGGTTCAAGCTTTAAAAAAATAGACTATGGTTTCTAGGGTAATAAATTCCGGAGGTACAATCCTGCCCCATTCGGATATCCGGGAGGACAGGGCCCAAGCGACTTCGGCCATCTAAAGTATTAACTTTCTCATCCTCTATTGCAACATCCGCGGTATCAGGTCTAAACTTAATGCTATCTGAAACAAGTCCCCTTTGAAAGCTCCCATTCACCGGACTTGCAATTTCCCCAATACAACCTCCACTCTAACTTTCGGTATAAAGATATGCCTATATCAAAGACTTCATTGCTTGTAAAAAGGTTTCTTCTTTGAAAAATAAAAATTTCGACGTGATTTGGTTTAAACATTCTGATCCTAAATTTGTGAAATACTATTGTTGCATTTATAGGTCTCCTAATGACAGTAACTTTCAAGACTTTTTTATTACCTTAGTATGAAAGTTGACTCAATCTCAGTTTCCATCTTGCGATATCTCAATTGTAGGAGATTTCAATGTTCATAACTCTAATTGACTTCAGTTTTCATCTACTACTAATCCTGGTGGTCGTAGTGTAGAAACAATTGTAATTTCTTGTGATCTCAGACACATGATTTCTGAACCCACAAGGATCCCTGACAACACTAACAATACTCCACATCTTTTAGAGACCTCTTTCTTTCACCACACCCTCTTGTTTATAAAACTTCCTTTCTAGGTCTATCTGACCATTGTCTAATAGAAATAATTTCCACTGTGCCTAATTACTCTGCTGTTAGCAACACTGATAGAACCTTGTAGTGTTTTAAGTCAGCGAGATTGAGTGATTTGCGGGACTAATTTGCAAACTTTACATGCGTGAATAATATTTTAAGTCGTCGTTTTCTTCGGACATCGCTCTTTCAGTATTTAAAATCATCCTCATGGGCATGGAGTAATAAATTCCTAAAGAACGGTATCGCATAGGTCATTCACGTTCCCGACCTTGATTCAATAAGGCTTGTTCTGATGCAATACTTTGAAAAATAAATCTTACATTAAATGAAAATCTAATATGTAGAATACGCCAGAAATATCTGCAAAAGTGTCATCACTAAAACTAAACAGTTGTTTGAACAACGAAAATGCAATGAACTAGCTACATCTCTACCACACCGTAGTACATCCTCATTTCCCCCCTGACATCTTTTGACGGAACTGTAGTTGCTGATTCTGTAGACAAAGTCAATGTTTTTGTGGATTTATTTCCAACAAACTCGTGTCTCGCTGATTCTGGAAAATATGTACTCAACTCTTCTTCATATGCTATGAAAGCAATTCATTTTCGGTACAAGCTAGTATAATCGATTATCAGTAGCCTTGATCTCAATAAGGCAACTGGCCCAGGCTGCATCCCAGCTATTTTCTTAAAGAAATGTTCCTCCAAACTAGTACCAGTCCTACCGAAGCTTTATACGATCTTTATCTCTTCTGGAGTACTTTATTCATCATGAAAGGCAGCAACTGTTCAACCTATTCCCAGAAAAGGCGATTAGGCCGATCCCTCGAACTGACGACCAATTGCCATCACTTCTGTTTTGTCTAAAATCATGGAACTGCTCCCGTTCCTTGAAACTAATAAACTCCTTAGTGACCACCAAGATGGGTTTAGGCAGAGTCGTTCAACAGGTAATCTTCTTTGATATGTGACCCAAGTGTGGAACAATACATTAGAACAGTCCAGTGAAACAGTTGTAGTCGCTTTAGATATTTCATTTGCATTTGGCCAAGTTTGGCATAAGTGCCAAACTCACATCGTTTGGGTTCAATGATACGCTCATAAACCGGGTTTCTAGTTTCTTTGATAAAAGACGAACACGTGTCGTAGTTTTTTTTCAAAAGAAGTTAGCAGTAACGCGGGCGTGCAAAGGGATCAGTTGTAGCGCCTACACTTTTTCTGCTATAGATAAATGAGCATATTTCTTCAACAACTAACCCGATCGATCGCTTTGCTGACGCCAGCACTCTTCATTGTGGTTCATCTCAGTCTACTCATAATGGTAATCTACCTTCTACGTCAAATCAATACGTTAAAGCTGAAATGGCAAATTCAATCAACAAAGACATTCAATGTATTCTCCAATGGAGAAGCAATAATCTAGTTAAATTTAATGCTAACTAAGCTTCGAATTGCCTTGTGTCCGTCAAAAAAAGTTCTATCATTTCCTGTTGTAAGTATGAATGGCTTTTAAGTTTTCAGACTTTATTACTCTGTTGGGAATGACTATTTTCAAATTTATCATGGGTCGACCATCTTCTGCCAGCTACCAAAACAGCTGCTCGTAAAATAGGCTTTTGTACCTTACCTCTCGAAAATTCTTTCTGTTCTATAAGGCTAAAATTCGACCTCATCTAGATCATAATTTTCACCTCTGGACTGGTTCTCCCCCAATACGCTCTCTATATCGTTGATCGTAGTATTCAAAAGAGAACGATTAGGCTTATAAATAGGCCGTCCTTATCTTCTCACATACTGTCCCTTGAGTACAGAAGAATCGTTTCAGTTCTTTCTTTGTATTATCGGTATTACAATGGCTATTGCGCTGCTGAATTACATTATTTGAAACCACCTTGGGCTACCTTCGCTAGGAATACTCGGTTCGCTCATTCACATCATCGATATTCAGTACATATCTCCACTTGTCATACGAAACGGGCGCAATCCACATTCTTCTACATGGCTTCTAAACTCTGGAATAGTCTCCCTAATTCCTGTTTTCTGCCCACTTCGCAATTCACTATATCTTTATCCATCCTCCTAAGTGTTCCCGAGTGCTTTCGTACGATAGGCGTAACTTAGCCTGTTCACATCCATAATTATTAAAAAAAAAATGTCTTGTCATAGTCACGTGACATCATGGCAGGAAAAATGGCAAATCTTGCGCTGTTACGAAACACCCTTTATAATTCAACCACTACAGTATTGACAACTTAAGGGAATCAGTTATCAACAAATAGATGTTCACATTCAACTGGAAAAATAATAGGTTCTTTAATAAAAACGAACAAAGGTTTCTTGATACCAATAAGAGAAAAGTGAAGATGTAAAAATTTATCACTTCACATGACAAGATTTAATCTTAAATTCTAACCCTTGTTTTACACATTTTAACAATTCCCATCTATTATTTTTCTGATTCTACTAACACACATAGTTTTCGTTTTTACAGCAGTTCAGAATGGGGAAATACAATTCAGTAGTTCTACAAAACCACATTTTTAAAAGTAATAAGGACGTAAGTGCTTTCAAAGACAAAGCGGAACTCTTCAGTATTTTATTGTAGAACGAACATATGTTTATGACACTAACTGAAATGTACGGAAATGCAGCTTCCATGTGTGAAGCAGGGGTTTGAAAGAAATATGGTTTTTCAACTTCGCCACTTTAATATGTCTAAAACACAATAATATAAATTTATATTCTTTAACCTTGCTTGGTGAAATTCCATAATTGATAGCACTAACGTTAAAAATATAATTCCACAATGTTTTACATAAATATATATTTCTCAACGTGTTACAATACAACATGTATCGCTATCGAGAGAAAATATATGAGTAAAGTAATAACAAGTAGTTATGGTGTGGAGTGTGGAGTGAGATAAAACAGCAAACCTGTAAATTATAATTCTACACTTAAAGATGACTCTATAAAATCTACCTGTTCGTTCATTAAAGCTACTTTCTGTTTGTGTTTATAAATTTCGAATGCTTCCAAAACACCTCATTTGTGTTTTATACTACAAAAATGTGAAAATTTAACATTGTTTTGTGAAATTATAAGGTGATTATTTACTCTTAAATGTTTGGAATAATTGAAGACCTTGGTGGAACACCGTAATAAGCCACAAAATGATAATTTCAAGGAATCTAAGTCTGAAAATTTCATTCAAATCGGGAAATCACCCTCGGAAATTGTGTACCTTTAATGTTTACAGTGGAATATTATGAAATACCAAAGCAGATTGAAATATTCTTTCTACGAGTGACGTAAGAGAAGAAAATTTGTAATTTTGTGGCTTATTCCTTTTTCCGAGCAAAGAAAAATGCATCTTCGTCTTCATCCATGTGTTCTATCTCAGCTTCGCCCATTTTGTCGATATTGACTTCTTCATTGTTTAGTACTCCCAGATCCACATAAAATGACTGGTATATTTCAGGAATGTCCCCAAATTGGCCAACTTCTTTGCATTAAATCGAATAGGCTCTTTGTATTTAGTCTGCAGATTACCCAAACATACTATTGTTCTCGTTTTTATTCCTCTTTTCCCCGCGTTCACTTCTTTGTAATCTTCCGTACAGAAATGCTTTATGTACTTTGTATTCTGAGAAGTTGATTCAAATTTGAATGATCGCACATGTGAAAAATTCAATTTTTTTTTATCTTCGGTATACATCCTTCTCGTGCTGCTTTTTAATATTTTATCAAAGGAGAAAAAATCTTTTTGTGTCAACGGGACTTCGTTTCTCTATGAGGGCGAAATCCTTATCGGAAGGCAAGTGACTGTGTCCTGATATCAAAAAATGGTGTTCAGTGCTTTCAAATTTCCTTTCTCGTACTAGCTGCAGCCAGAACATCATAACTGTCCAGTTTTGTTCTGGCCTGAGCAGTTATCCGTGAACACAATCAACTTTTGGACGTTGGAGGGTTGTCATTCAAATATCTCAATATGGCGATGAATACCTCTTTACTCCTTCGCTTTGCAATGTTTTCGGTCCACATATACAAGAAACCTTGGCCCATATTGCAGTTATGAATGCCTAGATTGTACATCCAAGCATCACGAAGGTAAAAGGCTTTTCTACTGTAAGTTCAGGCAAAGGTAAAGCCTGCTGTAAATCAACACAAAGTACAGTCTTTTCATTAGATTCTTTAGCCTTCAGTACACTTCTTACATCAATTATATATATATATATATATATATATATATATATATATAACTGGCTCTAATCTGGTGTAACTTCAAGCTAGTGTCTATTTTTCTTATTTTCGAGTCATTGCCCTTATGTGTTTTTAACTGGATATTGAGCTCATCACACACATGACACGTATCACTTTTGGTAACTTGAACCCCATATCATATTAGGAACAGAACATTCCCCTGTAACAATCTTCTTTAACAGATTTTATGTTTAGTTCAGAACACTGTGGTACGTAATACTTTCTATATAGAGATGATATCGATAAATCATGATTGAGGTAAACTTTTTGACCAATTTTGTTTCTGCTATAGTGCTATACTGCTATACTTTGGTATGGATTTTATGTGATCGTGAACACCCTTCAGCATGTCATCCGTTTATGTGTTCGGTTTCTGTGTTTTCCTCTACTATCTAGCTTTGGAGTTGAACGACCTTCTTTGACTTGCTTACATTTATTATTCACTTCTTTGCTGGAATGTAGCAAACCATGACACGCAAGGAACTCATTTTGCACGCTTGTACGTCTTGTCCATTTACTTTTATGGAATATTGGCATGTAATTTGTCTTACAGAAATTTGCCTCTTAGTCTTCCTAGGATACGTTCGTTTTTAGGTACACCCTTAATCACATCAAATAGGTAAGCATTTTGCTTATCAAAATTTTCAAGTTCCCAGAAAGCGTAGAAAATTTGCAATTCTTTATTGAGTAAAAGTTCTCTGCATTTCTTGGAACAGTTACAAGATGGTCCCAATGTTCTTGCCAATATTTCTTTCCCTTTGTTATTGGTATAACCATGACCCAAATTTCTTCAAATTTCTTCGCATCTTCATTTTTCCTTTTTCCTGCTCTGCATATTCACAGATCTCCAACGTGATAAGAGTTGACTTTTCGAGAGATGGAACATGTAATGTGGTATTAACATAGGTATAAATGGTATAAACTTTATAGGTGGTGTAAATCAATGTTTAAAACGTTCTCAATACAAATCGTTAAACTAACTAGAGCCACCAACCACTCAATAAAAGATAATGCCGTTGACTCAGGAGGTAGATTAAATCAGGGCTGGTTCATGCCTTTTGTTTTGCTTAATTACCATAAATTTCTGCTTGGTTATTTTCACCAAACATCAATATAGCAACTTCTATGTAACAATAATAAAAATGATCTCGGACGCCAAGTTATTTTTTATTATACTCGGAATAACTAAACCGAGGATACAATAAAGCATTCATCAAAATGTCAAAATAAATGATATACAAATTATGTTTATTAAGCACTTAAATTTGGGGTTATATAAAGTAATTCTTAAAACTAGTGTTAATAGCCTTATCCTAATAAGTCATTGGGGTATAAATACCTGTTACAAAATTTTGTGCAACTTCTTGAGAACCTCTGTTCATAGGAATGCGGAAATGTAAACCAAAGATGATGTAATCTACGTACCAATGTTGCGCAATATGTCGTATTTTCAATGTTTTACGTTGTAAAGTATACCAAAGTTGAAATTTTCAATAATCCAGAATTTATTGCATTCTCTTGAAGGTTCAAATAAAATGTGTGATCTAAATTTAGATCTGAATTAAATGTAATCATAAAATGAAAGCACCCAAAAATAGCAAAATTATAAGTACAAGTGTACGTAAAAGTATAATTAAAAGTCGACTTAAAAGTATAATTAAAATGGGCAAGTAAAAGTATAATTAAAAGTACAGTGAAAGTTTACTTAAAAGTGTTTAAAAGTGCCTGCAAAGAGCAAATATTTCAGATTTTAATATAATACGAGATAAAGATGTCTTACCATTAAATCAATAGCACTTTACACAAAATTTACCTGGAAACCAAAAATGGCTTCTTGCTTGAAAAAATGTACATCAGCTAAAAAGGACGCTCAGGATATCAGGTGATGTAGCTATGCGCGAGAAATATGTGCAGAAAATAATTTCACGATATAGAAGTATAAACCTTTAAGAAAATATGCAACTTAAGTTACACCAAAATGCAAATTAAGTTGCCTACCACAACTTATAAATCATTAATTATCAAAAACCCTTTTTTCTTATATTTTACAACTAAATGAACGAAGAACGTAAAAGATGCGTTACAAACACCTATGGAAACTGCGTTGCCCTCTGAAAATTAATACGGAATATTTTAGAACAAAGAAGATAATAAGCCACAATTTTTCGTGAGGTAGCTGATAGTTGCCTTTTTCTGTTACAGATTTCTTGCCATGGTAAATTATTCAATAAATAAACACAATTTCGTTTACTTGATGTTAAATTTGCAATAATAGAGTCAGACTACATTACAAAGTATATGCCACATCTATTGTGCCAAAATGGAAATAAGCCCCATTTTTACCCACATTTTGTTCCGAATCCATGCTACTGCTGCTACTTTCGTCTTCACACACATAACATATGTCGTTTACACTCTCATCAGAGTTAATTAGTTCATTAGAACTTGTATTATCACTGTCACAATCAAACAATTTCCGTTTCACACCTGCACTACACGAGGCTGCCATTTTGAAATACATGTGGCTTATCACTTTCATACAATAAATTTGGCCGTTTATGATTTAAACTAAAAGCTAAAGTATGACTTCTATCGACATCTATTGTATAATAGCTGAGTTGAACATGCCTGATGGCTTGTTACCTTCTTCAACTACATTTTACATCAAAATCTAATTTTGCAGTAAGGGTGGCTTATTACCCTTTTCCACCAAGGTCTTCAATTGAGTTGCACGTGTATTTATAATTGATACAGGTAGTCTGTTCTTTGTATCGAATGTAAAAAAAGTGTTTGCCCAATATAAACAGTATAATAGAATGTGTCGTTCAATTTATAAATGCCCGACTGCAAAGTGTCATTAGTTGAATCTTTGGCATTAAATAAACATTGGTTTCACTTTTAAAGATAATTTGTACTTCTTGTTCCTTTGCAATATGTGAGCTACTTTTTCTAATATTTTCCAAATATGAAATTGTTATATATTTATTTTCTGTCGGTTGTGTTCACTGGATATATGTTTTTGATAGGTAATTTGTACTATTGATTTTTAACTAAAGTGATTATATTTGAAATGTAACCATTTCCTTGTGTAATTTGTTTTAAAATTGATATTTCTTTACTTAAATTTTCTTGGTTTTTTATATCATTTAGTAAGTTATTAGATTACTTATTTATTTTATAGCTTATGTACTGTTCTTCTTCTACTGGCAGTTTAAATATCGCCTCCCTCCTTAGCCCTCGGTCTTTTTGTTTTTGTGTGTTTTAGTTTTTGAAATTTCCTATGGTTTCAATTTTGGTGTAAGTTTTATGTGTTTCATTGGTTTAGAGTTAGCTATTTTTGTGAGCGGTGGTCGTCATGGTTTGAGTATGGGGACAGAGGTTATCGGAGTAGATTGTCTAGGATTCTGTCGAATTCTTTTGGGTAGGTATGTCGTTCAGTAGTTGTGTCAATAGTGCAGGGAGGAGTTTTTCTTAGGTTTTCTTGCCTACACCAACAGACGCCTCTGTTGTTGGTGTAGTAGGTTATCAGGATGTCTTTGGTAGCAGTTGTTTCGCCGTGACCTCGTCGGTAGGTATATTTTGTTTGTAGTGTTTTAAGTCTATCTGTGGATGTCTGTATAAGTTCCGTTCACAGACGGCGATGGATTTTAGGTTATTGTTTTGAGTAGGGCGTACAAGGTGCATGGTAGTCTAGCAGTGGTCTTATGTACGTCTTATATGTGGGGTTTGGGGTGGTAGCCTCTATCCTGTCTTCAGAGGGTTATCAACATACTCGAACAGTTGTTCACCTTATCTAGAGGCTTCCTTAGGTTTGGTTCCCACTTAAATGTTTTGGAAATGGTAACTCCTAGGTATATTATTGTATCTTGGAGTTAAAGTTGTACTAACCTTATTTATACGTTTGTGTTCTGTAGGTTTTCGAGGTTGTTTTGTAAGGTAGGGATGTTGAAATAGTATAATTCCCCTGGTTAGCCCAGTTTGAAAATTGTTGGACTATTGTGACGTCGTGGTCCGCAGATAACGAAATGTCGTGTTCACAAATTAAGTATAACAGGAGGGCTAAGGGTAAAGCTTGTATTAGGCCTGATATTGGTATGAATGATTGAGATGTGGTTGTGCCATCCTTACCTTTACAACCTGTTAGACAGGTACGAGAGAAGGAGTTAGATGAAATGAATTGTTTAATGTTTAGAGTTAGTGTTTCGTGTATAAGTCCGGCTTTCCAGACTTTGTCGAAGGTCTGTTTAATATCGAGCAATACAGCTAGGCAACAGTTTTAAGACGTTTGCGTATAGCTTGACTAGTGGAACGTGGCATGAGCTGTTGGATCTAAAGCCGAAATGGCTGCCTGGGATAAAGTTGTCGGTTTCACATTCGGCCATGTTTATAAGAGGCGTGCTGTGTGAGATCCGAACGTGGTTTTCGGACTTCCGTTCCGTTAGGAAATATGAGAGTCAAGCATTGGTTGAATATTTGGGTTAATGACCTGATGGGTTTTGATGCTTAGTTACGTAATATGAGTCTGTTAAGGCCGCCTTGTCCGGGAGCTGAGTTCCTGCATTTGCGGAGTATGTCTAGTACTGTATTTGCAGATATCGGATTAAGGAAGAGGTCCTCTTGTGTTAGTTGCATGGGGCATCGTCGCGTTGTCTGAGACTCTCAATGTTTTGGTCTAGTTGAGCTTTGAGCTCCTTATCGAACCACAGATCGTTTGGAGTAGTGAACGTTTGGTTTAATATAAATGACATTCAATGTACTAATGACATACATGAGACAATGATAAAAGTAAACACCAGTTCCCAGAATAAGGTCGTTTTATTTATGTTTCCCCAAACACAAGAACAAAACAATCAAGTGGCATAGATAAACACGATATCTCGATACCAAACAATTATCACAGTTGGATATTTCTAATCTTAGGCTAATTTAATTTTCCCCAAAATGGCTACAAATTTTTTCTCTTTTTGGGAAGTTGAAAGATCTTTCAAGGTTATCTGAAAAGGAAACGTTTCACATATAATAGCTAAAGATCAATTTAAAATTCGATAACTCGACTTTCCCCACCAATAATTACACCTGCTTAAAATATATTCGATAAAGATTTGTTCAGTGCACAGTTTGACCTTAGTAATAATTGACTTATAAATAAACCAGACAATTAAAATTACGTCGTTGTCCACTGAGCACTCACCAAAAGTAATAAAATAATTCTTAAATCTAAAGTACGGATTAAAAAATTACAATACCCTTCTCGAAAGTTTGACGTAATCATATAAATTGAACAACGAATACAACTCGTGTGACAATAATTTAGTAGGCTACTGCGAAGACAGGAACGTTTTTAGATAACAACTCCTGCCTACACCAAAATGGACGTTAAACGCTAATACATCACTGGGTGTTTTGTATGGAATTTCGGTTATAAACAATCTAATTTAGATTATTACAATCATACACAATAATAACTAACAATTTTATCAAATTAAATATCAGTGACCCAGTAGTACAGTATTGATGAAATTCTAACAATTATTCAGACAAAGCAACTGTAGAAGACAGCTTCATAAATACAGGTAAATAATTCGTTATAATGTCCGGTGGTAATATTAATTTACACACACTTTTTATTTTGTAGAAATTGTGTCGATCGCTGCTGAAGACAGCTTGCGAAATATGTGTTGACGTACTCTAGACCGTTGTTAGTGCAGGTGCGAAGGTTTCGAGTCGTCAGTTTCGAACCTACAGCCAGATCCCATCAGCGTAAATACCAGTAATCTAAACCAGTTAGGAGAGTGGCTATCTATCTTCCGCATAGCATAAAGTTACTTCCAGACAAACAAAACATTAACAACAGCAAGATAGGACATATAAAGGCAACCGAAGTAAAACCACAAGTTATATTCAAGTAGTACAGTTGAAGAGAAACTCGAAGGAAAGTCGAAGGAAACTCGAATGAGCTAAAAATAAGGTAATATAAGTAATTGTAAAATTTGGTCAGATAACGTTGCTTTACCTCTTTAGATTTAAAGCGAGCTCTACACGATTTATTAACAAAATATGGTTAATTTTCAGTAGCGAGAATCGTAATTTAATGGTTTAGGGTATCTTGAATTGAAGAAATGCAGATAGTTTACCCCTTTGTGAAAACACGATTCATATAAATCCGCCTAAAATTAGGATTAGTAAATCTTACAATATATAGAAGTACTTTATTTTCTCTAATGAAAATGACGATGACATCGATTAAATTAGAAAAAGAGAATTTCGTAAGAATACTCCAGTTTCACACAACATGGATAACCATGCAAGTTCTTGAGGAAATGTTTCAGTTATCAGCTGAATTGTTAACAAATTGTTATTGCTAAAGTATTTGAATGTTGTAAATAAAGATTTCTTTATTTGAATATTGCTATTTAGTACAAGTACTGCCCTCTAGCGGTAATCAACAAACGAAGCAAGTAACTTTAAATAGTAAGTGTAGAAATCGGAAGAAATCTAAAACCCCTTGGTGGCACTACCATGTCAATTTAAACATTTAACTAGAATTAGTAATACAACTGCAGAAACTTATGAAATTTATACTATTGAAACATATCAAGTAAACCATTAAATGTAAGTCTTCAAAATTTTCCCATCTAAAAGGTAATTTTCTTTACAGCAACTATAAAACTTACGAAATCAGTACTATTGAAGCAAATATCGATTATGGCGTTAAGTGTAAATCCCAAACTTTTAATACAAACGCAATTTCTAATACAGCAACTTCAGAAATTATAAAATTTTGCTTTACAACCTGTTCAGTTTCGTTACGTTAAGCTATTTATCTAAAACTTTATAACAATATATACAAGTTTTCATATTATTGTAATCTTGCAGACGTGTTTCAAATAGATTGTTAACGCCACTTGCATTTTTTGAAAAATCACTGGAAGTGTGGCAGGACCTGTAACAATGACACTCATGTGTCACACAAAAATTAAACAACACCTAAGCTATCTTCATCAGCAGTCGACTGGAGCGAACTAAAGAAATTTGTTGTATGTACACCATCAGCACGTAACGCTTCGTTACTTGTCTGGTGAAACTGAAAGTGAAAGTTATAAAAGATCAATGAGTTCTGGGTAGCCTAACGGTCGTTGATCTTCATTATTCATTAGAATTTGTTTGTTTTTGAACTTTAATAGCAATCAAGTTCGTCCTCATTACCAACATATATGATTAAAGATACCTTATCTACTGTATGATTTTTATCAAAACGCCAGACACGCCAGGCTTGTCTCAACGTTTGTATTTATGTTGTTCTACGTATATTTGTTCGCAATTTTACTATTAGTTTTATAGACTCCTGACCTATCCTGCTTATCCACTTGGTCCTTTGGATTGCCTAAAAGAGTTTGTTAAGTAATACCTCAACCAGTGACTGTTTACAAATCAATTTTGAAAAAGAATTTAGACTGACCTTGCAGGATAGTTTGGTAATTTTACATAGTTGGTTTCTATTTGTTCTCTAGCGTTATCTAATGTTCTCATCCTCATCCTATGTGTTTGTTCCTATATTCATAACCACTTCATCTGAAAACCCATTGTATGCTTCAATTTCTTTATTAATGCGCAATTCTTTGTTATAATTTTGCACTCAAAGAGGAGAATGAATCAATCTATGAATATAGTTAGGAAGCCAACGCATAGGATAACGGTTTAGAATGTAAGCGTGTAAGAGTAGGCTACTGCGAAGACAGTATGTGTCTTCTGATATACAGTGTTTCCCAACGTTCATTATCCTTTTTACACATTACATCTAGGAATGGAACTTTCTTAACCTTTTGCACCTCTATGGTAAATGCAATCTTGTGGTGGATGGTGTTGAGATGTTACAGGAATGCGGTCAGTTTTCTTTTCTGTTTGTCCAAATCACAAATGTGTCATCCACCTAACGTAGCCAGAGTTTTGGTTTGTATGGTGTTGACTGTAGTGCTTTGGTCTCGAAATCTTGCATGAATAGATTGGCAATCACTGGTGATCCCATCGGCGCTCCATCTGTTGGTCGGTATCGCTGGTCTTCGTAGGTGAATTATGCGTTCTTCAGACAGTGTTTTATTAGACTAAGAACGTCTTTTGAAGGTTGGCAGTCTGGTGATCTCCAATGTTTCGTTAACTGGTACGTTTGTGAACAATGAGATCAACGAAAACTGATCAGTAGATCCGTAGGTCTCGCAGCATGTTCCTTTATCAGCTCGATGAAGTGACCCGGGTTCTTTATGTAAGACTCGGTTTTCTCGATATACATATATATATATATATATATATATATATATATATATATTGTATATATATATATATATGTGTGTGTGTGTGTGTGTGTGTGTGTGGTGTGTACTGTGTCTGAGCACGCGTGTGCGTGTATGTATTAAACATTTTAGTTCGTCCTTGTCAACTGCAGTTGTTTTATTTATTTTCTTTGAAAATGAACATCAATTTTAATACGTACTCCTTTGATAGGTACTCAAAGCTAGGGTAAACTAGTTTAACTAAATATTAATTCGTTCAGAAATCTTACATAGCGAATAGACTACATAAAATCGATGCATTCCTCGTTTGATTAATTCGAAAATCAATTATAAATTGTAATTAACCACCACATTCTCATACACTCCAAGTTACACAGAAAAACATTTTTTTACCTTACAACTTAAACAAAATCACCCACAAACGTTGTTACATATTATTAACAGCCTTATGTTCACAAACATTTTAATCACAAGTGTTTGGTTATACCAGTTTAAACAAAGTTCTCATCTTGTCTCATTATAGCACACTCAAAATCCGTCAGATTCAAATAAGAAAAGTTTATCAACCGCTATTAACAATAAATTAATAATCGAAAGGAATTATTTTCGTAAGGGATCTTACACAGGTTATTAAGGAGAGATTTTTTATGTTTGTATAAAACATTAACATACCCAATTTATCTATCTACACAGTGCATAGATTGGACTTCTTGCAGTCAACCAAGGCGTTAATCCGGTTAAACCCCAGAAGATTTGAAGACGCAGAGGATAGTAATGCGCTACAACCTAGTCACCAGCTAAACTAGGAGGTATGCATGGACCAGATATTGACCGATATTGAAGGAGTTCCTGGAAAAAGAAATGCAATTATTTAGTCACGTCCCTGAAAAACTACAGCAATGACACACAACACAGTACCTGAAGATACGCCAATTATGCAACGCCATTATCCTCGTAACCTAGCAATGCAAGCGATCATTAATGAGAGGTAGACCAAACACTGGCGGATGACTACAACAATCGGTCTAACAGTGCTTGAGGTTTCCTGCCATTTTCTCAGAAAATCCTTTGGAATATATCGTTTCTGTATCGATTACGAGAAAGTTCCGCAGGTGAAAATCTAAGACGCGTATGTTCTCAGCACTAAGCCTGATGACGCAAGCAGAGTCCACTTCCGAAGCGTCGCACTATACAGCAGAATCTGTCAAAATAGGCCAATCAACATCTGTAACTATACTAATCGATAACAAAACAGAAACAGAAACGCAAGTTAAAGGGGAGAATACGTATAGTTATTACAGGCAGAACTTACTTTGTGAATCATCATACCGTAAGCTACAAACTCTAACATCTTTCCAATGTACACAGACCAGAACTGGAAATCGCATTCGCCTGAAGTAATGCTGTATCGCATTCCGGAAGAAATATTTCTGAGGCGGTAGTGGGAGGGTTTTAGTCGCTAAGGCAAAGCATCCGACACGCCGACAGTACCGTTTGGCAAACGAAGTCTGATTTTCAGATTTCCTTCACCTCTAAAAAATACGTTTCACAACTTTGCTTTGAATCTAGTAAGTTTGTATTATACTCTAACCGTTGTCAAAGCATTCATTCAAACCCTGGTAAGCTATCTGTGACCAAGTCTCTATACAATATCCGAGAACAAATGGGAATTGCATCCCATACTGGTAAAATCAAAGTATGACTAATTAAATCGATTCGTTAGTCATGATTCGAAATAAAAACCTTAACGGCACCGACACAGTATATTCTTGTCGGTTTCATCCAACTGCACACACACACAATCGCGCCCACGCGCACACACGCACAACCAGCGCACACCGGCACACGCCCGCGCATGCCCGCGTACGGGCACACGCACACCCGCGCACCTACACAAACATGCACGCACACAGAGGCACACACAGAGACTCACTCAGAGACGTACACAGAGACGCATACAGAGAGCCACACAGAGACGCACACAGAGACGCACACAGAGAGGCACACAGAGACACACAGAGACGCGCACTGAGACGCGCGCAAACTCGCGCAAAGAGACGAACACAAAGACGCGCAAAGAGGCGCGCACAGGGACGTGCACAGAGACGTGCAAACAGACGCGCACAGGGACGCGCTGAGACGCGCACGGAGACACGCAGAGGCACGCACAGAAACTCGTACAGAGATGCGCGAAGAGACGCTCGCAGAGTCGCGCCCGTAGACGCGCGCAGAGACGCGCACATACACGCGCACAGAGACGCGCAGGAACGCGCCCAGATACGCACGTAGATACGTGCGCAGAGACGCTCGAAGAGACGCTGAGACGCGCAGAGACGTGCACAGAGACGCGTATAGACGTGCAGGGACGCGCACAGAGAAGCGCAGATACGCGCACAGAGTCGCGCACATAAACGCGCACAGAGACGTGCACAGAGACGAGCACAGAGACGAGCACAGAGACGCACACAGCGACGCGCGCGGAAAAGGCGCACGGAGACGCGCAAGGAGACGCGCACATAGACGCGGACAGAAACGCGCACATAGACGCGGACAGAAACGCGCACAGTGACGCGCAGATACGCGCACAGAGACGCGCGCGAAGACGCACGCGGGGGCGCGCGCGGTAAAGCGCACGGGGCGCGCACGGAGACGCGCACAGAGACGCGCACGTAGACGCGCACTGAGACGCGCACTGAGACGCGCACAGTGACGCGCGGAGACGCGCACGGAGACGCACACAGACACGCACAGACGCGCACGGTGACGCGCTCAGATACGGGCACAGAAACGCGCACAGAGACGCGCACAAAGACTAGTGAAATTCCAACGAATAACCTGCCTGTTTATTATAACCTGCCTGTTATTAATTCAATTCTAACATGCCTGACATATTTCCTGATCTCCAGATATCCTAATTCCAGTTGCCAAAATATTTATTCAGGCACATAAGTACCTATTTACACTTTCACGGTGTTTGTACCTCGAGGAGTGGTAAGTAGTTACCTGGTAACCTGGTTCTACTACTGGATGCTTCGGCCCCAAGCAGGATAGCGACCTTACGAAACCCTCTTCCCTCTAGCGTAACATCCGAGAAACAATCTTCTACCTGTCCCTTCGGTATACGTACCTCAAGGGATGGACAAATTGTTAACGGCATTACTTTATTAATGGTGGTTCCGACCCTAATTATAGGGTAATCATATACTACGACATATCCCTATAATTTTCCCTTATATAACTGTGTAAAACTTACGCCTTTCCGACATCCATTTGCAGTTAAAACCACGAAGGGTGTATAGAAAACATTAGTTAATTAATCCTGATTCACCAAATAAAACGCATACCGTTACCAGCATAATAAAATCTTATCCCTGTAATTTTCCCTTGTATAACTGTGCGAACCTTACCCCTTTCTGATATCCATTCGGAGTTACAACCACGAAGGGTGTATAGAAAGCATTAGTAAATAAATTAATCCTTATTCACAAAATAATACTTATACCGTCACCAGCATATTATAGACATACCACTTACCTCTGTATAATCCCTCCTTTACACGCCCTTTTGAACTCCTCTGCGCACTCCTCTTACCTGGTGCTAAAACCGATTATACTCCTTCACATTCTCCTGTAATTTCAAAATAACACCACTAGAATAAATTCACTACATTTTGTTTCACCTAATCCTAGTATTAGGTATCAAACATAATTAATTACACTATCCTTCCATTTCACACTTCTCAACTTTATATTAAACTACCTCCAGTTAATTTAAAGCGTAATTATTTTACACCATTGTAATTAAAATATTCACATTGTATTCCATATACTTCATTTGAAACAGTTAAGTTTATTTACAATAATACACGATATCACACCGTTCAATGTATTTCATTAACCTTCATTAACAATTAAATTAATTCTGTATTACAATAACCAACAAGTTCTCTAAAGCAAGCAATCAGTTGTTTGCATTCCCAATGCGTTATGGATGCAACCATAACCTGTGTAAACATACCAGATTTCTACTCCATCTCAAATGTTTACACTCGATTTATTAAACCGTCTACAAATCACATAGATTTCGTCCCCTGTAAAAGAAAAAGACCTGCTGAAACAAAAACCTGTTTAATAAAATTTGCTACAGTATACGATCAAGCACGATCGACTGCAAAGCCCGATCCCGATCACTAGATTGGAAAGCAGGATACCGTTTTATTTTACCTTTTTATACGCCAGAATTAATTTTGTTTGTTTCTATATTTTATTTATAAAAGTGTTATATTTTAATTTTCCTTTTCAAAATTATAATTCTATAATATATTTTCTATCTACAGTTATTGCGTTAATTTGTTCTAAACATAGGCAACCCAACATACACTTCCGTGTTGAAAATTGCTAACAGAACCTCCCATGAGAAGACTGAGCTAGCAAACAAGGGCAGTAACCAAACATTTTATTGCGCACTCATTTTGGGTGTAATATACGAAGCGAGCAGAATTCAAATCTGGAATAATATGTATATGACGTATGGTCCACTCTGCATTTGTAAAAATATTTGAAAATGTGCTGTCTAGAAACCGTTTTATTGATCCATTTTAATATTTTGTTGTAATATAAATCATTTAGATGTAGTAGAAGACGGGAGCTAAGGTGCAGGACCCTGTATAAATAACACCTACACTCTTTTTTTATTTCGTTAGATAAGCTAGTTATGATAATTTTTGGAAAAAGGCAAATATTGAAAATCGAAAGATAGTGAACAAATGAAGAAAGAACACAATAGATAAGCCATAGCCAGTATCCTTTGGAAACTGACTCATGCCATCTATGTCAGTTTTTATGTATTTCTATTTCTTTACCTACAATTTGCTCGAAATTTGGACATAGGCTAATAGGCTTTAAGACTAAATTTAAGAGACCCCATTTAATGTAACTTCTAACACACGATGACAACAACCTCAGAAGAACGTAAAGATTTTTAGCTAGCCTAAATGAAATAAAGAATTGTAACTTCAACCTTAGAACGTGAAATAATCATGCCAACTTTTTTTACGAAATGTGGTTGGTGATTTTATCCCAATGCCATCTGCGAAAACAATTTGCAAAACTCTAGTAGAACTTGTTTGGGAACGAGTGCCCTTTAGACACGGAGGTTCATGGTCGAGAATGTCGCTGATTTTGATAGGTTGGTCCAAACGTCGTTAAAAATGTGTGGTTCCCGCAAAACGGTACAACCAAACACAAAGCAAACGCACCAACAGATAGGCGGTTTAATCTATTGGCGATCTTCAGGCTGCTTTATTTTAGAACTATTTGATATTACGGGTGGGTCTGAACCCTCTGCAGACTAGTGCATCATTTCAAAAGAAGGAGCATCAAGAACCAGAAGAATATTAGCAAAGATGTTTCGAAAAGTGCAACGAAGTGCAATTACTTAATTTAATGTTCAAAGAGAGGTACGTAGGGATTAACTGTTGTTAGGCATTATGTATTCCATCATAAATATGTATTAATAACACCTTAAACAACTGATTGGTTTATAAAATTATAAACCGATATATCGGTGGCATAAAGGTGCGGGAATAGCAGGATAACTTAAGATTACGAAACCTTGAAAAAACTTTCAATACAAACGTTGTAGGACATTTCCCTGGATATCTGACGGTGACCTTGGATTTGACCTTGACGATGAGGTTCAAAGTCATTTGAAGGTCAAGCTGATTTTTTCTAATGGAACCCCCTACGTTTAATCGCGGAAATAAAACCAACGGAGGCTTTGCGTTCGGATATCACCTTGGTGCCTTAAAAAAACGACTTTGTAGGTCATCTGAAAGCCAAAATGAAGGTCACTTGACGAATGGCAGTATAAGTTAAGTAATGTGAGTCACAGAAAAAATATCCAATACAAACATTGTAGGATATTTCCCTGGAGATATGACCCTGGGCTCAAGCGTGGAGCAAAAAAACGATTTATTCAAATCGGTATTGGTGTATTTACACAAAGTTGTGGAGTAATGTCACTAACAACTGTGTAAAATCTTAAAACTCTAAAATTATTTCTCGAGTCTACGCAAGGCGCCCAAAGTTTCACTTTTTTGCAAAATTTGATCAATTTCATTATTTTTTTAAAATATCTCCCACAAACGATTGGGTAGAATGATACGTATAGGAGCATATATTAACACAAAAAATTATCAATAAGTATAAACTATATCCTAGGCAATCAATATAATGTTCTAATATTTTTTGTAAAGAAACGATAAAAAAAAGTTTTTTAATTTATTTGTGTGCTAAAACATGTGCGCGTCCGTTGCCTATAGCAACCGCCAGTACCTTGGACAGTACACTCCCGCTACTTGATTGTTTCCAATATTTCAGCAGTGATAATAACATAGTGGGCAGTGGCAAGAAGATGAGTGAAAATGTGACGTGAAGGCCTCATGTCTTGTAAGTATGTGTTCCTGACAGATCCAAGAACTATTCGAATTTTGGTAATGAGTGGCATTGATGCTAAAACTACATCACAAATTAAAAAAAAGAAATTAGGATAATGAAAGTAAAAGAAGGCATGCAAAAAAGAGCACAAATAGAAGGAACTGTAGTTAATGTGACGTCATCATCACATCGCTATTTAGACAGCAATAAAGGCCCTTCAGGCTCTACCGGGACTTTCTAACAAATCTATTTCTCAAGGACAGACTAGGGTAAATACAAATACTTTTGCCAGAACGTGTGATAGATACGAATACCAGATAGATTCGCCGCAGCGTTAGCTTCTGCGATTTTACATTCGGAATTGTAGAGTGAGATACACTTCTAGACATATTTTCAAATAGTATTGTAATAGACAGAAGTAAAGTTAGACGTGAGCGGGCTAAGATTCGTGACCATTTAAAAAACACGATCATATCAGTGAGGTAAACTTAAAAGCATAGTATTTTGACGGTAGATTGGAAGAAACTTTATACGTGGAAACAACAGCAGGTGGACGCGACAAAAAGAAGACATCTCATTAATTCAAGAACCCGGCTCTAAACATATTGGCCACGTCAATCCACGATCTACTCAAGTTTTAGATATTTCCATTGCTATTTGGGAATACATGTTCGAAAAGGAAATTAGTTAGACCTGCGTTGTCTTGGTTGTGATGGTTGCCCTACTAACACAGGTAAAAATGAAGGTATAATTCAAAAATTTAAAGAAAAACCAAAACGACCATTACAGTGGATAGTATGCCAACTACATTAATTAGCTTCTATTACGATACCTCTTGGAAACAATAGCTCGAAAAACATCTGGTCCCCATGGATTTTTGGGCCCACTAGGTAAAAGTTTGTCAAACTGTCACAAACTAGATCCGGTTAATTTTTAATCTTTTGAGTGTGAACTTGATGGACTTTTTCTGGACCAACAATACCTCCTATGCATTTGTAAAGCTGTTTCGAGCGGTGTCTGTCCAACATGACTTGTGAGTAGAAGTCCAGGTAAATTGTCACAATTTTGGAATTCTACGTTTATACATAAGCACCAGGTTGCCCTCTGAGAACTTACAGGAATTAGTCAAATTTATAATAAAAGTATATGCTCCAGGGTGGTTTTCAATGAAGTTCAGACCAATAATTAGAGATAGTGCACCTAATTTCTGGAAAATAGTATCTACCAAGTCCTATTTAAATGAAGAAAATAAAAAGTGTTTACAGGACAACGCGTATTTCACACATCCAACAAACATCCTGCTTGTAATGATAACTGATCCGCGAAAACACATCCGCAGCTAGAGTAAGGGAAAGTACAAATAAAGGTATCAGACGATTTAAAATCCCGCCAATAAATTTCCCCGCTACAGAATGCATATATTTAATAGTACGGCAAATGTCACGGTGGCTGAACCTCCACTCACCAAGCACCTAGTGGATGAGGATTTAAGAGGACTAGTATACGAGATTCTGTCTCAAGTGTGTCTTCTTGAATTACCATCACGCACGCACGTACGCGCGCACACGAACACCCACGCGCACGCATGCGCGCGCACACCCACACACACACGGACGCACGCACAACCTTCCCACCCACCCACACGCGCACACTCACGCACGCACGTCCGCACGCACGCACCCACACACACACACACACATACACGCACGTAGACACACGTACAACGCACAAAGGCGCACACGCACACGCATACACACACACAAACTGTGGAGAGAAGTGTAAAGGAGGCAACTGCAGCATCTAAACAAGTTTACGACAAAATAAAACGGGACAGAGTTATTCGTACCAGAATATTGGACAGAAAAATTCCTCCACTTTTTGAAACAAAAAAGGTTTCAAAATATAAAAATAGCGCCCTACTAAGGTTGAGTGGATGGTTAGGGCGCGGATGAGTCTCGACTAAAACTAGTAGTTTATGAAACTTGAGAAGAGTTGCATATTACGCCAAATGTATGCGTAATAAAAACTTTTTCGGGACACAATGGTTGTATAACCGAAATTGTAACTAATATACGGCTTATTTTACACAAAATGGTAATACTTTAAGTAGATTTCGAAACTTTGAGCACTTTACGCAGACTCAAGTCATAATTTTTGAGTTTGGAGATTTAACACAGTTATTAGTGACATTACTTCACAACTTTTGGTAAATACCACATTGACGATTTCCAAAAATGGTTTTTTGTGTTCCACCATACTAGGCACTGCAAAATGTGACCCCCGAAGGTCATTTCAGGATCGAATACAAGTATGGTACCTTAAAAAATACATATCCTAGAAATAATTTTTCTTTATTTTTGTTTTGTTTGAAAAGTGTCTTTGATCGAGTCTGCCCTTAGCTCTGATTTAAGAATTTTTTTTTACTTTTTAGAGGTTTTAGAAGTAGAATTTTTTGTGTCGGGGGTCTTTTAAATTTTTAATTTAATGTTATTTATCACATAATTTAGTACTGTGCGACAAACAAAGACAGGGGGAGCCGCTTCTATGAATGCTGCAACATATAAATATAACCTCAAAATTGCAATTTGACGTTTAATGTTTAGGAGTCCCCAAATTATTCAAAACTACGCAAGTAAAAAGTAAATCGAAACATAATTTAATTTATTTAGGACATTAATTAATTGAGTTTTCCCTTCCTTCCGTCGGTTGATCTCGATCGGTCGTTGTTTTCAATACCACCTAACTTAAAATTAGGGCAGTTACTAATATTGTGCACTATGTATACCAGACCGGGGGTTACAATAACATTTTATAAACATAATTTCGTTTTAATTGAAATATAACCCAATCAAGTGTTTACCAATCTACAATCATCAACATATTAACTGGTCCTTCGATCCGGATGTATCAAGTGAACATAAAACTACATTTATAAAGTCGTAAACTAATGAAATAATTGTTCGGAAATCGTTAGAGATCAAATCCAGGACAAGATCAACCAAATCAGCACCAGGAATGCACATAGGCTTTGGTAATAGCGCAACAAAGGCCAGTCTTTCTTTTATCCTTTATTAATTAATCCTACGGTAATACCTTGTTATTGTACCTACCTACTAAATGCTCACAATTTGCGGAAACAAAACAACAGCAGATCAATCAACACACTTAGACTGTTAGACGTTCAATTAGAACTAATAAAACAATGAATAATGGAGAAGTACAATGATTACAATTTCCAAAATCCTTCCTTCCTTTTTTACACTTATCGTCGAATTACTACTTAAGTACCACAGGATAATTTCTGTCTCATTTCTAGCTTCCACAAACACATCATTGCCATTATTTCTTACAATAGAATGCCTATCTACACCTTCATATAATAATTCTGTTGTTATAACTTTGTAAGAAGCAGTCAAATTGAAGTTATTGCTAAAATTAGATTCCCCACTGGTCAGATTTATTTTTATAACTCTTGAACCTACTGGCAAACTTCTGTTAAACCAGTACCGCATTTTACTTGTGTGAATAAATTCAGCACCTGTTGTTTCGCCATTGCTCGCAACGCCAATTTCCAGGGTTCTTTTAATGTCTAGACCTGTCAATAGCATGCTATAAACTTTTCCGCTGAAAGGAAAAGCGTTCAAAATATCTAACATCGTTATGCTTCCATTAGGTTTAGGTACTATATCGTGATACAAGGTCCTTGCACTAATAATACTAATGGCATTGTCACCATGTGCATACCTGTAGTACGACACAAATGCATCTGTCACGAAATTTCCTAAACTACATTCTTTATACCTGCATTTTTTTATTTCACCATCCAAAACATTCTCGCTATATCCCACAATGTAGTTTTCAGCATTTTCAATCTCCACTCTAAACTTATCCAATAATGTTAACGCATCAGCTTCTTGAGGAACAGATGAGTTTAGTAATTGTGCATATCCACTATAATCCACTATATTTCCATCGTCATTAATAGTTAAACTGAGCCGTCCCATATATTTGGTGTAAGCATAAGCTTGAACAATCGGTACTTTTTTTCCATTCGATTGAATTACAACAGTAGGATATTTTCCTGCACATGTTTCCAAAGCTGGTGTTGGTTCGTCACACAAATACGTATTCGTATGCCCACCAATTACTAAATCAACCAAAGGAACTTCTCTTCCAATCCGCTGATCCATTTCATAACCTGAATGTCCTAATGCTATAATTGTTTCTATTCCCGCCTCAGTGAGTATTTCACTTTCAGATTTAATTGCTGAGATTTCATCATAAAATTTCAAATTTCCTACAATTCCCATGTAGCCAGTTTTTGGCGTTATATAACCTATTATACCAAGTAATTTTCTGCCAACTTGTAATATCCATGATTTTGGTATTGCAAATGAGTTCAATTCAGGTTCCTGAGAGAAATTTACGTTACACGCAACTAGTGGGAATTTGACTGCGTTTAAGTATGGTGCCAGACCGGAAGGTTTGTAGGCGAATTCGTGGTTCCCAAATGACTGTAACAATATAGACAAAGTATTTAATCATTCACTTTCAAGCTCAACTTACAAACTGAGAGTCATGATAGTAGGATGGTGAATTTCTTCTAGTGGACTCTTGCACATGGTGACATGATAACACACAAAACAAGAATTAGTAATGGCAATGTTTTTGACATATTCACAAATGGTAGCACACTAAAAGCCTAATTACTACGCAGCATTGATAACATCAGTCCTCCCATTAAGTCAACTATTATAAATTAGAAACTAACAAAGTATCACAACAAAAACATCTTTACCTTTCGGTCAAAATGTATTATTTCACAATCTAAACAAAAATTTAAAGTTTGACATATGTGTGCTCATAATGTAATGCTTCTTAATTTTTGAGGTTACTACAAGTTGATCTAAAAACCGTGGTAGAAGAGTCCCGTTGGTGCGCACTTACTCTGCCTCATCAACGCAATATATTTTCCCGCAAACCCACAGAAATATATCTTTAAATTTACCACAGAATTTAACTCTTGATCATTGGGTAAATTCATTTTCCTGCATTTGCAACAAACTTGGTGTTCCAACATAGATTCTTGGTAATAAGAGTTCAAATACCGACCAACACTCCTGGATCACAAGATTTAGCCCTTGACGTCTTAACATTCTATTTTGCGGCAATATCTAGTAATTGGATGTGTCAGCATAG
This sequence comes from Vesta saturnalis, assembly GCA_036346205.1. Taxonomy (NCBI): domain Eukaryota; kingdom Metazoa; phylum Arthropoda; class Insecta; order Coleoptera; family Lampyridae; genus Vesta; species Vesta saturnalis. The sequence continues at coordinate 7,155,936 of JARFJB010001166.1, forward strand.
ATATTGTGCGAAATTCGGTTTAAAGGCCGACGGTTACTCATAGGCTACACAGTCATGCACGACCCTAAGTAAATTTACAGTTTGACATACGTGTTGCTCATTATGTAAGGCTTCATAGTTTTTGAGGTTATTACAAGTTGATCTAAAAACCGTAATCAGTGGTAGAAGAGCCCCGTTGGTGTCGCACTTACTCTCAGCTCTTCCTCATCAACGCAATATATTTTCCCGCAAACCCACAGAAATATATCTCTAAATTTACTACAGAATTATCTCTTGATCATTGGGTAAATTCATTTTCCTGCATTTGCAACGAACTTGGTGTTACAACATAGATTCTTGGTAATAAGCGTTCAAATGCCTACCAACACTCCTGGATCACAAAATTTAGCCCTTGGCGTCTAGATATTCTATTTTGTGGCAATACCTAGTAATTGGGTGTGTCAGCGTAGATTTTGTGCAAAATTCGGTTTAAATGCTGACGGGTACTCATAGGTTACAGAGTCATACGTGACCTAAAAAAATTGGTATAAAACTGTACCTTTTCGGCAAAATGTGGGCCAAATACTGAGAAAACGCTCATGGATTACGGCATTTAGCTCTTGATCAACATTATTTTGGATCAAAGAAGCAACAATATATAATATTTATGAGTCACAGCTCTTGGTAATCGAGGAATCCATTGCAGCGTTCACTATGAAATTCAGTTCAAACTATGACCAACAACCATGGGTCACATGATTTGGCTCTGGGCCATTGAGTCAACCCGTTTTGTTAAGAATCCAATGAAACTGGTGTATAAACTTAGATTTTGGACATCAATCAGTTCTAACGGTTACGAGTAAAAATTCAGCACTTGGGTATCAAGGGAATCGATTTTGTAGCGTTCACAACAAAATTGGTGGATCAACATAATTTTTGGGCCAAATTCAAATAATTACCAATAAGCATAGGTCACAGTATTTAGCTCTTGGTCATACAGCAAATCCATTTGTCGTGAACAGAGCGAAATTGGTTAGTAAATAAGTAGTGATATAGGCTGGCTCCGGGTCAATTCAACGTCACTCGTTCTCTGGTGGTACTCTTGGAAATATCTCTGAAGAAGAGGTTGATGACTATGCTTAAAGTACTAAACAAATATACACTGTTACTAGTAATGTAAATAAATTTACAAATAACAAAAATCCAAAACTTCAATTCAGGTAACGGTGGCCAAAAATTAGCACGTGATAATTTGCGTGAGCCTAATGATAACATTGAAGATGCCATAAATGCTAAGTATAACATTAATTCACATGACGCCGTATGCTTAATGGAATTATTGTATTACCGCCCTGCTTTTCTAGTATATGGTCTGGTGTAATATTATCTCCATAAAGAAATATTAATAATTATATGAAAATGAAAACTTTCACAATGATTACATATATTTGGAATACTTAGCTTTTTTGTATTGATGTTTACAATAATTTAAACGTTTCGATAACACTTAAAGCTATCATCCTCAGTAATAAGAAATCTTATAGAAACGTTTAAGATGTTTTTGGTCTCAATTTAAGTATAAATACCCAGCTTCATCCACCTGGCTAAACAATGTTACCTAAGAAGCGAAAGAGTGCAGATGGTTTTGCGAATACTCTAATCATTAAACTTCAGGCGCAACATTAGGTGAACGATGCATGGCTTTAGAAATCGACCCCACAATGAAAGAAAAGAGAAATTTAGGAATGGAGTGCAAACTCCGATGCAACTAAAAGAACAAAATGTCAAGAGCCCTATAGTAATTCTCGTTACCTAAACAAGGAAGGTTTTCACCATTTCTTATTCCATTATTCGCAGGATTATAGGCAGCCGGTGCCTTAGATGGTGAAGTATTGAGAATTGCTAAAGCTGTGAATAAAGCCAAAAATGCGAAAAAACTGAGCGCGACAGCGCACCATAAATCGCATGATAGTAATGGGTAACCTAGTAACCTAGAAATTTTATATTTCGCATGTGTCATTAGATACACGGCAATTTAATTATGGATCGTTTTACGACCGAAGTACGTATCAGAATTGTGCCAACTTACCACAAAATTCCCGTTCATCTGTAAGAACAATTCGTAAACTTCGTTTATTGTTTGGGCGGACTCATGCGCCAAGTGACAACGCAATTCGCAATCTTATTCGCAAGTTTGAGGTTACCGAATCGATTGTTGATGTAAAGGTGCCAGTGTGGCCACGTAGTCTACGATCAAATGAAAATATCGCTACAGTACGTGCACATGTTGCCGAACATCCCACAACGTCAATTCGTCGTAGATCTCAACATGTTAACATAACGAAAAGCTCTCTGCTAAGGATTTTGACCATACATTTGGCTTTGCACGCGTATAAAATTCAACTAATTCAAGCGTTCGTTAATTTTGTGTGAGTGAGAAATAGTGCAAATTTTTGCAATAAAATTATCCTGACGAAGCCCATTTTCACCTTGGAGGTTACGTGAATAAGCAAAATTGTAGAATTTGGGGAAGTGAAAACCCTCGAGCGATTGCAGAAAAACCTTTACATCCTTTGCGAGTAACTGTGTGGCATGCATTGTGGGCTGGAGGGGTTATAGGGCTATTTTTCATGAAAAAGGCGCTGGTGAAACGGTAACTGTTAATGGCGAGCGTTACTACAACATGATAAGAGACTTTTTATGGCCCCAATTGAATAATATGGACTTAAACAATATGTTCTTTCAACAAGATGGGGCCACGAGTCATACGCCGAGGGAAACTTTGGAATTGTTACTGACACGATTTCCCGGCCGCGTCATTTCTCGCAATGGTGATGTTCACTAGCCTACTAGATCGTCCGATCTAACTCCGCTCGGCTTTTTACTATGGGGCTTCTTCAAGGACAACGTCTATTCTACCAACCCGCAGACGATTAATGACCTGAAGCACAACATTTCCGAAGTTATTGGTGAAATTGGTACGCAATTGTGCCAAAAGGTTATTGACAATTTTAGACAAAGGATGGTCATCTGTAGAAACAGCCGAGGAGGACATTTGGAGAATATCATTTTTAAAATATAACTGCCATACCTCTATATTTTGATAATATAACCAAGCATGACATTTTTCTAAAATTATTCCTTTTATTCAAAACCAAAATCCCGAAGTTCCTATTGGGACACCCTTTATCTATCGCTAAAGGTTCCGTAAATAAAAATGGTAGTGTACTTTTTATCTAAAACCATACGGATCCGTTAGGAAGTTATACTTAAAACCGTTTCAAAAAAAACTGAATAATTACCCCAAAGACTGTTCGCAGAAATTGGTTTAAAGAAATTGATCAGAAAATATTTTAATGAGATAGTATGAAATATGGCAGAAAATTAAATCAGTCAAAACGGACTGGGCACGCATTGGGTTTGCTACAAAACAGAGATACAAGTGTCTAACGATAGTTCCGGTGATGTTCGGGCCGGCAATCGAAGTGACTAACTACTTTTGAGGATGTAAAATATATCATAATTACAATCAAGGACAAGAATTTTAAACAATTATTTGAGGACATCTACGCCTACAATGTTTATATAAATAATCGAAATAAAGTCGAATTTTCTCAGTCATGTCAAAAAAATTTGGTTTTCAAGGTGATGGTAACACACCTAGCTACCAAATTCTATCCACCGATAGAGCTTGATTTGGGGAAGAAATACGTTATCGGATTGGTCAAATTTTACGGTTGAAAGTGTTAGAAACATTTATAGAGGAACAAGTCCATGTGATTTGTAAGTGGGTAATATTCCACATGGTGTAAAGGAGCGATCATCTTAGATCTTAAATACCCACAACAATGAACAGATAAAAGACACTAGCATTTGTCGCATGGTAGGAGTTGAGTTTAAAATATTACAATACACAGATCTACCTTAGACATCCAAACACTTAAGCACACTAATCGACACGTATGGTGCAAAAATGTAAAATGATCTTATCGGGACGAGAAAAATATTATACGAAATTGACGTTTCAGCTCCCTTTATGTTGTCTAGAAAAAACTCCAAACAATACTCAAGAATTAGAAGTAAACAACAATGTGACTAATCAAGGACCAGTTCCATCTTTCAAAAATTCATATAAAAGTCATCATCCCTAGGGTAAATCGTTAATAAGTTATAAATATTCATTACGGTTAACGTCCGTTGAGAAAAACATTTTACGTCAATGGGTTTAAAAGTTCTCACCGACAATGGCCAAACCATTAGACGTGTTTTATAATTTACATTTTAAAAAAGAAGATAAAATATGATGGAAATTAAAAATAATTTCCCCAACTTTCATTTCGAAGAATTACGTTAAGAGCTAGGTGATCAAAGAGTATAAATTTGCAAAAATTTGCACATAACGTCTGCACTTCGTTTCCTACTACTGTACTACAACTAGTATGCTAGTATCACTTCTGGATCACTCTAAAGTGTTGCTATTTCTCATGGTCATGCGGTATTGCCATATTTCGCAGTGTCACGACCTTTTTTACGGGAAACTCAAAGCCACGCCGTATTGTCATGTGGCGTTGTCAAGTTCTTGGTCGCATTTTGGTGGTCGAATCCTGGAAATCTTAAAATTAACCTCTTCACTCTTGGTAAGAAACTGAGAGTACTACGCTTTATACGTGCTTTTCACGACCCCCATCACTCCTACCAAGTCAAGAATATTTACCTAATTACTGCCTTTTACCCCAACATGTACGGTATTATTGCATTTAAACAAAATTATTGGTTTATAACATTCTATTTACAAGATACATAGGGATGGTTAATCGTATTGTAGTATAATTTATGAATAAAATTACGCACAAAATACAGTCATTTCTGCTTGGTGAACGTCTTACCTTATGTAACTATTAATTTTATAATTGAAATTCTTAACGGAATCTTTTTGATTTTTCGAATTAGAAATTGGATATGTACAGAAACCCCAAATTTTGAAATTGCAGTAAATATTGGATTCTGCTCCTGTGCGTAATAAGCATAATTTCTGTAATAAGTAGTATGGCGCCTTCTAATCTCTTACAATCCCTTACTTTAACATGTCCTTTTATCTATTGGGTCGAAATGATGTTAGTTGTATCTCGTTCCGTTTACATTTTACATATTTTCCACTAGTCTATGAGGCTAATGAATGACATATATACTACTATTGATATGGTAGATCGTTATATGATATATATATATATATATACTATAAACTGTGTCATTTCCTTTGTAATATTGCATTATTATAGTTCTTCGCTTGTCATTGGACAATAGGCTACTCTCGTTGCAGCGTTCTTTAAGTTACGGTCGAAAATGAAACTAAAACGAAGGTAACAGATAGATTAGAGTGCACCGGACTTGCTCGGTCGCGAAAGGACGTGGGCGTGTTTTGAATTTAAAATACTGAAGGTGGTTAGTACGCAATGTCGAAAGTCGCAGATAAGGTACGTCGTAATTAAAATAAAGTCAAGTAAATGGGCGCCAGACTGTTATTAAGACGATATCGGTAAGAATACACCTGGGCACACCTGATAAATCACCCTTCAACAGTCAAAAGATCTCACTTACCTTACGTTGGCTACCTCCAGGTGCGCGTCGGAGATGCTTCGAAACTTATCTTAAAAATATCCACATGCTCAAATACCAAAACAGCGTGGGCGCGAATCAGCTGTTGGGTTTCAATAACTTCTTTAACTTTATATTTCGTTAAGTTACCCCCAAGGCTTGTGAACAAAATACACTCAAACACAATAAAAAATAATTAGCGTTAAATGTTTCGTTTAAATCTTATTAACTCCAATTTAAATACTACTCAACTCCAAAGCTCTGTCATTAATTGAACTCCAAACTAAAATAATTAGTCATAAACTAGATAAACGTCATTTAATATTCCTCTAATCGGTTATGTTAGACAACACAAAATATTTAATAAAACTCAAAAAAACGGTATGGCCCTGAATGCTTCAAGTATAGGGAATTACCAAGTGTTACTATCAACATGAATCAATAAGAGTTGAAATCAAAATTTAGCTCTCAATAAATTCTTTAGTTTGAATACTAAAAAAACACCACTTTCATAAATTATTGCTTTCGCTGGTCGGGAGGAGATCACAAATTAACACCATAAAATTAAATTGATTGTTCGTCTATTATGTCTAAATATATCTCAAAAAGTACACAAATACATATATTTATTTACACTGGTTTCGGTTTGATTTAAAATCTTAAATACTAGAAAACAGGAACATAAAATGATCAGCCTTGTAAGGTTACCAAGTGGCCTTTGATTTTAAACTACGGAAATATAATTATCTAAATATGAATAAATCCAGAACAATACGTAACCAATTGGTCACTAAAATCAATTTTACCATGCGAAATGCTCATATACATAAATTTGCAGTACATTTAACTAAATAATAAAAAAACAAAATACCAAAGATATCGCAAATAATAACCTTTAAATTGAGATAACGTGAAATCATCAAAATTCTGCAAAATAACACCAAAACAAACGACTGCGTTTATTCGCTCGTCAACAAATAATTTCACCAAGTTTACAAACAAGGATATGGTAAAGCAATCACAATAACGTACAATATTGAATTACTTTCTACACAGAACTCTAGAATACGCCTTAACCAGATAGCAATGAAAGCAAAATGGACGTGAACGGCTTCAGGATACCTGCTGATGTTCTCGATCGGCAAGCCAAGCCCATACGGCAATTTCCCAGTTTTAAATTTCGATAGCGCTATACTTACGTTAATTGGCGTTATATAGTTTATGTGCACAGAACAAATCTATTTTACACTCGAGATATACTTACACACTATCTGCTTAATGTCCCATTAATTCGGTAGCTCTATTTACAAGTCTGTTTAATTATTAAAATGAAAAAAAAGGTCTATTTACAAATTATTTACAGTGAGACTTGGTCTATCAATGGCTGTTTCCAAAAGCATAATACTCTACCAAAAACAATCCATCAAATCAATCAAACTGGTTCAACACTGTCCTGCTTTCGAAAAGGTAGGTCTAGTTGACTACGATACACCAAATAAAGTTCTCCGGCCTGGTGAATCAATAACAAAATCCGCACAGGCGAATGGACCTAGGTCCACGATATATTCGATAGAACCGGGAACATCGACGGTACGAGCGGTTCCCACCCGGTACGAGCGGTTCCCACCCGCATACCACAACTTCCTTCACCAGATCAAGACCAAGACTGAGCACATACATTCAAAAATTCTTCAGTTACGCCATACTTGATTTTAAAAACGACAGCCAATCATACTACTCATACATTAAAATTATAAAACGCTGTACAAATGATAACCCCGTTCCCGTAAATGATCAAGAAAGATTGCGTCATATTATCGTCTTCACACAAACTGTAATCGAAGCTTTTACAAACAAGCAACGCTTATCTACTCTACAATACATATGCACAAGTTTAATGAGTTCATATTGTGATCCAGCTAAATCTTGTTTGTTCCTATAATGATGATTTTAATTGAAAGTGAATCGGAAGACTGTACTGCAAACGAATCTTCGCTCCAAAAACTTAATATGAAAACCAACTTGGAATTTTATCTCAATCACACACGCGTTAATTTTAAACCTTGTGAAAATTTACATGATTTCAATCCTAATGTAAATCAATTCTAACAAAGAAATTCCTTTTATACTAAATACGACAAATTCTAATCCGAAATACAATATAAAGCAAACGATATATCAATTTAATTTAACTTTATGAAGACACATAAAAACAACAAATTTCGTTAGCGCGAAAACGAGAATTGAGTGAATAAAAAAAGAAACCGAAATAATAAAAATACGTATATACAGGGTGGGTCACCACCAACGCGTCAGTCTCTAACACCCAAACGACTGAATTTTTTCAAAATCTGTTTGGGCGAGAATATGTAAGCCTTCTAGGACTACAAACTAAATTAGTTTGATTTATACAGGGTGATCTACAGACTTGTTGCTTATCAAAGTTTTATTATTTTAAATGGAATACCCTCCTTTTAATTTTTTTTTGAAAATGTAGAGTTGTCAAAAATTTAAGTATTTTCGATTCAGAAAAGATTAGACAATCTAATCTAGGTCATCGTAATAAGGATATTTGGAAGTACGTATTCTGTTGTTTATTGTTTCAAATCATAATTTATAAAATACAAAGAATAACGCGTAAAGTTAACAAACGTCAAAGTTAAATATCTTTGTTATTTTAAATACAACGCCCAAAAAATTTTTATCGGAATGGAATAGTCTTTTGACAATAGTTCGAACTGTATTAGGGTTCCCTATACCTAACTTCAATACTTTTCGAGAAATTAGTGTATTTGTTACATTTTAGAAATTACGCCATTAACTCATGTCGATCAGTTAGAATTTTTGATTTATAAACATTTCTGTCATATTGACGTATTTCAAAATACGACAGTGTTTATAACTGTTGATAATTTTTCATTACAATGAAATATTCAGTGCAAGAAAGAGTGGATATGGCGTTGACCATAGGAGAATGCCATGAAAATTGTCTTTGGCTTCCAGGGTTTATGCCCAAAATTACCCTGATCGCAACCATCCTGATACGAGAGCTTTTGAAAGGCTTTTACAAACATTTCGAGCCACAGGTAACACTACCTATCCAAAACATAATAAAAGTAAACCGGTAACTGGCAATAAAGATAGTGAGGTTTCAGTATTAGGATCTATGCTGAAAATTCCACACTAGTACTAGAGTAATTGCTAGACAAACAGATTTAAGTAGAGGAAGTGTGAAAGAGTTCTCAAAAACACAAATTTCATGCTTATCACATAGAAATTCATCAAAATTTGTATGGCAATGACTTTCAACAACGAATAGATTTCTGTTTGTGGGCAATTGAAAAACAGGGATCAACAAGATTTTTAAATTTCGTTTGTTTACTGATGAATCAACATTTCACAACAACGGTTTGGTAAATAGACATAATTTTCACTATTATGATACCGAGAATAGGCATGCTTTTAATACTGTTGACCGCCAAAATCGTTGGAGCATAAACGTATGGGCAGGAATTATTGGAGAGCAGGTAATTGGACCATACTTTTCAATGGTCATTTAAATGGTAGAAAATTTTTGAGATTTTAAAGCGGGACTTTTGGATACTTCTCGAAAACGTTCCGTTGAACATTAGAGGAATATGTGGCTACAATTAGATGGGGCACCGGCACACTTTGATCGTAGAGTTAGAAATTATTTAACTAGGAAATTTGTTAATAAATGGATTGGAAGGAACGGACCATGTCATTGGCCACCAAGATCGCCTTGTGTTACTCCAATGTATTACTTTTTATGGGGCTATATTAAAAATATTGTTTACAATATTCCTGCTACTACTGCAGACAATATGAAAGAGAGAATTAGAAATGCGGTGGACACAATTACTCCAGATATGTTAAGAAAAGTCAGACAAAATTTGGAAGAAAGAATTAGACTATGCATTCAAGAAGACGGTCATCAGTTTGAACATTTACTGTAGTGACAAATCCAGCAGTAGGCTCTCGGTGCATAATGTAAAACGGTCTTTTCGAGACCAGCTACCGTATAACCTTGATAACCTTAATAAACCAAAACCGTTTAACACATTTGTAACCTTTGTAAATCACAGAATTCTAACTGATCGACATGAGTTAATGGCGTAATTTCTAAAAATGTAACAAATACACTAATTTCTCGAAAAGTATTGAAGTTAGGTATAGGGAACCCTAATACAGTTCGAACCATTGTCAAAAGACTATTCCATTCCGATAAAAATTTTTTGGGCGTTGTATTTCAAATAACAAAGATATTTAACTTTGAAGTTTGTTAACTCTACGCGTTATTCTTTGTATTTTATAAATTATGATTTGAAACAATAAACAACAGAATACGTACTTCCAAATATCCTTATCACGATGACCTAGATTAGATTGTCTCAATCTTTTCTGAATCGAAAAATACTTAAATTTTTGACAACTCTACATTTTCAAAAAAAAAATTAAAAGGAGGGTATTCCATTTAAAATAATAAACTTTGATAAGCAACAAGTTGTAGATCACCCTGTATAAATCAAACTAATTTAGTTTGTAGTCCTAGAAGGCTTACATATTCTCGCCCAAACAGATTTTGAAAAATTCAGTCGTTTGGGTGTTAGAGACACGCGTTGGTGGTGACCCACCCTGTATATACGTATATTTTTCTTTACGTTTCTTTTTCTATTCACTCAATTCGTTTTCACGCTAACGAAATTTGTTGTTTTTATGTGTCTTCATAAAGCTAAATTAAATTGATATGTCGTTTGCGTTATATTGTATTCGGATTAGAATTTGTCGTATCTAGTATAAAAGAAATTTCTTTGTTAGAATTAATTTACATTAGGATTGAAATCTTATAAATTTTCATAAGGTTTATAATTAACGCGTGTGTGATTGAGATAAAATTCAAGTTGGTTTTCATATTAAGTCTTTGGAGCCAAGATTCTTTTGGTACAGTTTACCGATTCACTTTCAATTAAAATTATCATTATAGGAACAGGCAAGATTTGGCTGGATCACAATATGAACTCATTAAACTTGTGCATATGTATTGTAGACTAGATAAGTTGCTTACTTTAAAAGCTTACATTACAGTTTGTGTGAAGGCGATAATATGACGCAATCTTTCTTGATCATTTACGGAAACGTTATCATTTGTACAGGGTTTTATAATTTGAATGTATGAATAGTATGATTGGTTGTCGTCTTTAAAATCAATGGCGTAACTGAAGAATTTTGAATGTATGTGCTCAGTCTTGGTCTTGATCTGGTGAAGGAAGTTGTGGTTTGCGTCGATGTTCCCGGTTCTATCGAATATATCGTGGACTAGTTCCATTCGCCTGTGCGGATTTTGTTATTGATTCACCAGGCCGGAGAACTTTATTTGGTGTATCGTAGTCAACTAGACCTACCTTTTCGAAAGCAGGACAGTGTTGAACCAGTTTGATTGATTTGATGGATTGTTTTTGGTAGAGTATTGTGCTTTTGGAAACAACCATTGATAGACCAAGTCTACAGTAAATAATTTGTAAATAAACCTTTTTTTCATTTTAATAATTAAACAGACTTGTAAATAGAGCTACCGAATTAATGGGACATTAAGCAGATAGTGTGTAAGTATATCTCGAGTGTAAAATAGATTTGTTCTGTGCACATAAACTATATAACGCCAATTAACGTAAGTATATCGCTATCGAAATTTAAAACTTGCCGTATGGGCTTGTTTTCCGATCGAGAACATCATCAGGTATCCTGAAGCCGTTCACGTCCATTTTGCTTTCATTGCTATCTGTTGAAGACGTATTCTAGAGTTCTGTAGAAAGTAATTCAATATTGTACGTTATTGTGATTGCTTTACCATATCCTTGTTTGTAAACTTGGTGAAATTATTTGTTGACGAGCGAATAAACGCAGTCGTTTGTTTTGGTGTTATTTTGCGGAATTTTGATGTTTCATGTCATCTCAATTTAAAGGTTGACGAACTGTGTTTATTTGCGATATCTTTGGTATTTTGTTTTTTTTTTTATTATTTAGTTAAATATACTGCAAACTTATGTATATGAACATTTCGCATGGTAAAATTGATTTTAGTGACCAATAGGTTACGTATTATTCTGGATTTATTCATATTTAGATAATTATATTTCCGTAGTTTAAAATCAAGTTCCATTTGGTAACCTTACAAGATTGATCATTTTATGCTCCGTTTTTAGTATTTAAGATTTTATATCAAACCGAAACAAGTGTAAATAAATATATGTATTTGTCTGTTTTGAGATAGATTTAGACATAATAGACGAACAATCAATTTAATTTTATGGTGTTAATTTGTGATCTCCTCGATCAGCGAAACCAATAATTTATGAAAGTGGTTTTTTAGTAGTCAAACTGAAGAATTTATTAAGAGCTAAATTTTGATTTCAACTCTTATTGATTATTTTATCTTTTATTAAAATGTACATTTTGAAAGACGTTTAATGGTTTGGCCATTGTCGGTGAGAACTTTTAAACCCATTGACGTAAAATGTTTTTCTCAACGGACGTTAACCGTAATGAATATTTATAACTTATTAACGATTTACCCTAGGGATGATGACTTTTATATGAATTTTTGAAAGATGGAACTGGTCCTTGATTAGTCACATTGTTGTTTACTTCTAATTCTTGAGTTTTTCTAGACAACATAAAGGGAGCTGAAACGTCAATTTCGTATAATATGTTTCTCGTCCCGATAAGATCATTTTACATTTTTGCACCATACGTGTCGATTAGTGTGCTTAAGTGTTTGGATGTCTAAGGTAGATCTGTGTATTGTAATATTTTAAACTCAACTCCTACCATGCGACAAATGCTAGTGTCTTTGTAAACTCGATTTCAAATTAACTGTTTATCTGTTCATTGTTGTGGGTATTTAAGATCTAAGATGATCGCTCCTTTACACCATGTGGAATATTACCCACTTACAAATCACATGGACTTGTTCCTCTATAAATGTTTCTAACACTGTTTCAACCGTAAAATCTAACCAATCCGATAACTCATTTCTTCCCCAAATCAAGCTCTATCGGTGGAAAGAATTTGGTAGCTGGGTGTCTTACCATCACCTTGAAAACTAAATTTTGTTCACATAACTGAGAAAATTCGACTTTGTTTCTATTAGGTATTTATATAAAAATTGTAGGCGTAGATGTCTTCAAATAATTGTTTAAAATTTTGTCGTTGATTGTTATTATGATATATTTTACACCTTCAAAAGTAGTTGGTCACTTCGATTGCCGGCCCAAATATCACCGCAACTATCGTTAGACACTTTTATCTGTATTTTGTAGAAAAATAGAGATAAATAAACGTGCTTAGTCCGTTTTGGATGATTTAATTTTCTGCTATATTTCATACTATATTCTTTGGGGTAATTATTCATTTTTTTCAAACGGTTTTAAGTATAACTTCCTAAGAGATTGGTATGGTTTTAGATAAAAGTACACTACCGTTTTTATTTACGGAACCTTTAGCCATAGATAAAGGGTGTCCCAAAAGGAACTTGGTGATTTTGGTTTTGCAGTTGCAAGTGGTAGGCATGTATACTCCATGCGAGCCGGGAGGTACCACCACCCTTACTATGGGCTCTTTAATATTGGGTCTCCGATTTTCTGAGCTCGGTAAGGGCTGCCGGTTTCATCATCCTTAATCTATTCTCATCCTTATTCTTCCTTCTGGCCTCACTGTCTTCCTATCGAATTAAAATCCCAAATTAAAAAATAAGATGGCTGGTGGTTTCTAGGGTAATAAATTCCGGACGTAAAATCCTGCCCCATTCGGATGTCCGGGAGGGCAGGCCCAAGTACCTCGGTCATCGCAAGTATCAATTTTCTGATTCACTACTGCAACATCCGCGGTATCAGGTCTAATCTTAATGCTTTACGCGTTATTCTTTGTATTATATAAATTATGATTTAAAACAATAAACAACAGAATACGTACTTCCTAATATCCTTATTACGATGGCCTAGATTAGATTGTCTCATCTTTTCTGAATCGAAAAATCGAAAAATTTTTGACAACTCTACATTTTCAAAAAGTATTTTGAAACTGCAAGGTTTAGGTATAGGAATTCTAATGAAAGTCTACCTTATTTTTTCACCTTATTTCAAAAAAAAATTAAAAGGAGGGTATTCCATTTAAAATAATATAACTTTGATAAGTAACAAGTTTGTAGATCACCCTGTATAAATCAAACTAATTTTAGATTGTAGTCCTAGAAGGCTTACATATTCTCGCCAAACAGATTTTGAAAAATTCAGTCGTTTGGGTGCTAGAGACCGACGCGTTGGTGGTGGCCCACCCTGTATACAGGGCGTTCAAACACATTACACCTTGTGGAAATAGTGATGATATGGGTACTTTAATATTTGTATAGGGAGTACGTATCTTTAGGCAATATTTTGTTGGATCCATGATGTCTTGAGGTGGATTGTATTTTCTATTAATAATTCTAAAGCGTCGTCCACTGGTATGTTCGTAAATAACCGTAGTACGTCGAAGCGGACTAGCAGATTGTGAAACAGGAAGGACAAGGGCTATATGAGGTACCATGCCTTAGGTCGTTTCTCAATTTCTATGGCTTCCCGTATTATCCTTTTTCTGGTATGTTCAGTTGCAATAATTTTGGTGATTTTAAAACCAATGTTGTGCGATGTACTTATTACTTGTTGAGCCAAAGAAGATGTTTGTTGTCCTTTCTTTACTGCGTTCAGGTGTTCTTCTCTTCTAAAGTTCACTCGTCTTTTGGTTTTCCCGAAGTATGAACCCTCGCGATTTAGGCTTGGTGTCTCATATACCCATTTTCCTTCCCGGTCCACCATCTGTTAGTCAGCTTCGACGTAGTACGGTTATTTACGAATGTACCTGTGGACGACGAAGACATTATGGATCCAACAAAAACAAAACAGTGCCTGAAGTATACGTACTTCCTGTACAAAAATTTAAAATATATATAAGTAGAAGATGCGCCCATATCACCACTATCACCATTTATTGCCAATCTATTTATAACCCACCTGGAAGCTCGAGGCATAAGTGAAGCACATTTCAAACCAAAGCTTGCCTCAGATACATACAGGACACATTCATAATTTGGCAACATGGAAGAAAATTAAACATCTTGTAACATTTGAATGGATTACATAAAAACATCAAACTTACCATGGAGCTAGAGCAAAACAACCAACTACCATTTTTGTACGGACTGATTACAAAAAAAAACAGATACAGGAAGAAGACGAATACAGTTCGATACTTCAATGCAAAGTCGCATTATCACCCAAAGCATTCTTGAGAACAAGATCGCAGACATTCACAGATGTGGAAAACTAATAGACAAGTGAAGAAAAGACAAAAACTTCTTCTCTGGCTCAATATGTAATAAATACCACATTGATTTTTAAAACACAAAATTATTGTAAATATCGAACATGGCCACAGAAAGGATTATACGGGAAGCCCTAGAAATTGAAAAACGAGCTAACAATTTAAACACAAGGGACGATGCAACGAAGCTAGCCACCACTTGAAAACCTGTATTAAAACAACACAAAGAACTAAAGGGAAAAAAAGCAAATAATGCAATAACTAGTAAAAACTCAACACTAACTCCGGAAAAACGGAAAAGTGAAACAAAAAAAGAAAGCAGCAATGTATATAAACATCATTCAGACGCAGATGCGAAACGAGCAATCTATAGTAGCGTGTTTGTTCCGTCAGTACTGTATGGAAGTGAGACATGGATGTCAAAAAAAAGCACGAAAGAAAAATAAATGCCGTGGGTATGAGATTTCGGAGAAGCACATGTGGTAAGACGGAGAGGGATAAGACAAAGAATGGGTGTATAATGAGGGAGTGTGGCCAGGAAAAGACTACGTTGGTTTGCACATTGGGAGAATGAACACCGCAAGATTAGCGAACCAAATGTATGTGGGTGAGATTAGAAGCAAGGCCGGGCCTGGTAGGCCACGTAAAACTTGGCTGAATGCAGTACAATATATGGTAAAAGAAAGAAAGATGAGGAGTATGAATCTTGCGGAAGCTAGGGAGGTATGCAGAGATAGGAAAGCATGGAGAAAGATTGTGAACCAAAAATAAGTAAGAGGCAGGGATTGTTTTGCCTACCCCGCTAGGGAATGGCGTAAAGGTTATATGTTATGATTACTCAGTGGCTCAGCGGTGTCTGACTTGTAAGTGAAATGTACCAAAGTTCGAATCTGAGAGTAGTCCAGTGCTTGGAAAAAAATCATAACATATCGATTTGGCTCAATTGCGAAAACAGTCTCTGGACTAAAACTGATGACGAAGCGTGTTAGAGTGAATCATTACTACATCTATAGTACGAAAAACGATGCAATGCGAAATACGTTATCAGAACCTTTAAGTGTGCGCTTTATGAAACGTTTAGTCTACAAGGTAAATACAAATAGACTGATATAATTAGTACTGTAATGATAGATTACAACAATCCTAAGCATGGAACTACCAGAGTGAAGCCAAAGAACGTAAGATATTATTATGTTAAATCACAATAACAAATGCTTCTGCACTACTACTACTGCAGTTGTAATGGTAGACGAAGCTACGTACAGTCATGAAATCTTTCAGAATTGAGATATTGTAAGATATAAACTGAGAACTAAAAGAAAGTTACTGTAATTGAGAGATATATAAATACAACAGTAGAACTTAACAAATTTAGGACCAGCGTGTTTGAATCAAGCCAAGCCGTATTTATACTTCAGAGAAGAAAATCATTTCCAAATGGTGCTGTGCTTGATATATTACATACTCCTACTTTACATTGTCGGCATGAATAGATGAGTGAAAACCCTCGAGTGATTGCAGAAAAACCTTTACATCCTTTGCGAGTAACTGTGTGGCATGCATTGTGGGCTGGAGGGGTTATAGGGCTATTTTTCATGAAAAAGGCGCTGGTGAAACGGTAACTGTTAATGGCGAGCGTTACTACAATATGATAAGAGACTTTTTATGGCCCCAATTGAATAATATGGACTTAAACAATATGTTCTTTCAACAAGATGTACAGTCATACGCCGAGGAAACTTTAATTGTTACTGACACGATTTACAGAGTCATTTCCCAATGGTGATGTTCACTAGCCTACTAGATCGTCCGATCTAACTCCGCTCGGCTTTTTACTATGGGGCTTCTTCAAGGACAACGTCTATTCTACCAACCCGCAGACGATTAATGACCTGAAGCACAACATTTCCGAAGTTATTGGTGAAATTGGTACGCAATTGTGCCAAAAGGTTATTGACAATTTTAGACAAAGGATGGTCATCTGTAGAAACAGCCGAGGAGGACATTTGGAGAATATCATTTTTAAAATATAACTGCCATACCTCTATATTTTGATAATATAACCAAGCATGACATTTTTCTAAAATTATTCCTTTTATTCAAAACCAAAATCCCGAAGTTCCTATTGGGACACCCTTTATCTATCGCTAAAGGTTCCGTAAATAAAAATGGTAGTGTACTTTTTATCTAAAACCATACAGATCCGTTAGGAAGTTATACTTAAAACCGTTTCAAAAAAAACTGAATAATTACCCCAAAGACTGTTCGCAGAAATTGGTTTAAAGAAATGCAACGGAACGTATTTTCAATAAGGCAAACTCAGAAAATCGTGTTTGCTGAAGATTTATAAGGAAATTGGTAATAAAATGTTCGAGAACCAAATCCGTTCAAAATAAGCGCCGCTCAAGTAGGCTCCTAATTTCTGAGAATAATCTAATTTGACATTTTAACTGAAATTGTTGAATACCCTAATTTGTCAATGAACGTTGACGCTAAAAACCAAGAAGTTTGTAAAAAAAAAGGTTCTTAGGTAGCCTAAGTACCACCCTTGCAAATTGAAATTGGTTCTTGAATTAAATAAACATGACCCTGATCGAAAAAATGAATTCGCAGAAAGAATTACCGAAATCACAATTGCCAAGCTTGAATTTCTTGTACTTCAGTGATGAAAGCATCGTTTCATTGAACGGGGAGCTAAAAATTTCAAAATTGTACAGTATTCTAGTGATACCAACCCATTATGGATTTGGGAGACAGCTACGAAGTATCTACAAAAGCTAAACGTTTGGATGGTATTCCTGGTGAAAATGTTATTCGTCTGTTTTTTATTGAACAAGATTTGACGCTCCACTGTATCAGAATTGTTGCAAAATGAAATTATACCAACAAGTAGTGGAGGGCAATCCAGAAGTTTTATAAAGGCTTTGGAGAGTCATGGTTTCAACAAGATGGTGCTCCTTCCCACTATTTTAGACCGGTCCGGTGAAATGGAAATTAGAAGAATTAAGGCAAAGAATAGTTTTAGACTGCCAAAATATGACACTGGAAACATTTGGAAATGTGCAAAATGGAACGATTTTTGTATCATGTGATCACATGAAGCAATTATTTTGAATGTCAAAAATGTTACGAATTAAGCTAATAATAAAAGTATAGTTAAGTAAAGCAAACAGTTTTTAATATCCAAATGGCAATAACTTCTAGAAAAATTTAAACAATTCAAAAATATTCTAGGAAAGTATATTACATAGAAATAAGTTTCGAATGAGTTTAATTTCAAATTAAAAAATAGCGACACTTGGCGTCGCAGCGCCATCTGGAATGTTAACGTTTTCAAAAGAGCTTGTTTACTATACTCCCAAAATTTCACTTTGATATCTAGAGTTGCAGAAATAAGGGAGGGGAGGGTTACTTTATATCCTCTCTGTATGCATCAAACACCCATACGTATGACTTTGTGTCCCTTACAATCCGAATATCCCATTATATCGTTTTCAGTTTATTTTTGTTTTCAATATAAGATATAAATAAATTCGCTAAATAACCTGCAAAGCTATGCACAATAAATTACACAATTTCCAAAATTCTTTCTTCCAATTTAACATTTATCATAGAGTTCTCACTTAAATACCACAAAACAATTTCTGTCTCATTTGGATATTCCATAAAAACATCATTGCCATTATTCTTTACAACATAATGCTGATCTACACCTTCATATAACAATTCTGTTGTTATAATTCTGTAAGAGGCGAATAAATTAAGATCGACAGGAAAATCGCATTCGTTACAGCGCACTTTAACTTCAATGACTCTTGAACCAATTGGTCTCGATCGGTTAAAGTTGTACTGTATACCAGAGGTATGAATAAACTCAGAACCTGTTGTTTCGCCATTACTCGCAACGCCGATTTCCAGGGTTTTCCAAATATCTAATCCCGTCAATGTCATACTATACACCTTACCAGTGAATGGAAAAGCATTTAGAATATCTAACATCGTAATTCTACCGTCAGGTTTAGGCACTATGTCATGGTACAAAGTCTTTGAACTAATAATACTAATGGCATTGTCACCATGTGCATACCTGTAGTACGACACAAATGCATCTGTCACGAAATTTCCTAAGGTACATTCTTTATATCTGCATTTTTTTAATTCACCATCCAAAACATTCTGACTGTATCCCACAATTTGGTTTTCAGCAATATCAATCTCCGTCCTAAACTTATCCAATAGTGTTAACGCATCGGCTTCTTGAGGCACGGATGAGTTTAGTAATTGTGCATATCCACCATAATCCACTATATTTCCATCATCATTAATAGTTATACAGAGCCGTCCCATATATTTGGTGTAAGCATAAGCTTGAACAACCGGTACTTTTTTTCCATTCGATTGAATTACAACAGTCGGATATTGTCCTGCACATGTTTCCAAATCTAGTTTTGGCCCGTTACACAAGTACGTATTTGTATGTCCCCCAATTACTAAATCAACCAAAGGTACTTCACGTCCAATCTGTTGATCCATTGTATAACCTGAGTGCCCTAACGCAATAATTGTTTTTATCCCCGCTCCAGCGAGTACTTCACTTTCAGATATGATGGCTGGAATTTCATCATAAAATTTCAAATTTCCTTCATATCCCATGTACGATGTTTTTGGTGTTATGTAACCAATTATTCCAAGTGATTTACCACCGACTTCCAGAATCCAGGATTTCGGTATATCAAATGAGTTTAATTCAGATTCTTGAGAGAAATTCACATTACAAGCTACTAGTGGGAATGTCACAGCATTTAAATATGGTGCCAGACCGGAAGGACTGTAGGCGAATTCATGGTTACCAAACGACTGTAACAAAATACAAGATATGTTTAATAATTCCTTGTTAACTCTACTACTTACAATTGCATGCAATGATAATACAATGGTGTGTACTTCTTCGACGGGCTCTTGCATTATATGATGTGATACACAAAAATTAATTAGTAATACAAAATTTAGGCACACTAAAGCTATTATCTGTTTTAACTGTTATAATGTAAAGATTTGAAATTCTTTACTACGTGCCCAGATGATTATTTATTAGGTAATCATTTCCTTTCTTATATTTTACAAATTTTATCCCCCTGCCGTTATTACGAAAGCCGTTTAACGCCTTTTTACGGCAGAAGCCAATTGATAACTCTTGCTCTCCATATACCAATAAGCAACGATTACGTCACACTATTAGAATTGTCTACCTGCTTCTTGATTATATAAAACCGCGCATCATGCTTAAAATATCAGAGTCTGCTTCGATGCCATCATCGCTTCAGACCTTTCCTGGTCTGCTCCCAACTAGTAGTACCTTACTGTCCGATATCGCCTACCTACACTACAATATACACAAAAGGAAGATCTGTCACAGGGAGTAAGCCCAGCGTCGTTTCTTAGCATCATCCGAAAGGTAGGGAGAAAGCCTAGTATGCCGGAACATACACAAAGTTTCGCTAGAAGGAACGGGATGTTTGCCCTTGTCCTCTAGTGACCTTAACTAATGACGTACACACGCCGATTAGACAGAATAAACGTGAAGACCGCGATCGTGTACAACAGTTGGCCCAACTTCAAGAGCCGATACCCAATTTCTGTAATAAACTCCCGTTATAACATTACGTTGTAAAAGTAAACAATCCGTTTCTATACTTTACGCAATTTTCCCGTCCAACATAATTATTTTTAATTCTCAAAATCATGATATTCACCTGTCCTGTTGGACTAAATTTAATGAATTTCCTTATTTGTCTTAATTAAGAACCTAGGGCGGTAATTGAATCTTGGCCCCGCCAGTAAAATAGTATCAAAGAACCTGTCCTGTATATATATATATATATATATATAACCCGACATCTCATCAAACTGAAATCATTTCTATTAATAATAAGTCAATTGGTCACAGGAACTAAAACCGAATGACACCAAATAAACCGCTACGTGTAACTCGGAAGCCAGTAAAGCGTAGTTTCACTCACTTTCATATTGTAAATAACACCCTTTTATAATAGCAACGAAAGTTTTAGCTTGTGCAGTTCTACAAAGTTTAAATAATTTAAATCCGTTAAGATAATCCCGTACCCATTTCCTGTTATAATTATCTAGTAATCAAAAATATTTTATCATAAGCCGTAAAGACATCAAACTAAATACGCAAGTTTAAATATATCGATTATATAAAAATTAATAACGTTTTGTATACAAGCTGATAACATTGAAAAAGATATACCTTTTTATATTTCAAGAAAGAAACTTAAGTCACTTTAAAACAGTCCCGTTTTAACTGCTATCTGACATCAGAGACGTATCGAGGGAATTTTACATGGTTGTAAATTAACGTATTTTGGTGAGATCTTTTCCCAAATAATTATTTACTGTATTATTAATTTTCGTCAGAAAATAGTCAAACGCCGCCTAAAATGCAGAATATGCGTCCTGCTACTTTACAAAGAGATGTGTTCACTGCTATTTTCCCAAATCACGAAATAGCGACGTTAGTTATATTGGTAGAGATGTGAATTATGAATTACGAATTATATTTGTTATTATATTTTTTGTTTATAAGTTTAAGTAAAACTTTGGGTTAGAACTATATTAATAGGCAATATATTTATAAAACCATTTTTGTTTATCCGCCAGGTAACGAATTTATAATGTAATCTCAATTGATTAAAACTCGATAAAATTAAGCAGCGCAGTCCTACTTTTTGGCTTTTCTCTAGAAAATTACTAGCCGTACACGTGTTTGCTGAAATTGTCGTAAAAAAATAGGAACTGAATTTACAGGAATCAGTCCTTTTTTATAAATTCAAGATAAAATATAGTGAATCATTTACTTTCTCTTATCTCAATTTCCATAATTATATAGATGGCTATAAAGGGTTTATCACTATACCTATTAGGTGCCGCTAAAATCATAATAATATTTAAGTCGTTCGCTTGTGTGGTCATGAATTGTAATACTTTATTTGTATAAAGAAATTGCACACCACGGTTCTACAGCGTTGGTCATTAAACCATTCACAATTGAAGAGGAGATAGTCGATACAAACACGGTAAAGTTCAGCTCTTTAGGGTAGTTGAATAAGCCTGGACAAATAGACAATAGGTAAGCAATACCACATTATTTTTGATTCTTGGAAAAACTGCGCTGAAATGAAATCTACACTTTGACAATATCTTGGCAAGGACAATGTAAAAAATTTAAACAAATCGCTCCCATAGATTTGGAACCAAGAAGATTAAATCAAATAGTAAGGCTGAAATTTAAAATATTGTGATTGCTGTTGGCCAATCATTTTACCTTGTTAATCAGCACATAAGTAAACAACAACAAATATAAAATTCACATAAAGGCAAAAGTAGTATCAGATCCCACACCAACAATTTTACTATTTAACCTTCAGTTAAGTGTAATCCAAATACTTTTATTTCGTAGACTTGAGCAGGATGATAAGAAACCTTCTTTAACGCAGTGTTAACCAAATTCCTAGAATCAGACCCGTAGTCAAGGTCAACTACTTTAAGTATACATTAAGATCCAATTTTCAAAAACTGGTCCAATATCAACAGATATCTAAAACTAAGTTTAGGTCAAGGTGTCAGAAGGAGAATGCTTCAATGTCAAGTTTTTCATAAACCGACCATTTAAAAATAGGTTCGTGACCCAGACCAACTAACATTAGCAAGTTGATATCTACAGTGGCGAGAATGATAAAATTATGGCAGAGGTTAACTTGTAAATGTAGGTTAATGTTTTTTTAAGATTAACATTAGTTGTTATATCATAAGCGGACACTAGTTACATTATCTACTTAAGCATGAAACAAAAGACATACGGTTTTTTCGATAATTTTATTTTTCAATACAATCCCCACCTGCATTAACGCACTTGAGCCACTCTCAAATGCCTCCTGGAAAAAATATTTCTTCTTGATATTCAAAAACATAGTACATTGCTTATTTTGGATAGTCATTGGACTCAAAACGGCGTCCCAGGTTTTTTTTTCATAATCTGAATAGATAAGAGTCGGACGGGGCTAGTGCCGGACTGTAGGGAGGACGATCTACTTCTACAACGCTGCATTATTACACAATCGGTTGAGTTTTAGACGGCTTATGAAAGGTCGCATTGTGATGCACCAGAAAAACGTCATAGGTCGTTTCAGATTAATGGTCTTACGTAAATTTTTCAGGGTATTGTCATAGTTGTCTGCTTTTATTGTTTTTCCTTTAAGCATGGATTGGATAGACATTTTTATATCCCAAATTGTCATCAATTTTCCGGTAGATGGTAGGGTTTGTGCCGTTTTGGGGTTGTAAACCTTCTGTAAACCCATTGTTTGTGTCCATACAGGGTTCCGGATATGTACCTAAGTCTCGTCACCCGTCACAATTTAGAACTAAAGAGCCACAGTTCTATTCTAAAGTGCCCAAATGTTCTTGTGAAACGTCTTATCTTTGAAGTGTTCACTGAGGTGTCAGCAATCGGAGATCCCTGTGGTAGTCATGTTACTCATGTTCAATTTGACATGCAATTGTCACACGACCAAACCAAACTTACTCGATAATATCATACACAATTCAATTCTTGAAATAAAAAGAATTACCCAAATTGGGTGAATGTGGAATTTATTAATCTTTAACCACAAAATCATTAGCTCCTGTCTTACAATTGGAACAAGAATAACGATCATAACGTCCTTTTAAATCAAATTCTCACTGAAACACTGTTTGACATGTTTATTATTAAAATACATTTAAACGTTTTCATACTTTTTTATCTTTTTTTTATCTACATAAATCAATCTATAATAAAAAAATCTCATAATGTAAAATTGGTTCACCTTAAAACTCGAACCGTCACAATAATTACACACATCGACTGCTTCGGTGATGGAAAAAATGCTCATTCCACCAGTTTAAATTAAGGTCCCTACTATCTTATTCTCTAAGCATATAAAAATAATATCGGTAGAAATTAGTTGTTCTCATGACCTAATTAAAAGTTGCAATACTAACACTGACTCCTTTATTGGGCAATTAATCGTCCACTACTGAACTGATATCTAAAATTAGTTTTATCTATAGGTCTCCTAAGTTCTCCATATCGTATTTAGCGGGGTCAACTTCTCTAATTAATCCTTGGGATAGTGCACATACACACGAGCACTCTCCGCCTTTTACTTGGCGTTACATAACGATTGCTATTTATTGCAAGTGTGTCAACACAACTTAAATTTTTATAATTAATTATAACTACTTCCAACAATAAAATGAACCAACGCGAGCGGCCGCTCTATCTAAAGATTCGTTAACGAAGTACTTTCTACTCTGCCACTCTTTCTTTTTTATATGTGCTTATGTCCATTTTGCCAAACCTTATCTACATCTACCCACCAAATTAAAACCCCAAAGGGTGAAAAGGAACCAACGCAAAAACCGGGTCATCCATCCACATCTTGAAATTTTTAAGAAAATTGTAATAACTCTCCGTAATATCCGAATTCGACATTCACACTCACTCAGAAACAAATTCCCCTTTTCATGAGTCTTACATACGCGCGAAGTCTCCTTCAAAAACATTCAATAAATTCATTTGTCCTTGATTCATACATAAAATTTTTCAATGTGAAATTCTGACTCGTTTACTCAAGTAAAAATGCAACCCTTAATATAATATCAACATATAATTAATTCATCCACGCTACTCATTCACACCGATTTCAACCCGCATCCCTGCATTATCGCCTGAATAAAAGTTTTACTAAAATATTAATTCTCATTCAAATTTACTTGCTCCAACTCATAAACCTTTATACAACTTATAAATATATACATAGTCAACGGCGCAAACTCCAGTGCAGTAGCTTTTATACTAGACTTACATTATGTAAAAAAATTCCCTCGTACAAACTCACGTTCATACTTTATCAAAGATGCGTGGTACGCACAACACCACACTAAATATACTAAATATACAGCTGGATCTGGATTTGAGTGAATTATTTCTTAACTTTCTTGTAACAATACTAAGGGTTATTACGATTGTTTACTGACACACTATTTTCTTGTATATAAAATCGAATAATTGAAATATATATTATACTGATGGTCTATCTTACCTGCCGGAACATCTGCTAACTCGTGATATGATGTGTGGCGATTTGTGACATACACAAAGGGATAGTGGCGGACTGTATATGATAATCGTACTGTTTTGCATATAATGACCAATAGGAATTGCTATACTTAACCGATGACGTAAGAGAACGACAATCTCTTACGACATCTAGGTCAGTGGGAAATATATAACATATATAATCTAGAGTGATGAAGATGATTGTCTGTATTACGGTACGGCCCTGAAGTTAAACAACTATATGAGAAGAGAATCACATCATTTTCTTATGGAATAATAATTAATACCTACCAGGCTCAACATCAAGACAATACACAGCCGGAAAGTATCACAAATCGCAAATAGAGCTAGCGAAGCGTTAGGCAAAGAAAATACCAGCTAGAACAATCCAGCGAGATTAGAGAAACCATTCGAAATCGATTGAACAAGCAAGATTTCGGATAGGACAATAGTCCTGAGGATGGCAAATATGACTTTGCCAAAACGTTGTGTGAATAAAGTCAGTCTCATTGATTGTACCCGGGTCCACATCCGGAAGAACAATGTAACACATAGCAACTGCGGAAACGTGAGGACAACCATATATATAGATATATATATATATATATATATATATATATATATATATATATATATATATATATATAATCTGTGCAAGTCCGTGTGTTTTTTTTGTTCTTCCGGATTTCATCCAGTTCAGCATGAACACAAGGGATGATGCACAAAGGTTACCCAAAACCTAACCAGTTGACAAACAAAACAACGTCCAAGCATCTAGAAAGGAAAACCCATGGAAGAAAGGATAAAAAGTAGTGAAAGGGTCCGTAGTATAAGTTCTAACAAATATATATTGCATTACTCAGTGACTCAGCGGTAAAGGTATCAGACTAGTAAGTGAAAGGTATAAACTTCGAATCGAAGAGTAGTCAAGTGCTTGAGAAAAATATCAGTGTAAATCGCTCTTCTCTGAATAGGATCAACGATATTGAGAGCTTATTGGTAAGCACCAACCCAAAGGTCAGAGTTATATCCCAAATGAGGTCGAATTGGGGCCTTATATAACAGATAGAGTTGTAAAATAAATTACTGCTCAAAAAGCCTATTTTACGAGCAGCTGTTTTAGTAGCTGACACAACATGATCAGCCCATGATAGATTTGAAGATACAGTCATTTCCAACATAGTAGTAGAGTCTTTATTTGAGATAAAAGGCGGATTACAATTATAGGTAGACTGAGATGAACTACAATGAAGAGTGATGTAGTCATCAAAGCAATGAATAGGGTCAGTCGTTGAGGAAATAAAATCGTTTATGTATAACAAAAAAAGTGTAGAACCATAACTCATCCTTGTGGAACGTCTACGTTACTGTCAATTTTTGGAAAGAAACCATGTACTACGATACGTTTTTCATCAGAAAAACTGGAATGGATGTATCAATTTAACCAAAACTATAAGAGTTTGGCCAGTAAACACTCATACCAAACTTGATGAAACGCAATTGAGATATCTAAAACGGCTACAGCTGTTTCACTCTATTGTTCTAATGTATTGCTCTAAACTTGAGTCGCATATGAAAGAAAATCACCTGCTGAACGATTATGTCTAAAACCATATTAGTGGCCACTCAGAAGTTTGTTAGATTCAAGGAAAGAACGTAGTTGCAGATTGATGGCTTTTTCTATGATTTTAGACAAATTGGAAGTAATGGCAATCGATCGGTGGTAGATGGATCAGCCTTATCGCCTTTTTTGGGCATAGATTAAGCATTTGATAACTTGCATGACGAAAGAAGTTTCCCAGAAGACATACAGAACGAATAGAGCTTACACATGGCTGGTACTTGTCGGGGGGAACATTTCTTTAAGACAATAGCTGGGATACCGTCTGTGCCAGTTGCCTTATTAGGATCAATGCTAGTGATGACCGATTCCAGAAACTTGTATCGAAAATAAATTGGTTTCTTAGTGTACGAAGATCAGTTGGCTAGCAGTACATCTTTTCCAAATTATCTACAAAATCCACAGCTACAGATCCGTCGAAAGATGTCATAGAGGAAATGAAGATGTACCAGTGTTTTTACTGATGGCTTTAACTAGAGACCAAAATTTACGACTGCCCAGGAGATGTAGCTAGTTCATTGCATTTTTATTGTCCAATTTATAACTTGTAATGTATTTTTAGTATTCTAAAAACTATATTTTTTGATAAATTTCTTGATAAATAGACCTAATTGTGGGTAACCTTGAACTTTTTTTATGATTGTGGACCTGAACAGGCTAAAATTGACCTATCGTGCTAAAGCACTCGGGAACACTTAGAAGGATTGATAGAGGGATAATGAATTGTCAATAGATCCCTATGAACAGCTACCTTAAATTTTCTCATATCATAAGTGAGAGGAAAACAGGAACTAGGGAGATCATTCGAGAGTTTAGAAGCCGTGTAGAAAAATGTGGATTGCGCCCGTTTGGTACGACAAGTGGAGATTTGTACTGCATACTGATGATGTGAATGAGCGAACCGAGTGTTTCTCGCAAAGATAGCCCGAGATGGTATCAAAGAATATAATTCAGCAGCACATTAGCCTTTGTAATAACGATAATACAAAGAAAGAACTGAAACCATCTTTCTATGCTCAAGGGACAGTATATGAGAAGTTAAGGACGGGTCATTTATAAGCCTAATCGCTCTCTTTTGAATACGATCAACGACATCGAGAGCGTATTGGGGAGCACTAACCCATAGGTGAGAATTATATTCCAGATGAGGCCGAATTTGGTCCTTATACAGCAGAAGGAGTTGTCGAGAGGTAAAGTACTGCTTAGATCTGTACAAAAAGCCTATTTTACAAGCAGATATTTTGGTAGCTGACAGAAGATGGTCAACCCATGAGAGATTTGAAGATACAGTCATACCCAACAGAGTAATAGAGTTTGAAAGCTTAAAAACTGAGCCATTCATACTTACAACAGGAAATGATCGAACTTTTTTGGCGGACACAAGGCAACACTTAAATTTAACTAGATTATTGCTTCCCCATTCGAGAATACGTTGAATGTCTTTGTTGATTGAATTTGCCATTTCACCTTCATTGGACATAGAAGGTGGATTATCACTATGAGTAGACTGAGATGAACTACAGTGAAGAGTGCTATCGTCAGCAAAGCAATTGATGAACCCCAGTTGATGAACTTATTGAAGAAATAAGGTCATTTATGTACAGCAGAAAAAGTGTAGGCGCTATAACGGATCCCTGTGGTACGCCCGCGTTAATGCTAACTCCTTTTGAAAAAAAGCCACCAACTACGACATGTATTCGTCTTTTATCAAGGAAACTAGAAACCCAGTTGATGAGCGTATCATTTAACCCAAACGAGGTGAGTTTGGAAAGTAAACACTTATGCCAAACTTGGTCAAATGCCTTTGAGATATCTAAAGCGACTACAACTGTTTCACAGGACTGCTCTACTGTATTGTTCCAAACTTGGGTCACATATGAAAGAAGATCATCTGTTGAACGACTTTGACTAAACCCATATTGGTGGTCACTAAGGAGTTTGTTAGTTTCAAGGAACGTGAGCAGTTGCTAATTGATGACTTTTCCAGGATTTTAGACAAAATGGAAGTGACGGTAATTGGTCGGTAGTTTGAGGGAGAGGTCTTATCACCTTTTTTGGAAATAGGTTGAACATTTGCTAACTTCCATGATGAACGGAATTCCCCAGAAGAGATAGAGATCGTATAGAGCTTAGATAGGACTGGTACTAGTTCGGGGGAACATTTCTTTAAGACAATAGCTGGGATACCGTCTGGGCCAGTCGCCTTATTGAGATCAAGCCTACTGATGATCGATTCCAAGAGCTTGTACCGAAAATGAATTGGTTTCATAGCGTATGAAGAAGAGTTGACTAGGGGCACATCATTGATACACGAGTTTGATGCAAACACATCCACAAAGGCATTGGTCTACAGAATCATCAACTACCGATCCGTCAATAGATGTCAGGGGGGGGGGGGGATGAAGATGTTCCAAAGTTTTTACTAATGGCTTTAGCTAAAGACCAAAATTTACGACTACCTAAAGGAGATGTAGCTAGTTCATTGCATTTTCGTTGTTTGAACAACTTTTTAGTTTTAGTGACGCCACTTTTGCAGATATTTCTAGCACCAACGTGTTCTACATGACTGCCGACCGATTTATTAGGTTTCCATTTAATGTAATATTTATTTTTGAAAGATATTTCATCAGCACAAGCCTTATTGAACCAGGGTTGGGAACGTGAATGACCTATACGGTACTGTTTTTTGGGAATGTATAACTCCATTCCCATGAGGATGACTTCAGATACTGAAAGAGCGATGTCCGAAGAAGAGGACGACTTAAAACAATATTCACACCATGGAAAGGTTGCAAAGAAATCACGTAAATCACTCCATCGAGCTGTCTTAAACCACCACAAGGTTCTATCGGTTTTGGAAGCAACAGTGGAATTGGGTACAGTAGAAATGATTTCTATTAGACAATGATCGTAAAGACCTAAAGGCGAAAGAACGGAAGTTTTATAAACAAGAGGGTTTGATGTAAGAAAGAGATCTAGAAGATGTGGAGTATGGTTATGGTTATGGTTCTTGTGGGTTAGAAATCATTTGTGTGAGATCACATGAAATAGCAAATGTTTCTGCACTATGACCAGCAGGATTTGTAGTAGATGAAAACTGAAGCCAATTAGAGTTATAAACATTGAAATCGCCTACAATTGAGATATTGCAAGATGGAAACTGAGATAGGAGATAGTCAACTTTCATACTAAGGCAATCGAAGAAGTCTTGAAAGTTACTGTCATTAGGAGACCTATAAATGCAACAGTAGAATTTCACAAAATTAGGACCAGAATGTTTAAACCAAATCACGCCAAAATTTTTTTTTTCTAAGGAAGAAACCCTCTTACAAGCAGTTCTGTCCTTGATGTAGTCACATACGCCTCCTTTATATCGAAAGTTCGAGTGAAGGTGGTATTGAGGAAATTGCAAGTCGGGTGACTCGGAGCATTCAGAGGAGACTTGTGTTTCAGATAGAAACAAAATATCAGGTTGTAATTGTTCAAGATGTTGGTGAATAGCATTCAGATTAAACCTGATACCGCGGACGTTGCAGTAGTGAACCAGAAAGTTGATACTTTCGAGCACCGAGGTCCCTTGGGCCCTGCCCTCCCAGACATCCGAATTGTGCAGGATTTTACGTCCGGCATTTATTACCCTAGAAACCACAGCCATCTTATTTTTTAATTGGGGACTTTTAATCCGATAGGAAGACAGTGAGGACGAGAAGGAAGAATAAGGGTGCGAATAGATGAAGGATGAAGGAAATGGTAACCGGCAGCCCTTACCGAGGTCAGAAAATCGGAGACCCAATATTAAGGAGCCCATGGTAAGGGTGGTGGTACCTCCCCGGCTGGCATGGAGTATACATGCCTACCACTACTAAATGTAGTGTTAGGAATGTCGTACTAATTCAAAACCTTGTAATACATTTTTAGCATTCTAGCAGTATCTTAAGAAATATACAACACAATGCATTCATAAACTGCACGAATTTCAATTCTAATGTGCAATTTTAAGATTTTACCTTGAAAAATTAAGAAAATTTTTACATGTAATGAAAGGTATACAATTTCGGAAATTATTTCAATACCATTAACAAGGTTTATCCTGAATGATTTAAGCTTGAAAGATGTCAACATAGCTGCATTATAATAATTTAACTTGCCGACCTTAACACAGTTTTAATTCATGAAAATGTACTACTAAGACATTTTCAAGGCCATTTCCAGTGTCCTGATATGAATTTAATATAACGACTGGATTTTGATAACTACCTTTACTACAATTCTCATATGGTCCAGAACCCACGCGGACATACTATCATTATCTCTACTATGATTGAGCCATTCCAGTTCTCTTCCTCTCGATATATCGGGGATTCCAAAAATGTGTTTGTAAATTCTTTAAGTTGAGGAGAAGGGTGTATATGTGAAAGAGATCTACATTGTATATTGTTTAACTTTACTAATCTCAATTCTACAGAATTATGTCAACTCCAATTGGTTTACTTACAATTCTGCGATGTAGGGTTCAATTCCCATAGTATTTTTTAATACGGTATATTAACATCTCAGCGGTGTTTCCTATTTTCTCGTTCTATTGCTCCATTACCTTGTTGTAGATTTCTTGCGGAACTCGCAAACACCCTGACCGAGGTTTGATTTGTATGGAAGTAGTGCTACAAAAATGAATTATTCGACCTTTATATCTTAGTTGAGATCTAAGGATTGATCATTATATTCTGATAACGACTTAATTTTGGCACCTTATGAATTCTTATGCCATTTTGGGGGACCAAATTCTTTCTAAGAAGTTTAACACTGATTAAGATTATCTGCATCCTTCACGAATAAACTACCTGCTCACTATGTCAAAAGTGCATTTTAATAGCACTTAATACTCTAGTTATGTTTTGACATTTTTTACCTTTCCGTCATACTGTTTTGTCATCATAGCCTTGAGGTCTTCTTATGATACTTTCAGCTAGAAAATTACAACTGTTTGAAAACAAATCTTATTACATGTCACGTACGCACACACCCACGCACACCAAAGTTTACAGCACATGGATTTTGCAAGTAAGTGTGCGACGTGGGTAATTTGATTTCGCTTATTTAAGTCCACATTCACAACTTGTTTTAGTAAATTTTGTGCAATATACATAATAATTTGATCCCGAGTAAAACCCTATGTTACGCCATTGACTGTTGTATGTAACTTTATTATGTATTCTTTAATTAAACTGTAATTATCCATTTTGTGACTATAATTAATTATTCAACTCATCGTTATATATCTTTATTTACTTAGTTCTACAATGAAATTAACTTAATGACAAATAGTTAAATAAATTTCACAAATAGTGGCAAAATTAGAAACTGAATTTATAAATACCTGCTTTACAATTCTCAGTTAATTGAATGCAATGCATTATTTCTATTAAATAAGGCTTACTATACACATTTTTCAACGAGTTAATCTCGGAAAGAAAGTTTTTCATATCAACATATGGGTTCATTGTGATAAGTTATCTCACATTTATTTAATTACACTTCTAACTTATATCTGGAATTACTTTAAGACTTTTACTTTTCCTTTTTTGGACTTTTCTGTACCATTTTCCTACTGCCTAAGGTAACAACATCATCATTTTGATTACTTCCAACAACAACTTCTACAATTCTTACTAAAATTACAAGGTCACCTTTAATCTACTCGCAAGATTACTTACTGTAAATGTAAACTCCATCATCTTCACCTTTGACTTTCATATCTCTCATTGAAAACTGCGACAGAGGTTAGTCTACAATTACATTCATTTCATCTGGTTATCAAGGCACTCAATTTATGATAACCGATTGTATACACCAATGTACTGCCTGTTTGCACAATTAAAAATTGTGTAGCTATTGTATTGAAATTCAATTGAACTATTTGATTATTTATATCAGTTGCACGAGATTACCTAAAACATTGAATGTTGATTGAGTGAACCAATTCTATCTATAGAATTTACTTACTTATATATTCCCATATACGTGTGTAACTTGTACATAATAACTGTTAACCATTGTTTACTTATTTGATATATCAATTTACATTGACAGAGTATATCAGTGACTCTTGTAGCGCTGATCTTCTAGCTGTCCGTTGGTGTCTCAACATCAGTTAGAATTATCTATAAAGAACTTTAACGTATATTCTATTTTATTTGTATTTATCTTTCATTTAGGGTAGAGACTTGAGCCAGGAACATTTATTTGACTTTATTATTAACTTTAAATACAGAAAGTTTCACATAAAGATCGGTTTATTTAAGGTAAAATGATTGACTTTACTAAATTGACTACAAACACCCTTGACCTTCACGGTCTACCCTCTTTTTAGTCCTCATAATTATTGCGTTGAGTAAGCAATAATTTTTACAAATAACAAATTACTATTCATGGTAGAAGAGTAACTGATCTGGTTTCATTTTTTTATGTGGTTATCAAATAAACGAATTTAGCTGCTGGGTTATACTTTCTTTATTGTGCTGGGTTAAAGCCTTCACTCACAATTGTTCTACGGTATTGTGAAGGAGCCATAGATCTTCACAAAGATTGACATCTGTTACAAGTATGCATCACAAGACATTCACACTTTCCCCTGTATAATAGGCTACATTTCCTCATGTTGCAATTTTTACAGGGCAAATGTAAACCATGACCTAACATAACTTTGTTTATGTTTGACACTAGCATTATTACACTTATATGTAACTCACCTGTAGTTATCCTAACCACTGATAAGTTTTCTTAGTCCTCACTTTGTTTTTCTGGCTAGCTCACAGTATGAAAAAACTCGAGCACACATTCGTCCACTGCTTCAGACCAAACGACAAATCTCAGAAGTTATAGGTAACTTTTGGCGGCAATTATAACTATAATGCTTTGTCACTAGATGACAATGCCACACTGGTAATAAATTGAATAGATTAAATAAGGTTAACACTTCCCCCGAATTTACATTTACCCCGGTTCACCTTACAGTTTCGTTGGTATAAAAGTTTGACGTCAAGAGTGGTTTACAATTTTCTGAAACCTGGGCATGGTCAACAAGTCAATTTTAAATAATCTGTGTAATGTTGTACTTTTCAGTAGATCCAACAAAAGAAGTATTGCCCATCAACACCAAAGGGTTTTGTGAATGTCCTGAAAGCTAAAGTTGTCTTTGCATTCTCATAACGCCAAGTTTTGTTTTGTATCTTTTATTTTCAACAAATATTTACAATTAAATATCTTACCTAAGCTTTACAACGCCTGATATTTTATACAGGTCAGCTGCTATAGAGAGCCATTTTTATGAGGTATGCAAAAATGTACCATGGGTAACATTTTTGACACGTTCAGTATCAGCAATATTATGTAATCTGCAGGGTAAGCTAATAACAAATTATGCGCCTAAATCACCACAATTCGTCCCTCTTCTCCTATAATTATAGGAGACACTTTTTGTGCGTACCACATAATTATGTCAAACATACTCTTATCTTCTACAACTTCATCATAGGCATTGCGAGTTATAGCAAAAAAATTATCACCTCCATTCACTACAAATTTCCTAGTAAGAATTCTATACGGTTTATCTTGAATTATTTTTTCATAAACCGGAATTGGGCATAAACCACAGCGAGCTTTTGCATCTATTATTCTTTCTCCAACAGGTTTTGACCAATTCACCTTGTAACGTAAACCTGATATTTGTAAAAATTCTCCGTATGATGTTTCACCATTACTCCTTACTCCATTTTCTAGGGCTTCAAGTAATGAACTTCCATTCAACGTTACGCTAACAATTTTATCCACAAATGGAATAGTTAAAAGTAACTCAGAAAGGGTAATATTCCCATCCTGGTATTCTGAATTTATTACACCACGTAGCGTTCCTCCATTCAAAATTGCTATAGGTGCATCAGTCCAAAATTTTCCTTCGTATCTTGCAGCATGGTAATTGATAAAACTGTCTGTAACCAAATTTCCATAATTGCATTCTTTATGCCGACAGCTCTCATCACTACCGTCCAGGTTCACTTTACTCCTTGCTACAATCAAAGTGTCTGCTTTTAGTCTATATTTCGGATACAAATCTAGCGCCTCTTGATGTTGTGGGATGGTGTTATCAAGTAATAGCGGTTTACCGCTGCAATTCACTAATTCACCATGCTCATCAAAACTAACGTCTAATCTTCCCATGTATTTAGTGTAAGCGTAAGCTTGCACAACAGGAACTACTTTCCCAGTAATTTGCGTCACGTAGGTGGGATATGGTCCTTCGGGTTTTTCCAAATCTGGAAGTTCTCCAGTCCACAAAAACGAATGAGAATGCCCTCCTATAACTAAATCCACCCAAGGTACCTCTTCAGCAATTCTTTTGTCCATTTCATAACCAGAATGACCTAACGCTATAATGATTTGCACCCCTTCCCCATTAAGACGCTCACTTTCTTCTTGAATAGCCTTAACTTCATCTAAAAACTTTAACCGACCAACAGAAGCTATATTAGCTGTCTGCGGCGTTAAAAAACCAATTACGCCAATTTTTTGTCCTTGAATAGTGATGATGTGAGATTTCGACACATTGGTACGCGAGAGTTCTGGTTCACCACTAAAATCTACATTTGCGGCTGTAATTGGAAAGCTGATGTTTTGTAGATAGGGTAGTATACCTGATGGACCGTAGTCGAAATCGTGGTTTCCGAATGACTATAAACGAAAAAATAAGGATTCGTATTAGTAAAAATTAGCTATAAACAAGCTGAAGGTTTAAATTTTATTATGGTAATACTGAAATGTACATTAAATAACACTGTGTAAAGATATAACTGTAGTAAGCGATAGGAGTGTCTGAAAATGAAGACTACCCGAACTTTTCTCCACATTAGTTAAACGTTCATCTTCGCCCAAAAAAATTACAGAGTTCTTCTTTATATACCAACAAAGTATTTCAAATTCATTTAAGTTTTCTAACACTTTATGATATCCTTTATCTCTTAAGGTAGTATGACCATCACCCCCATTGGCTATGAACGCTCTTGTTATTAGTCTATAAGTTTTAGTAGGATTAATTAATTCATAACGTGGAATATTACAAGCACCACAACGAACTTTTACCTCGGTAATTCTTGAACCGGCAGGTTTTGATTTATCGAATTTATAACGAATTCCTGAAACTTGTAAGAACTCGCCATACGATGTTTCTCCATTACTTCTGACTCCTAATTCTAGAGTGTTAAGTAAATCCGTACCGTTCAGAGTCATTGAGTAAACAGGGTCATCATACGGAAATGCAGTAATTACATCACTTCCTCTAATAATGCCATTAACAGGATCGATGCTGTTACGTATTGCACCACCGTTATACATTCCTATTGGTGCGTCTGTCCAATAATTTCCTTGGTACATCTCAGAATGATAAGCTACAAAAGCGTCTGTAATCAAATTCCCCAAATTGCATTCTTTATGCCTGCAACTTTCAGCTGTACCGTCTAAAACAACTTTTGTCCGCCCTAAAACTTCATTCTCTAAAGCAATCACTTCTGGTCTATATTTTTCGAGTAAATTTAGAGCATCTTGATCTTGCGGTATGGAAGAATCCAGGAGTTGTGGTTGTCCGTGGTATGATACTACATCTCCCATGTCATTAAATTCAATATTTAAACGTCCGATATATTTTGTAAAGGAGTAAGGTTGCACGACCAAAACTTTTTTACCAGACGGTTGTTGGATAATGGTAGGATAAGGTCCTTCAGGAATTTCTAAGTCGGGTTGTGGACCATTCCATAAAAACGTATCACTGTGTCCTCCAACAACTACATCAACTAATGGAACTTGTTTGGCAATTATCATATCCCTTTGATAACCGGAGTGACCTAACGCAATAATAATGTTGACCCCTTGTCTTTGCATTTGTTCACTTTCTTTCTTAATCGAAGTAACTTCGTCGTTAAAAATTACATTATCTGGACTGGCCAGTTCAACAGTTTCAGGAAGTAAGTATCCAATAATTCCAATTTTGTGACCGGAAATTTCAATTACGTGTGATTTGGTAATATTTGTAGCTTGCAGTTCGGGTTCTTTTGAAAAATCTAGATTGGCAGCTACTATTGGGAAATTGGCAACGTGTAAAAAGGGAAGTATTCCGGATACGTTGTAATC
This sequence comes from Vesta saturnalis, assembly GCA_036346205.1. Lineage (NCBI taxonomy): Eukaryota > Metazoa > Arthropoda > Insecta > Coleoptera > Lampyridae > Vesta > Vesta saturnalis. Next base: position 7,192,871 of record JARFJB010001166.1, read on the forward strand.
AAACTCATGATTTCCAAGTGACTACAAATAAAATGTTTGATTGTAATTTTGATAAATTAATACACATGTTATACTGTACGGATAAAATCTATTTGTTTCTCCGAGTTATGCATATAATAATGTTAGTGACTGTATACTGTATTAGAAATGCAATTTCTTTCACCTACACATATTGCTCTTAGTAATCTGGTTTAACGCTTACATATTCAGAATCTATACATCTATTCGTTCGTTTAATAACTGACTTGAACACTTTCTCTTATTAGTTTTTAAAGCTTCTAGTAAATCTAGTTTTCTAGTTTTGCTCTGAATGTGTAAAATTTCAAAGTTACTATTAAAATTATAGTTTTCTGCATTTAAATGTGAAGCAGAGTTTGATTTATTATTATTACATTGAAAAGATTTTAAATGTTCAAATATTCTAGTTTCAAACCTTCTTCCTGTTTGATCGATATAACATTTATTGAAAATCATTTCAGTTCAACATACAAACTCCCGACTTATCTCCCCTATCGGTGTTTGATTTATTATTTTTTACATATTTTCCTAGTGTATTGTTACATTTAAAGGCTATATTCAAAACAGTTTTCTTAATTCGTAAGAAATTATTTTTGTAGGTTTTCCTATATATGCTAAAGAAACGAAACTCTTTCTTAAAACTGGGATATTATGATAAACTAAATTAAACACTTGTTTTTGGGATATGGATAGAGGGTATCCAGCATGAAGTCAACAGAAGAGACCTAGCAGAAGAGGATTGGATAAACCGGCAACCATGGCAAACAGGATGCGAGAAATGACCTAATTAACTCGCAAAATAATAATAAAAATTGTAGTAAGTCTATTTTTGCCCTGATAACGAGGATAATCGCATACCTACAAAGTTGTTCAAAAATGAATGTAGTAATTTCTCCATTTAGATAGAACTAAGGCAAGCCCAAATGGTTGTGTAGAACAACCTCTCCAATCAGTTGATCCGGTTGATTTCAAGATATTGGCAAAGTAGCCCCAATCTGCACATACTAATCATAGCAATTGCGGATAAAGGAACAAGTAGTAAACCACGTTATGGATAGACATTAAGAAGTTATGGGCAACATTCAAGATATAAGTTTAGATACAGAGGTGTTACAGTACATGAAACTATTACGTTGGCGAAGTTTATACTGCAACTAACTATACCTAAAATCTCATTCTACGAGATTTAAGTAAACTGTTTCCAAGCTGCGGTTCATAACCATCATGGATAACCATGGATCAAAGGTATAATTGTTCAAACAGTGAAACAATATGTGCTAAAGGGTTTTTGTTAGTTGATGAAAGGAAAATCAGCTATTATAAACAAATTGAAGATAACAATTAAAGGAAAACGTGCAAAAATGGTGATAATGCACACACGCATTCCAACCCCACCGTATTGACCCAATTTGTCCTCTTGGACTTTCACCTACACTAATCACTGAAAATCACTGAAAATGTCGATATGTGTAGCAGATGGTTTCGAAGAATCAGAAGGGAATCGAGAAGCCTGACTTAGCCTTTTTATCGTTATTAACAGACCTAGGTCAATATAAAAACATAAAGTATGTTCCAGTCAATTGCAAGCACTATCAATACTAACTCTGCTTTACTGGCGGTACTGCCTGGCTAAATAGACAGAACAGATAATATTTAGGTATGTGAAAATCAATTACTAGTGCAATTCAAAAACACCTTACTAGTTTGCTTTCAATTGGTAATTGTGTCTCATAGATATTTAAGATAATTGCTCAAAAGAAATACACCGATAGCACAGTTGCAGACACCTAAAATTTCGGATCGGTGGATTAATTCGTTCGTAAGTTATTGAATATACACCAGCCAGGTGAACATACAAAAACCTACGTTCGCTATGCTAGAATCAGTGGAGCATCAAGCGCAAATAAAAGTTAGAAATTTTGTTTCAACCCTGTTGCAATATCATTTTTAATGGATCATATGTGCAAATTGTAAAAATGTCTTAATATTCGAACGACCGGTTATATACACGAGAATTTACAAACGAACAAGTCTGCCGAGCTAAAAGTTTTAAGGTGTGTACTTCAGCTAGGGGAAGAATCTTATTACTTTGGTAAGGATTGCAACACCCAGAGGGTTTTTTTGAAATTTATTTATAAACAAATGCACCAGTTGGAAGTAATTTTGGCCGGGAAATTTTGAAACAATAAATCATCTTTAAGGGCTTTAGATTTACGATTTTTAAGCAATTTAGATAACATTCCAAAGCTACATTTGTTTATATAAAGGGTTTTACCCCATAGTTGGCGCATGAAAATAGAAAAATATTTCTACTTTGCGGTAAGAAAAACAAAAATTAGTTGACACTTAATTAACAATGGCTTTAAAACCGATATTAGTCAAATTCAAATGGCGATGATGGTGGTATCTTCAAACACTAGGCGTAGTAAGTTAGTCCGGTTATCTTCCAATTTAGTTTTCTTAAGATTTTGAGAATGACTGAACTCAGGCGCAGAATATTTAAATAAAATTATATGGAATTTATATAATATTAAGTTAAATAGTCCAATAAAGCTTACAACGGTTCGGCTTCATCATCGTTGCCTAAATCAGTTTCTCTTTTAACCACTTATTATCTAGTTGCCGTTCCATTGGACATGTTAGGCCTATTCTAACGTTTTAACCATTACCAAATACTTAATCTATCTTTTGTATGTTACAGTCTTGTTCTACATTAAATAAATTGGCGCCCAACATGAGGCTCGTTAGTTACCATTACAAATAAGTTGACTTATCTGTGCGTTGTTTAGTCATTTATTACAGAATTGATAAATAGATGTTTAAATTACTTTACAAGCTTATGTACAATATATTTAATTTCTCAGGGTATTGAATTTTTGATATACTTGAATTTCCATCTTGTTGTTGTAAGATAAATCCCAGTGATTTAATCGAATCCATAGTTATTTCTGAAGTATTGGCTAGTGAAACTAAACGATGTCCCTAACACAGAATTCTGACCTCGTATCGATAATACACAATGATACCTCTAATTGTAAGTTCGTATGTTTCATATATAAAGTTAAAGTTCTATCTTCTGTAGGTATTGGAACTGTAATAAGACCTGGTATTCCTATCGTAACAGTACTGAACCTTAGTTGTGGTCTAAAAAGCAATTACAGCAATTGTTAGTCAAAAAACACGCAATACGTTACCATTGCTTAGTTAAGTTAAGATCAGATCCTGATCCGTAATTAAAAACCGATCTTCTCAGTGGATTCAGTATCGCTTTGACCCGCTGTTTGGAGAAGAAATGGATGGCATGGAGCAACAGGCTGCTGATTGTCAATGTATGCTTTAGTATGACTCCATTATGTACCTTAATGCATTTGATAGCATAGCTCCAAAATCAATATTTGTTCGCTATGTTTTAATGGTAGTAGGTCTGAAGTAATTGTTGGTTCATGTTGAAACTTCCTCTAATAAAATTTGTTCCTTCAACTTCTGCTGTATCTAAAGCTGATAGTTCTCTATACGCTTATCTTGACAATTTTTTCGTATTATTTGTATCTTTAATGAATCAATGTGTACTGGATATATAGACTTGGTTTTTATTTATGTTTATTTTAACGGTTTGGATACAATTCGCCAGGAACGATTCGCAGCGACCCATTTACGAGCCATTTTAGAGTTAATCATATTTAGCTTAATTATTTGGAAGAAACGATGAGTGAAAATATCCAAAGAATTTCTGGCCCGCTCATTTCAATACAACTGAATGCGGCTTATAATTCTATGAGGGATGTATTTAATGTCCTGGTAAGTACACTTTAGGCTTATCTATGCGTAATTATCTTATCATGAGGCATAAGAACAATTTTCTACGCCCGTTTTATTTATTTGGGTAATTGAAATTCGTACTGTAGAGTTCAGTGTGAGTAATACGTTGTATCAAAAAAAAATTATTAATACCAAAAAAGGACAGTGTTATATAGCTCATGATGATTATATGTTTATTTATTATCGGTGTCGCAGAGGAGATATAAAATGCAAGACGAAAATTAGCATGGGATTAAATAATGTAGTTCTAAAACTGGTGGGTGAACGTTTTATGAATCTTCAGCAACGGCAGTGGAAGTAAATATTAATGTGTACCATTTCAACACCATTTGAGCTAGGGTTTAATTTCAACATTTGTGTTTGTTATCGCAAATTGTCAGAATAAAAACAGAAACATCCTGTATATTACATTTATGTATAGGTTACGGCTGTAGTGACAAGAGTGCAGAAACACAGGGACTTCCAAGTGTGCACGAAATGTATTTGTCGTTAGCCGAGGCACTTGTCCTTCTGATAAATCCATAAAGATGGCAATAAAAAGAGCACGAAAACTAAATGCAATGTCACCAGTGGCCCCGGAAATACCCAAAGGTTATCGCGAATACAAGGTAGAAGAAGGAGACAAAGAAATTTTTTGTGATACATGATGAATAGGCAGATGAACAACGAATTTTAATATTCGGTCGCCGTTATGGATTGGATGTAAGTTCTGCATTTGTTTAACAACTAATAGTTTCCCATTTAAAGCTATTAAGAACATTTGATACGTGGTACGCAGATGGCACTTTTACGATTACAGCCATGTCATTCGACCAAGTGTCAATAATAATTAAGCACAAATATGGTGGCGTGCATCCTTGTATTTATGCGCTATTGCCAAATAAGTAACAAACTTTTATAAGCGAATCAGACAAACGTTACTTGCAATAGAGTCAGAGCTTCTCTCTTTCAGAATATTAATGAATTTCAAACTTGTGCTACACACTGCCTTTCGAGGATGTTTCCCGAATGTATCAATTGACGTTATTTATTTTTACTTTGTGAAAAATTTGGATTAACTACCTCAACAAATTTTTCCAATAGCAAATTGGTTTAGAAGTTATTACAAACATCGAATCTGTACGAAAGGGTACTTAACTCTGCACAGAAAAACAAAAAATATTGCCCAGCGGCGCATAGACGGCTTCAGAAATAACTATCTATTCAACAAGCAACAGTTTTGAGGTTTATCCAGGAATTGAATAAGATGGAAAAAATAGATGCTTTTTTGAAAGATTAATAGTTCCGCTCCAAGAACGAGTTATGTATATTCGCGCTGACGAAAGAAGTTTGGCACTTGTTTTAGATTTCCCTAATCGGAAAATTTTAGAGTACCTTCGTGGAATAGCCCATAATTTTCAAATGCCAGGATAACGTTGTAAGTGGATTGTATTTAATGTATTAAATAAATAGCCACTTTAAGTATAGTTCTCATTTTTTCAAGCGAAACCCTAGAGGGAGGGGGAAGGAAGAGATTTGGACCAATATTTGTAGTAAAATCAAAAAATGAATCGGGCACGGACGGTCCATGCTTGCCTGTTAATCGTGCTGCCGATAGATTTTTCTCGGCGAATAGTACCCGAGAAATTGTACCCGGCGATTCCTCATTAAATTTTTTGAATTTGTATTCAACAAATAATTTATTTACACATTGTGGTATGAAAATAAAGATTCTCCCTAAATCTTTGTTTTAAACTTTCCAAATTTTTGTACAACAAAAAATTTTATTACATTCCATTGTTCGTAGATGAAATTATATCATTTACATAAATGTTAGATTATCAGTACTCTAGTTTAAAGTTTTTAATTTGTATTCATGTGTTATCACGAAAAACCGTTTTTTTTTTGTATTAATTATCGTTCTCAGACAGTTTCTGGTCGCAATTGTTGCCAAGTCTGCTGAAGACATTCCCACAAGTGAGATTTGCTGGATGGACAGTTTTCGTACCTCTCTGTGCAGCTCACCCCACAACAGTTCTATGGGATTTTCATCCGCCGTTGTGGTGGCCATTCCATGAATTTAAGAGTGTATGTAGCGTCTTTTGATCTTAAATAGTTCGTGCAAAGTTTTGATGTATGTTTCGGGTGGTTATCTTGCTGAAACACAAACCCTTCCCGTATCAAATCTATGCCAGATGGAATAGCGCTTTGCTGAAGTATCCGGTGATAGTCTTTTTTCTTCATTTTCCCGTCGATTTGCAGCAAGGTGCCGACACCATCGTAGCAGAAACACCCCCATACCATCACACTGCCCCACCAAACTGAACAGTGGGCTTTACACATTCATCAGATTTTCTGCGGAGTACGTTCGCCATTTGCTACCAAAAATTTCGAATTTGGACTCATCGGTCCATAACACCTGTTTCCATTGTTCGGTGGACCAATTTTTTTGATCTTTTTCCCATTTGAGTCGTTTACGAACGTTTATCGATTACAACAATGGTTTTTTGGCAGCGACCCGTCCATACAAACAGACATCATCCTACCGGCGTGTGACCGTCCGACATTGGCTTCGGTAGAGTTTGATTAATCTGGGCTCTAATATCTGGTACTGTTTTGAGTGTAGACCGCTTACTTAACACTTGTATACGTCTATCATCACTTTCAGTCGTCTTTCTGGGTCGGCCCGAGCGTTTCCTGTCGGAAAACGATTTGGTTTCAGCGAATCTTTCCAATGTTGTACGGGCTCCTTTCTGTGAGACTCTCACAATTTATGCAATTTTTCGTTGCGAATGGCCGGTTTTATTCAAAATTACTATCTGAGCACGCTCTTTCTTCGATATTGCTGTGCAATTGTATTTCAAGTCTCAAATTGTCAAAATTTAAGGTTATTTTTTCGACAATCGACGGAAGAAGAGGTTTGTAGTCATTGGAGCATATTTTAAAGTGCCGATAAATCGATTAAAAATCGATTCTAGTTTAAAAAAGTAGTTAAAGTAATTCAAAGTGGTAATTTTTAATATTGTAAATTTTTCAGTATTTTAAAAAATTACATATTTTGACACAATAAATAAACGAGAAGTAAAAGAAAACGCTTAAAAGACATAAATAAAATGTAATATACAAATACGTTATATAAAACTCTGAGAACGATATTTAAAGCAATAAATAGAAAAAACGATTTTTTCAAATGAATCAAAACTTTTACCCAATTTCCGTTATTCATGATTTACTAGATTAATAATTTATCGGTATTCTTAAAACAATTTTACTATTATCGTCAAGATTTTAGCAAATAAGTATGTGGCAACGATGTGATATATAATTTCTATATAACATTTTTTATTTAAATCTTCTGCAGTCTTATTTTGTTGCAACAAAACCATATCCTTTTTATAACTCATAGCATGTGATTCAATTTGATACAATTTTCATAAAATAATTACTATTCACAATGACGAAAACAAAAGGTGTCAGCAGATGACATATGGTATTAACATTTCTACCTACACATCTCGAGAAATTCCATTGTATCAGTAATCTTCATAGAATTGTTATAAAGTATTAACAGTTGTGATGGAGACAAGAACAACCATCGACAGATTAACTACCTACTCAACACGACATAGCCGTAGTTGTTTTATAATTCAATTGAAGCATTTTTTTGTTAAATTTTCTTACCTTTTTTGCCAAAAATATTTCCAAGTTGTTCACTCTGTATTTCAACTATGCATCTTTTTCAATCTGAATATGTCTATTCCATAGTGAATAAAATTAACCTTAATATATGCAAGTTGGTCAATAGTTAATTTATCTACGTTTATTGGCAGATGTTTTTCAATTACAGCGTCACTTATCATAAGTCCAAGAAGAGCCTCATCTCAGGTTATGTTCTCTTCCATACCAAGAGGACCGTGTGTCTATTTAATAAGCATAACTAAATAAAACTGATATCCCGTGTAATAATCTGAGCAATATGTGTAAGAGTGGAATCTATAATTCATCCAGCTAACATGTAACATCTAAATATTTTTAGAATATGATTTTTATCCGTACTATATGACAATTGCACAGTAATCCTATATTAACAAGTCTATGTCAAATGTTGTGTACACCTTTTCGTGACACCGTTTCAAACCCGCTCTGACCAGCTCAGTGCAGTGCTCACTGCGTCATCAATGCAGATTTTCATAGTGTGTTGAATAAGTGCACATTTGTTAATAGCGTTGTATGAACATAAAGACAAAAGTACATAAGCATTCCACAAAGTCAGGAAGACAGAGAAGGTAAAGCAGACAAACAAGTTACAGAAGTACATTTTTTAGTAAAAAGTGTAGGCTAGTTTACATCAATTGATATGTACAATTACAATTAGCGAAAAATTTAAAGCAGTATACAATAGTAACATAAGAATAATTTACGTACAAGAAAAACTATGATTTGATATATTCCATTTTACTATACCAGCTAATAATAATACATAAACTGATGAACTGAAGCTAAAAAAGCAATCAGAATAATACTTATGCCAACACGCGGGTTAGCTGTACTTGGAGACCTTTCTAATAAAACTACTCTACCTTCTTCTTGAGGATAAATGGGAGTCATTCTCTTTAAGTACCACAAAATAACCTCCCAATTACTTTTATCTTCTATGCTTTTGTTATACGCATTATCCCTCAAGGCAATGTGGCCATCCCCTCCTCTATTCAGAAACGCCGTAGTCACTATCTTGTAAGTCTTATTCTCAATTATATCATCAAAAGTAGGAATATCACAAGCACCACATCGAATTTTTGCGTTTGTGACTCTCGAACCAACTTTTTGTTTTAAATCATACTTATAAAGTAATCCAGACCCGTGAATAATTTCACCGCTCGATCCATCTCCCGTGCCTCTCACACCAGTTTCTAAAGTTTTCAGTAAGTCTTTACCAGTTACGTACATTGAATAAAGGGGTTCCTCAAAAGGAATTGCACCATATACGTCAGATTTGGTTATGGCACCATCACTCCTCTTTTCAATTCCTGTTCTTATACCTCCAGCATTAATAAGAGCAATTGGAGCGTCAGTCCAGTATTGCCCTTTATACAGTAAAACATGATTGGCAACAAAAGCATCCGTTATGAAATTAGCAAAATTGCATTCTCGTAATCTACAGTGAGTCATATTTCCATTCAAAAACACAAGACTTCTTCCTACAATTTCGGTTTCAATAGCATTCATTTCGGGTCTGAATTTCTCGAGTAGTGTCAAAGCTTCAGGGTCTTGAGGAACAGTGTTGTTGATCAGTTGTGGTTCTCCACCAAATTCAAGTAATTCTCCTTCGTGATTAAATACTACATTAAAACGGCCCATGTATTTAGTGTGAGCGTACGCTTGCACAACAGGAACCCTTTTACCACTCTTTTGCACTATCACGGTTGGATAAGGTCCTTCAGGTTCCTCCAAGTCAAGCTTCGGACCATTGCATAAAAACGTATTGGTATGACCACCAACAACTAGATCAATGAGAGGTACCTGAGCAGCAACTTTCTTATCTACTTCATACCCCGAATGACCTAAGCCGATGATAATTTTCACACCTTGTCTATCGAGTCGTTCACTTTCCGCTTTGACGTGTTCAATTTCGTCGTAAAATATTACCCCTTCCGCATTTGATTGTTCTGCTGTCTCTGTTGTTAAATAGCCAATTACGCCAATTTTAAAACCATTTATCTCTAGTATATAAGATTTTGTTACATTGGTCGCTAGTAGCTCCGGTTCTTTTGTGAAATTTAAATTAGCAACCACTATCGGAAAACTGGCAGCTTTTAGAAAAGGAACTAAACCTGCTACACCATAATCGAAATCGTGGTTGCCGAATGTCTGGAAGAAAGTAATGTTTTTGATTTATTCCATGCAGCAAAAAAAAATCAGCTAACACTTTGATAAGTTCGATAACTCTGCAAACAATAAAAAGCAAGCACATTTAATAAACGTTCTAATCTTCAATTTTTAACTACTAGTATTAATCCGATGGAATTTGTTACTCAACCCTAATTAACAAATGTTAAATGTGAATTAGTACACATCAATTTGGAAATATCAGGAGATAAGCAGGGATCGTGCTACACCTTGATTTTGCCACTCTAAGGCTACAGGTTTAAACCAGGATTTAATTTAGCGGTGATTTCATATAAATCATTTAATCTTTGCGTACAAGCTTAATTGAGTATCATTCGTGGTGTTAAAAACCCATTCAAATAACCTATTCTGATCACGCCCAACTACCATTTATTGGGTAGTTTTAGTTTAGTTGGTTAGTTGGTAAATCCCAAAGAAGAATTTCGTTAAAAATACTATTAAAAAACAGCATTGACGAAACTGCCATAAGCACGATTGAAAAGAAGGTATTAATAATAATCTTTCATCATTTTAATGCACGAAGTGTTCATTTGACTTTCGAGTGATAAACACGCCAGCTACGTTCTGTTACCTTCGAAAGTGCAAGTGCAGTTTAACTTAGTTTAATGCATTCAATTGACAAGCAATAAACGGGCAGCTTACAGCCAACAAATCGTATGTATAAACCACACTATTTGATTTTACTAGTCTATTAATTCTGAGTGTGTAAAAAATAAAAATAATATATATATATATATATATATATATATATATATATAATATTCATAAAATTAAATAACCCATGGTCCCTACGGAACTGGGCATCCAGGCCGGTCTATGAAACCCGCTCCTGTGAATTATGGATTCACATTTAGTCTCCCTAATTATCAAGGAAATCAACAACAATTAATCCAATACAGTAGTCAACCAAACTCAGAGTTCCCATCTACACCCTACAGACAATCAATACCTCCCACCTATACAATGAACCCTTACACATCCGTACCGTTGGCGATAAATAACTAACCCAAACCCAAGTATCCCATTCTGCCAGTCAAAACAAATCCATCGATCTAACCCCAAACGAAAAACCTCTGGAAAGCGACAAATCCGATACTAGTTGCATAAATATGGATGACGAATACAATCAATCAACCTTATAGAACCCAAACATGCGTGGCAAACATACAAAGAACGAAAAAGAAGTAACAGACAACAGCACTTAGCAAATCAACAAATCATTCCAACAACAACATCCAACAAATCGCAAATATCAACCCAAATCACAAACCTAAAATCACAAAACCACCTCCTTTCTACTTATACCGGATGAATAACTACAATGAAATGGTCACAAACATAAGTACAGTATCAGAAAAAGGACAATACTGCATAACGGCGTTACAGAACGATACGATTAAAATTGACATCAACACGACAAACTCCTGTAGAAAACTCAAGACGTATCTCAAAGACGAAAACATCATTCATCACACCTTCCAACTTGAGGAGGAAAACTCATATAGCTGGCTATACGAAAGCCACATACGATTCCAGAGGAGGTTATCAAACCAGAACTGGGTAAACTAAGATACGTAATCCACAACATTAATAACCAAATAACCGCTACCACTATTCATAATCGACCTACAACTTAAATGTAATAATAAACCATATTCGACGTAAATACATCATCAACATCAAAGTCCAAATCGAACGCCTGAATATGGCCACACAAAGAGCTATGGTAACAAGCCCTCTGCATGCGTTAAATTCGGTGGCCACCATACAACCTCCACCTGTAACAAACCTTCAAACACTCCAGCCAAATGTGCACTTTGTAGCGGAAATCACCCAGCTAGCTACAAAGGATGTTCAGTGTACCAAGATCTACCGAGAGGCAGGAATGCACGATTTAGAGGAGCAATAAATAAAATGCGCGCACAACACATACCGAACATAAACGACTTTCTCCCACTTCTGAACCACATACAACATAAATAACGACATCGCAAATTTGTTCCAAAATAAATCTTCTTACTCACAAATAGCAGAAGGAGGAACTGATAACCATCCAAATATTGATCAAACATTATCTATAAACCATGCTAGCTAACTTTCTTGCTGAATTTAAATCAATGTTCTTCCAGTTAATTAACAGAACAGCATGTCTTAAACATGCTCTCAACAAACTAACACAAAATGGTGGCTTGTTACGCATCGCTATCTGAATGCTAATTTTGCAATTACAAAATATTGATATATTACTAACTCACGCAACGACAAGAACAGTTATCAAAATTCCGTTTTATATCATATACCTTACTAACCACCCAGATTGTACGGGCACGGAGGATCAGCAGTTATACTTAAAAATACTATCAGTCATCACGAATAGGTAACTCATCAGACCAACAAAATACAAAGTTCAAGCGTAAAGGTACATGCTCTTACACTCCGCTGATAAAAGCTGCAATCTACAGTTAATAGAATCAAGAACGATAACTACCACCACTACATTACCAATTTTTCACCTGATGATCGTACGCTGTGGAAAACAACTAAAAGGTTCAAAAGACCAATTACTACTATACCTTCCATCAAGAAACCTGATGGCACATGGGCCAGATCAGAAAAAATAAAGCCGAAACGTTCGCTGAACATTTTACTAACATATTGACGACACCACAACTCCAACCAAATCTCGATGATACCGAAATCACATAATTCCTAGAGGCTCCATGAAAATTGTCAATGCCAACCACACCTTCCTCACCAGGCGAAGTACGACAACAGATATTAGCCACCAATACCCGTAAAGCCCTATGATACGATCTGATAGTGGGAAAGATCCTACAATATCTCCCCATAAAAGTCATAGTACACCTCACTACTATCTTTAACAGCATCCTCAAACTATGACAATTCCCAATCCAGTGGAAGTTCGCACAAATTATAGTAATCTTAAAGCTTGGAAAACCTCCTGCACAACCCTTCTCCCACTGACCAATCCGTCTCTTGCCGTTAATCCAAGTTGTTCGAACGACTAACTCTCATGCGAATACACAATGACGTAGATCTAGAACACATAATACCACATTATCAATTTGGATTCCGCCAACAAGGCTCTACGATACATCAAACTCATCGAATCGTAACTCAGATCATGGAGAGTGTAGAAACAAAACAATATCTGTACATCCGCTTTCTTAAACATCCAGCAGACATTCGACAGGGTATGGCACATAGGTCTCTTATACAAAACATTAAGCTCCACTTCCCAAGTCAATTATACTTATTATTAAAGTCATACCTTAGCGACAGATTTTTTCAAGTCAAGATCAACAGCACCGTGTCCACCTACTCCAAGATTACCTCTGGAGTTCTGCAAGGCAGCGTGTTGGGACCCTTACAGAACTTACTGTGTATTTCTGATACCCCTACTGCAGACAACACCATAATTGCAACGTTTACCGACGATACGACTGTTCTCTTAATCAGTGAAAATCCGGAAATAGCTGCATCACACCTGCAAGATCACCCCAACACTCTCTAAGATTGGTGCGTTAAATAGAGAATAACAGTGAACAACGATAAATCGGCACGTCACATTTATCAACAGAAGCATCGCGTGCCCACCTGCATTATTCGACAATACTCCTATACCTCAGAAAACCGAAATAAAATACTTTTGACTACATGTGAATCAAACATTGCACTGAAGCACGCATATAAAAAAGAAAAGAAAACAGATGGATCTAAAACTGAAACAGATGAACTGGATGACAGGGAGACGATCCCAACTCACTTGAAAAAACAAATTACTCCTATATAAAGTAATACTTAAGCCCATATGGACCTACGGAATCCAGTTGTGGGGGTACGCAAAGGCATCACATACTAAGATCCTGCAAAGATGTCAATAAAAAATTCTTTGAACTGTAATAGATGCTCAGTGGTGCACCTCAAATGAAACCCCCTACAACGAACTAGGGATTCCGTATGTAGCGGACGAGAACAAAAGTCTTTCGAAGTCGTATACCGAAAAGTTGGCCGGCCATGAAAATCAGCTCATGGAACAACTGTCTAACCAACACGTGCGTGCGTGCGTGCGTGGGTGTGTGGGTGCGGGTGTGTGCATGTGCGTATGCGTGTATGTGTGTATTTTTTCCACTAAAAGAAAAACTGAGAAAACAAGAAAACAGTGCCGAAGAGCTGGGTCCGAAAAGAACTCATTAGGCGAGAATAAAAATGCGCCAGATCAGTTTTTAATCGATACAATCCCTGCAGCCGCACGTACCGCATGAAAGAAAGCTTTTTTTTCAAACATCCATGAGAGCTGGAATATTTTAGATGTTTACCTTTGATTGATTGAATAAAGTAATGTTACCTATAAACTATGTCGGAGTTGCAAAATTTTGAAAGCAATAGAAATGTTATTCAAAGTTTGCCTCTAATTGTGCACAAACGATTGTGATAGGATTACGATTTTCTAGAGATTTACCGTCAAATTTTTGCTGTTGAGTTGAACTTAATGGATGAATTTGTTTTACGTGTGTCGCGACCTTTCCGGATGGTGTGTTTCGAGCTTAAGTTTATTTTTACATAGATTTAAATGTATTTGATATCATTCTGACGACATGGAGTCGGTTAATTGCAGTGGTTCAGCTTAATATTGAGTATGTTGGTTTTGAGTCATAAAGATAGAATGGGAGACTAACTGTTTGAACGAAATTTGTGGGTAGGGGGTATCAAATTTTCTCCTTCCGTTTCTTAATTGGTGGAACTAGATTAAATGAGATTTTTTGTGAGTGGTGGGATTCGAAAATCCAAGATGGAATTTGGTAATTTTTTGGGAAGTCTGCAACTGACAGCGCTCTCGAGGTGTGTTACTGTGACGTTTGTTGTTACGGCTTAAGGGGTTGGTAAGAACGTTGATAGATTGGACCTTTTGGTGTATAACGAACGAACTTTCGTGTTGTGAGGGTAGTTAGCTACTTTTTGAGGAAAACCTGTGAAGTGATCTTAAGTGAAATTGTTCAATCACCAAAGGACAAGACCTAGTGCCGATTTCGATTTTACGTAATCAAGTTACCTGGGGATCACCGCCGTGTTATTTTAGTGCTTCTGTAACCTCGTTGGTTTATGTCGCTTTTGCGGACATATTAAATTAACGTTCTTGAAGTGCCACTTAATCGCCGTTCAGGGCGTGTTGAAGTACAAAGAAACTTTCGCAGAATATTAAAATTATGTTTATATAAATAAAGTTAATACCCTTTTGGATTGGTAGTGTAAAGAAAACTATTTAAAAGACAAAAGTTATCGAGCAAGTTGAGCGCACAATTTATTATTTTAAAAGACGTTTTTAGTTAATGCAGTAACACTTTACCGAGATTCAATCAAGGAACCGTTTGAGTACAATAATAAATAGTCAACCTTATCACTCATCATCTTGTGTCAGACCAGGGAGATTCCGTATCCGTAATAGCAGTAATTGGTCACCTGGTTCATTTTCGATTGTTGTAACACAGAAGAGGTGCTAATTTAGACAGTAAGGTAGTATAACATTGTGTTTTATTGAATATTTTCAAGATTTCTTGTGTGTGTACCTCAAATTATTTTCTTTGTTGACGAAGGTTTGAAAGCGGAGTCGTGTACCTTTTAAATTAAGTTGTTACTTTGGTTTAATTATTGTAAGTAATCATAATTCTGACACTTCGCCTTCAGACTCTTCGTCTTAGTATTAAAGGGCAATTGACCCTGAAGTAGTGTGGTTAAATAATCCACGAAATATTTAGGTTAAGCAATTTAGAACGGCGTTACGCAGAATTCTGGCCAGACCTCCCGTCGCCAATTAAGAATTTGTTATCTTTTCTTATATACGCATTATCGTATGTTTACATTTATATTATTTTTTTATCTTATTACAGCTTTGTTTAGGTTTTATAAATTTGTTTTAATCCTGTGAAAACTCCTTTTGTGTTACATAAAAGTTTTTTTTGCAAATTGCAAGTTTACCGGTAATTTAGGAGCTTAAGTTTTAACGTAACGAAGTTACAGTTTCTTTATTGAGTGATAGCGTTAATGATATTCCGTGTTTTATTTGACTTCTAATTGATTATTAATTCATTTAGAGTGCATTCAACAGAGGTGATTTTTTTGTTTTGTTAAGATTATTACATAATGCCTAATTATTTACACTAAGGTGTAGTAGCGTAACGTAACATTATTGAGTGATTAACACGCTTTTAGTTGTCAGGCGTGTAGTGCTATTTTGAAGCCCTATTTCGGGTGGTTTGCTGAGTTGCTGTCGATGACACCTGGGATTGATTGCGGATAGGTAGGCGTCTGTTTTTTGTATGTTTAGACACGCTATGTATTCGTAAGTTTGGCACGACGCCCCCTATTTTGACTACCAAACATTCCGGCGCCCTAAACCGATCTGATTACGTCTTCATCCTTTACTTTCACTTACGTACGATTTACTATTCTGGATGTGCAAAATTTATCAACATGTTACCCACTCCCATAAGCTGACTGGTCGGTGCACAAAGGCCAATTTTATCTGTAATCCCGTTCTACCACCCGTTTATACCGTTACACGATGCTCAGAACTGTATACTCCAATAATAAATTTAAGTCTAAACTCTCCCTTTTGTTTTAATTAAATTTGATTTAAATCTTTAGCTGTAATTAATTAAATATTTAATTCCTCCCATAGCACACTGTACTACCGAATAGAGCGCTCGCTGGTATTAATTGTATGCAACTTCCAGTATCCCGTAATAAATTGCGATTGATTAAATGCACTGTAAATTTGCAAACGTTTCGTTGTCAGTAATAAAATCAAGATATACAATTTAGATTACCCACTTAAAAATAGTTCATCCCAAAATGAAGCCTCCGAATTAACTAACACGTACGTAAAAATAAATAAATTCCTGTTAAATATTAAAAAAGAATTGCGTGAGGGGATGCAAATGATTATTCGTAAAATATTATGTAATTGTGAAAGAAAACTACTTTCAAATATCTATTGTGCTTAAAACTAAAAAATTACACCGCTAAAGGCAACACGATTTTTTTTTTCATTATTTCTCAATTAAAAATATGACGATTGTTGGCGTAAGGTAATGTGCTTGGTATTATAATGTATATCTGGAATGGAAAATTTACAAACAAGCCTTCTATATTTATTTAATTTAGAAAAAGATAAGCGTTAGCATTCAAACAAATAAAATTTGGATTCCGAGAAATATAATTGGTCAATATTCAATTAGCATAATGATTAAGACTTGCAATATTAAGGAGAAAAAATTTTTAATCGACCAATAGCATCAAAATCACACCGACTATTTGCTAGTAGCTAATTACATTTTTTAATCTTGTTTAATTGGATCTTTGTTTAAATCAGTGCATAAAAAAGTTAGCATTGACTTGGTTGTTAAAGTAACGCAGCCGTTTGTCTCAATATAAACATTAAAAATTCAGCATCGTCGCCATTGTTAAGTAGAATTCAGATTTTAAGATTTTCTCTAAAATAAGGTAAGTGAATTGGTATAAATTCGAGAAAACTTTACAATTAGTCAAAGCCAACATAAGCACAAGATTTGGTCTAAGTTCGGCTGATTCAGTACAAGCAGCTGTTGAATAAACAACAGCAGTCAACACCAAAAAAAGCAGGAACACAACATGGAATCAGTTCTTATAATTTTTTTTTAACTTAATTAGCAGTTAACTGCATCAACCTAGGTGAAACTAATCGCATCAATTTTGGAGGACTGGGCATATAACATGTGCCAAAAAAATGGAAAACACTACAACGTTGTGAGATGGAACCGAACGCTTATCCAGGAAAAATATTCCAGGGAACATAATAGAGAAATTGATCCCTTCACTGACATTGAATGTAAGACCGCGCAAGACGTGCGTTTTACAATTACGTCGAGAACTTCAACGAATCCCCTAAAAAAATATCATGTTCTGCAGCTCTCAGGAAAAAATAAATAGAACAAAGGATAGCAGCATGGGACGAAAATACTGCGAATGGCTTATAAAGATCATTTTTCTACTACTGCTAGCTACGAGCTCGCATAGTAAGACGGAGAAGCAACAAAAGCATTGGTGCAATATTTTAGAGAATAATCATTCATACTAACAGGATAGAATATAATCCAATAATTTATAAAACTGCATAAGGTGGATCGCGCAGATTAACTGACAGCAAATTTCCAACACCAAATAATAATGACACTGACAAATGTTCGGTACGTCTGAACGGCAAATATCCTGATCGTTTATTTTTGACACCTAATCCATATTGGCAGGAATCTTTATCTAAGGGGTGGTATAAAAATCTCCCTCAATCTCTCTCAATTGATGAACGTAACGAATAAGCCGAATGAGGTGAGCTTGGCAAGTAGAAACTTGTGCCAAACCTGGTCAAAAGCGTTTCAAACATCTACAGTTACTACGACTATTTCACCGGACCTTCCTAATGTGTAATTCCTAAGTCAGGTGACATCTTTATCTAAGGGGTGGCACAAAAATTTTCCTCAACCTCTCTCAATTGATGAGCGTAACGGATAAGCCGAACGAGGTCGGCAAATGAAAGATCAATCATAGAACGACTCTGTCTGAACCCACATTGGTACTCGCTGAGGAGCTTATTGGACTCAAGGAACGAAATTAGTTAACGGTTGATGGCTTTTACAATGATTTTGGATAGAATGGAAATGATAACTATTGGTCGATAGTTTGAGGGATCGGTATTATCGCCCTTTTTAGGAACAGGTTGTATATTTGCCAACTTCCATGACGAGGAAAATTCTCCTGATGACATGAGACCGAAAAGAGTTTGGACAATACAGGTACTAGCTCTGGGTAGCATTTATTAACGACGATAGTTGGAATACCGTCAGAGCATGTCGCCATATTTGAGTCAAATTTATTAATAATTGATTATAGGAGTTTGTATCGAATGTGGCCTGGTTTGAGCGACGGCACAATTTTATCAGAATCATTGAGACATGAATTTGATGCAAAGTAATCAACAGAAAGGTTGGATTTGTCAGTAGGATCAGCTACTGTAGCTCAGTCACGAGACGCCGTGGGAGGAAAGGAATATGTGCTAAAGTTTTTACTGATGGCTTTCGCTAATGACCAAAATTTACGACTACTACTCAGGACATGAGACTAAACAAGTTTAAAAGCGATACGTTGTTTAACAACATAATCGGAGAAACTTGCAAATTCTAATCAGACCTTGAGAGAATGAGCCATCGACAACTCTTTGTCTCGTCTGTTGCTCTGCCACCGCGTTACGAGTGATTACTATGCCTGTACGTTTGTGTGTGCACAGCAAGTATTGACTTAATGGTTACATACATGGACTTTTTCAGTTGCCCGTTATAACAGATTGAAATGAAACAATTTCACAGTTTAGTTTTTTTGTATTACCCAAACCACGCAAACAAAATGATAAAAAAATTATATTACAAAGAACTGGCTTTTCCATGATAGACTATTCCTACAGTAAAGCTGCATTTCCAGTGGTTATCCACACACGCGTTCTGCAAATAATCGAGTCTTGTGATGAATACAATATCGAATAGCTTAAAATTTGCGTTAGCGACACATGTCTAGATTATTCTTTTTGATGGCCCCAGTTGTACCTTAACTGGTTATATTCCTCATAAAAGTTGATCACTCGCACAAAATGTGTGTGGGTTGCTACTGGAACGAAGTTTTATTGCCTACCAAACTATAATTTAGAAGCAACGAAAAAACCCACGTTTTTCTTAAAGTTGTGTAGTAAGGTAATTTTGCACCTCTACTCAAAGGAACACAGGAATACTTTCTTGTTTATTGGCATATTGGCGTTACTTAGTGCTTTGGGTAGTCCAAATAAAGGGAAACTGTGGTATTGTCTCGCGATGATCGTAATTTTACGGAGCTGTCATAGTAGTCCATTTACTAAGAATATGTATGTAAGTATTAAGTCAATATCTGCAGTGCGCACACAACCGACAGGCTCAATACTCAATTTTAGTGTACCAGTAAATCACTCACCTGTAGAGCGGTCTCACAGCAAGTGAATGATAGCGTTGAGAGCTCCGTGCGTGAATCTGTAAACAGCACCGGTCAATCCCACACCGTTTTCTCAATGTGAGCTTAAAATTATTATTGCTTTACTATGGTTTACTTTTAAACTGTGTATGTACTACAAGTAAAACTTTGAAAATATGTAGAAACAATTGCTAATGAATAGTGTTTAACTCAGTTGCTCATTCAAACAAAGAATAATCTTTAATAACCTTCCAAATAAACCAACTCAACCCAATTATATTTTAAAGTAAACTTCTAAAACGTATCTGATTAATTAAAACAACTATTATGTATACACAAGACGCTTCCAAGGTCGAATTCAAGTTTCACCACGTGTGCCAGTAGTTATTCAAGTTCCACATTCTCAAAATCATTAACGGAACCTTTATTCAATTAATTAAATTTTTTATCTACGAAGTGACGACACCTTTCTTTACCAATTGCTCCATGAGAGTATCAACAATTAATTTTATTTTTAATTAAAACCGAAATGAGCATCACGTCTACCAGGCGACCATTGGATTTTCTAAGCGCCCCTCTCCCCATTATATACCGCGGTTATATGTACAAGGCACACAGTATTCCGCCATCTTTTTACGTATGCATACTGATTGAAACATGCTGAAACTTATTGTGCAGTGAGGTATAATAGCGTTTTCATAGAAAAAAATTAGTTTTATTTAATAGATACTTGCTCAAATATTAATTTTTAAAAGTAATTTCACTTAAAGTGAATTTATCGCTACTGAATAGCCGTCCGTCTAGCTTCATGGCCGTATATCACTTTAGTAAGAGAATTAATATTCATTAAAATTCAACTATTATTCATACAACTAAAGAAAAACCGTGTTCGCAAAGAAGAGACCTTTGTCTTTATCCCAAATCGTCCTCTCGTCCGAATTAATTATAATTTTAAAACCACCTGTAACCGTCGTTCGTATCGAGCCTGGAAGTTGCCCTCCAGTGAGGGGTGGTGGTTCAACATTGGTCCCAATATGAACTGGCCCGTATACGTCTTTGGATGGCGTCCGATATTTCCATTTTCACCATGGAGGGTGAAGTCAGACATCCGCAGTTATTCCTAGCACCTAGAAGAACCGTGGTACCGAATATTTTTAATCAGTTGCAATCAAATATTTTCCTTCCGCAAATAAATTATTGTTTTCAGACACGTTTACTCTGTGTGACGGTGAGAGTTAATTACAGACATCGCTTGCATTCGGCTATTATCCTTACACGATAATCTCATAGGTATTTTCAATTGTCACAACTTTTTTATTTTTTTAAGGTATTATTTACATGTGTAACTAGATGTAATTTAACCTGTATCTATAAGTTACAAATACTGTCTGTAGTCTGCAAAACTTGTGGTCTCAAAACGTCTTGGCGCTGAACGGTCGCTGGTAGGAATGTCTCGACGCCAAAGTGAATTGGCGCCGAAATGTATTGACGTGGTACAAAATCAGTGTCTTGGTCCCTTAATGAGAACCCTCATTCCATTTTGTAAATTCCAAATCATATCCATGTACGTTCTTATTTTTAGATTAATCCCACGTATCACCTATTCAAAAATTGTGTTACAATGCTCAACTGCCCTCATCACGCCGTAACTATATCAGCATATGGACAAATATTTATATTCTATGTTTAACTATCATTATTAACGACCCTATATAACCCATTAAAAATATCAGTGGCATAACATAAGCATAACATAAGTCATGTTTCATAAAATATAATTAAAAAATATACAGATACATTTTTACACGACTTAATTTACACGTTATTTATACCAAATAGTAATAAATATACCTAACGCCCACAATCCTCTTACAAGATCAAAACAGTTTACACTTTGGTTTGTGTAATTGGCAGCATGTATTAAATCCCGTTTACGTTAATGATTCTTAAAAGGGCAGATGCACAGCTGGATTAAATTTACGAATTTTACCCACAAACATATCAAGTTTATTAAAAGTGAGTACATAGAATGTAAGTGAGCGTTGCACAATATTTCTTTTTCTTGGAAAAAGACTGACATGCTTTAATGCAACAATGAAGTCGGGCCTCTGTGTAGAGATCCTGAGATACAACACGCGGAGGTCTCCAGTTCTCAGAAAAAAGTGATCGTGTCGATTCAAACTATAGTGCACTAACAAACGCTAGGAAGGCACGAACAAGCTGTATCAGTCGCATCATCTATGCTTTCAATTAGAGCTAGGTAACCAAGGCTATAAAAAACATGGTTCTGTTCTAATGCAGACTACAAAAACATAAAGACCGCCTACAATACACTAAACATATCGTTGGTATATCCAATGACCACGATAAATCGTTTAAGTGTGATGGTTAATTTAAGGACATATTAATCATATTCTTCATTTGCCTTGTTTTATCCTTGATAATGCATATTTTTATTACATAGTTCAAACGTATAGGTCTATATGGCAGATTTTGTAACCAGATAAAGCACAAAAACGACAACGGATTTGAAGCCTTGATTTTTTAATGTTTGTTGAACTCCAAAGCGTATTGCACAATTCCCCAAACAGTAATATGTTAGAAAACTTCGACAGAAAATAACATAAAATTCAACGTTCCTCTTTGTGTTTAGCGCCACGTAACTCAAAGTGCAAGTAAGCAATCAAAAAAGTCACTCGGAATGCAATAACATTATGCGCAGATATTGATTTAAAACAATTATTTAGAAGTATAAAATATATTGTTAACACTCGAATAAGAAATACCTGCGAATAAGAGTAACTATTGCATACTCAATATCCTGGAGAGAGAGAGAACGGCAGTGTCGTATCTGGCACCCCGAAATGCCCAAAATTATCTACATAACAATACCACCCTTTTCAAATATGCAGCATACAGAAAGCTATAGTAAAGCGATTACATTCTTTAATTTAAAGGAAATTTCAGCAGGAAAAAACCAAAGAAGTACACCGCTAAGTTGTTTAGGTGGCACGGAAAATAAACATTGTAAACAAAACTATTCTATTCATTCTCACACCTATACGTAACTGAATGAAAGAAACCAGTGACACTCAGAAAATCCTACAGAAATTAACGAAATCTGTTACTTGGAACTAAACACCATTAGCTATAATGATGTCCCGTAACCCACATTTGAATAATTATTACATTTAGCCTTCAGCTACATATAGACTGTCTCCCTTTCATAAAATTGCTGATTCAACAGTGATTGAAGTTTACGTTTAATTCCCTAAAACCTTCTAAGTTACACACAGTAATTATTTTTCCTCGTGTAACAATTTTAAAAACAGTGATAATGGTAAAGTTCGTAATGAAACGTCTGTTACAATTGGCTATACCCACTAAACTACGAGTCTCACTTAAAAGTGTGGACCATGTTCTCGTACAGCAAAAGCCGTGTATAGTTACGATGATCCTATATTTATCAATATGCAGCATATTCTTCTGTGACTTCTAATATCGACAGCAACTTTACACAAGTTGTGTCGTTTTCTTAATTTTCTAATTAGCTTCATGATTGCCTAATAAATTAAGTTCTAATAACAAATGTAACACGTGTACGGTTCTTATTCATTGTACTTGGATTATAATGCACTGTGCGTTTTAAATCTTGTATAAGTCGCATCTTTCTAGATAACATGTTACCTATGCACTAAGTTATGGTTCTGTACTCCCTATTCTTGTGGTACATATTGGATATAAAAAACTTGGCAGGTAAAAACAATGCGTTAAGTTCCATTTTAAGGTCGCTCAAACCTTATCTCAAGCAGAAGGCAATACAAAGTTAGTGACTTACTTTTAGAAGAATACCAAAAGAAGTAACTTTTGGTGCAAATCGTCTATTACAATTTACAATACCTACTGAATAACGATCATTACTGTTTCTCGCCTCTTTATTCATTGCCAGAACAAATATTGTATGGCACACTGTTCAGCTACCTTGGGTTTATACAAAATTTTACCACTTCCCGTAAATATGTTTTCTTTTTGGATTGCGTAAACATATTTCCTTTTAAGGTGTCCCTAAGAATAGCGCTGGAGTGTTTTGTCAGATAAAAATTTTTTTTAAATCAAAATGCATTAAACTCTATAATATGCAGTAATAACAAAAGCTACTTTTTCAAATGTTGCAAAGTAGTTTAAATTCCATTTAAGGAACACAATAGCAGTCGGATTAGAAATATAATTTTTTAGTGCATGCCAATACAATTTCCGGTAACTCGGTTTATGGGTCAATAGTATCTTAATAAAAAGATTTTCGTATAGAAAGCGTTAAATTTGGTTGAGAAATAATGTTTTGAGTAAATTTTTATTGATACGGCACTGGTAAAACTACCGGTCTTTTGCTACTGTGTATGGAGGAAGACTAAAGAAATGGTTGTAGACGTATGAGTGAGTGAGTTATGATCTATTGATATTTTATTAATGTACAGTAAGGAATATGGATACATATTTTTATTTGTAGAATTTTTTGCAATATGGTGCAATAATGGTAAATTAATGCATCTTCAAGAATGAAGGTGATACGAGTGTGAGGGAGTTCGTTAGATTTTGCGGAAATAAGATTATCCCACATGTGAGATTTGAACGGAAAGTTGAGATATAATCTGATTAATCTACAGAGTGAATGTAATTGCAATTGATGATTTTTTCCGAAAAGTTTTTAGTGAATTTACAAAGTAATTCAAGATGGATACGTCTGTTTCGCATTATTAGCGTCTGCTTCCACGTTGGAACCTTCGACGCGGCACAGAAACGCACAAAATATTCAGTTGTGATAGGTGAATTTTGATCTTAGCGCGAATTTTTTGTGACGTATTGGCAATATGGAGGGCCGAAGGCATATAAGCGAGTGCCCAAATTTGAGGGGTAAGTTGTAAGTTAGCTATATGGTTAGAGATTTTGAGAAAGGGTTGCGCGCGTCATAACCATGAGAATGGTTAGTTGTTGGAGTTTCTTTGTCAAAAAATTATAGTTTAATAGGGCACGTATAGCTCCTGCATTAAACCATAAGGGTATAAATCGTATAGACATTCACAAATAACTAATGTAATATATTGTAAGTTGAAGGAAAACATTAGTGATTTTCTTCAAGAAATAAAAAGTGCTTATGCAGATTAGAAGTTAATACAGCAAATATTTTGTTATTAGTGTTCGATTGTGAGACGAGTGACCTAATATTATAAAGAGAACTGAAGGTAAACATTTATGCTACCGAAATAAACGTTTGTGAGATTTAGTTAAGATACTGGTGATCATCATTGACGTTGAATGTGTACAATCGTTAGCAATAATAAATTAATTGTTTGAAAGCAAATAAGAACTTTAATGTGAGTGCGAGTGTGTGTGTGTGAGCGTGTGAGTGTGTGAGTGTGTGAGTGTGTGAGTGTGTGAGTGTGTGAGTGTGTGAGTGTGTGAGTGTTGAGTGTGTGAGTGTGTGAGTGTGTGAGGTGTGAGTGTGTGTGTGTGTGTGTGTGTGTGTGTGTGTGTGTGTGTGTGTGTGTGTGAGGTGTGAGTGTGTGAGTGTGTGAGTGTGTGAGTGTGTGAGTGTGTGAGTGTGTGAGTGTGTGAGTGTGAGTGTGTGAGTGTGTGAGTGTGTAGTATGTGAGTGTGTGAGTGTGTGAGTGTGTGAGTGTGTGAGTGTGTGTGTGATGTGTGTGTGTGAGTGTGTGTGTGTGTGAGTGTGAGTGTGTGAGTGTGTGAGTGTGTGAGTGTGTGAGTGTGTGAGTGTGTGAGTGTGTGAGTGTGTGAGTGTGTGAGTGTGTGAGTGTGATGTGAGTGTGTGAGTGTGTGAGTGTGTGAGTGTGTGAGTGTGTGAGTGTGTGAGTGTGAATGTGTGAGTGTGTGAGTGTGTAAGTGTGAGTGTGTGAGTGTGAGTGTGTGTGTGAGTGTGTATTTCATCAATAACTATGCATTAAGTGCATTAAGAATAAAGTGAATTAATACACGAAAAGAGTCATCAATAACAATGTTTCCAATTTACGAGGAGTTCAATAAGTTAATAAGTATCTATATCATAAAGTAAAATAAAAACGACACTAAAACATTGTGTATTTACAAAAATTTATAAAATTTTTAATGCTCATCTTACTAACTCCACGCCTATAATTGCTAAAATAAGATATACAGTAGTACTTTTCACTAACGTAGACTGTGATGATAGGTACTCCATAATATTCAATCCCACCAATCTTTCATCCTCTTCAGTAAAAGTTGGTGAATGTCTAGACATATACCATGCAATCATCTCAATACCGTCAAAGTCGATCACTTCACGATTATAACTATTATTTCGTATAACATAATGTCCATCTCCACCATTTACTAAAAATGTTGTAGTAATAACTCTATATGGTCGATCCATTACAATAGGAGAGTACTTGGGGACGTCACACAAACCACATCGCACTCTAGCGGATACAATTCTAGAACCGGGGGCTTTTAACATATCATACGTGTAACGAATTCCTGAAGAGTGTATTAATTCCCCACGATTAGTATCATCATTGTATCTAGCTCCAATTTCCAAAGTAGCAAGGAGATCAGACCCGTTTAATGTTACAACGTGTAACTGATCGGCATATGGGAGCGATTGCATAATATCCGACATTGATAAGCTTCCGTTAGGAAACCTGGGATGTATACCAGTTCGAATACTTCCAGCATTTATAATCGATATAGGTGCATCAGTCCAATACGCTCCTTCCCTTCTAAAAGCATGGTGTTCAACGTAGGCATCCGTAATTAAATTAGCCAAATTACATTCCCGCAATCTACAAATATCCATATCTCCTTCCAAATTTACACGCGTGGTCCCCACAATTTTATTGTTGATAACCTCAACTGCTGGTCTGAATTCCTCCAAAAGCGCTAATGCGTCCTTTTCTTGAGCTACTCTCGCATCTAGTAATTGTGGTTGTCCTACGTATTCAGTTAAATCGCCATCATCATTAAATACAGTATTCAACCGCCCCATGTATTTGGTATACGCAAAAGCTTGAACGACAGGAACTTTTTTACCGCTTTTCTGCGTGACTACCAATGGGTAAGGTCCTTCTGGCTCTTCAATGCTTGGTTTTGGCCCGTTCCACAAAAATGTGTTACTGTGGCCGCCAATAACAATGTCAACTAACTGTACCTTCTCAGCAATCTCTTTGTCTTTTTCAAATCCAGAATGTCCTAAAGCTATAATTATTTTCACTCCTTTATCTCGTAATTTCTCGCTTTCAGCTTTGATGGCATCAACTTCTTCACTAAATATCACTTGGCCGGGAGATGAAATTGTTGATGTATTTGGTAGTACATAACCTATAACACCAATTTTCTTACCGGATACTTCAAGTACGTAAGATTTTGTTACGTTGGTTGTCAGATAAATTGGTTCCTTACTGAAGTCAAGGTTTGCAGCTACCACTGGGAAATTGATTGCTTTTAGAAAAGGTACAATTCCGGCAGGTTGGTAGTCAAATTCATGGTTTCCAAATGACTAAAAACATACAAATTTAGTTATGGTAGTCAACTACATACTTAGAAAGCATAGTCACAGAATATTACACAAACACAGAACAAATCACCAAGTGCGAACAAATATTACACACGTGAGTACTGAGTGCAGAAGGTTTCCTGTGCTGTTAAAACTACATAAAAGAGAATATTTAGCCCTGTGCAGAGGTCATTCAAAACTGTGTTTTGTCTAAATTAAATAAATGTTAGTGTTATACGAAACAACTACAGCCTAACCTAATAGAATTAATGTTTGGATCTTGTTGTACACGTTTCGTACATTCGAAACCTAACACTTTTAACCTTTTGCATAGGTACAAAGGCGAAATACTGAGAAATAATCATCTACGTGCCAGTTGTCCCTTGGACGTCCATGTAAGAAAACCTTGTTCAAATATAGTGAGTTCCGTATTATGTGTAGGCTTTGTTCCCAATGCCCTTATAATCGACTTAACAGGGAGAGGGTTAAGTTTTTTTTTAAATTGAAAAAGAGAAAGAAAAAGCGCAGAAGAAGATACACTTGAGACTATTAGAAATTATGCTTTTTATTGTTCTTTGTTCTGGTTGCATTTATTTTATTCCTAACCTACCGTAGAGTTGGATAACTTGAAATCGTAGGAGTGACTTGACACAGTGTGACATTTATTTTTGGAACTACTGTTGCCATCTTTTAAGTAAACGCCCAAACTTCAGAAAAATTTCTGAAGTATTCCACAATGATGAAGTAATGTTTTCAGTAGCTAAAAGTTGTAAACAGGTGTTTTCTCTGGCTCCTAAAAATACTGAATAATAGGTACGAAAACCACGGTTTTTGATAATTAAGATCATCCTCAGGTATCCATATGAGCAAATTACATGTAATATTTTTTTACAATAGTTTATTGTCTTCTCATCGGGTTCTGAACCCCAGGTATGTTGATTTTATTTTTTGAGGTTAAGAATGCTTTTTTACATTTTTTATTACAGATTTTGGGTGACTTGACAAAATGCCAAATAAGTATAAGAGAGTGTTAGGAAAGCGAAAATACCACGATTTTACGAAAGATGAATTAGAAGAAGCTTTAACAAATATACGCACTGGTAGATGGACATTGGTGGAGGCTTCAAGTAATACCGGGATATCAAAATCGACATTATATCGAATACTTAAATGAAAATTCATGGGGGCTAGACTTCATTGGCAACGGAGGAGGAAGTGGTTCTAAAAGATGGTGTTTTATTTGCTGCGGAGTGGCGATTTTCCTTAGATAAAGACAATATTAAAGATCTGGTTCGAAATTATTTAAACAGACAAGGACGAAGATTAGGTGCTTTTCCGATAACCGACCAGGTAATAGTTGGTACTACGCGTTTATTACTCGTCATAGCGAGCTATCCATTCGCCTATCACAAAATATAAAGCGAAGTCGTGCTGCTGTTTCTATTGACATTTTAAGTGAATATTTTGATAAGTTGGCTGTTACTTTAAAAGACATTCCTGACGAAAATATCGTTAATTATCACGAGACATATTTTACCGATGACACTGGACGAACCAAAGTTGTTGTTCGACGCACAGCTAAACATGTCGAAAAAATTATGGACCACACAAAATCTTCCAACGAGTGTGATGTTTTCCGTTAGTGGATCAGGAGTTATGTTGCCGCCTTATATTGTATATAAGGCAGATCAGCTGTGGTCTACGTGGACAGAAAATGGTCCCAAAAACGCCCGGTACAATCGCAGCAAATCTGGATGGTTTGCTCTATACCTATTCGAAGACTGGTTTAAATGTATTGTGCTCCCTTACTTTAAAAAACATAAAGGACCGAAGGTGTTTATCGGTGACAATTTAGCAAGCCAAAACAATAATATTAGCCTTGTTCTCTTGCCCCCCAATAGTACACATCTAACGCAACCGCTAGATGTTTACTATTTCAGACCACTGAAACGTAAATGGAGGTCTGTTTTAACTAAATGGAAGCAATCACAACCTGGCCCCATAAGGATACATCGATTCCCTGGTCTACTCAAAGCAACATTAGTAGAACTAGATGCAAAAAATTCTGATAACATAAAAGCCGGGTTCAAAGCGAAAGGACTTATTCCTATCGATCGAGAAGCTGTTTTACAACGAATCCTTTCTCAACACTGGCTTGTTGGGGAAATTGCCAATGTGTTAAAAGATATGCTTGAAACAACAAGAAATGTAAAACCCAGTAAGTCCGGGAGACGGAAGAAACTAAATGTTGCTCCAGGGGAGAACATCTCTGTAGAGGATTTAGAAGCAAAAAAAAAGACGGTGGCAGTACAGCTATCTGAGCAAAACAAAATTGTTAAAAAAAATCAGAAGCCACACAAGCCCAATAAATCCGGACTTTCTTCTGAAAGTGAGATATATGATATAGAGCTTGAAGACGAGACCGACGAAGAAGAGTCCAGTGATATTGAGTCCGAGGATAATTTACAAATGCGAAATCAAGACAACAAGCGAAATGAAGAACCTGTGGAATGACACTCATTTCAATGTGGAGAGTTTGTTCTTGTGAAATTTCATACAGAGAAAAACGGCTTGTAAAATATGTTGGAGTCATTGATGAAGAGTACCTTCAAGTAAAATTCCTACAAAAAACTGTGGGTACAAAAGAAACATTTTTTCATATCGTGACGTAATAGACGAATCGATGGTGCACAGAAATGAGGTCGTATGTCTGTCAGCTTCACAGCTCCTTCGCCGAGAACGTTTCACATGTTTGACAGATTTGGTAGATGACAATGTTTTATACACCAATATGTTAACTACATTTGTAAAAATATTGCTAATTTAGGTTTAAGTATTATTATGATAACTTTTTGAGAATACCTTGGTTTTTAAATTATTTTTGTATCTTGTCAGAATAAACGTTGCTTTTTTGAAATAAATGGTCTCAACAATTTTTTTCACCCTGTACAATGGAAACATACTTTTTTAAAAAGTTAAACTTGATGTCAAGTCACCTATAAAACAGTTTTACTTGTCATTTACACTGATTTTTGCTTACATTTTCAAGTCACCCAACAGGTAGGGTGACTTGAAAAATAGGGTTTTTATTTTTTTGTACATTTTTTTTTGAGTTTTACAAAAATCTTTTATACAGGTTCTATTCTTCGCAAAAAGTGGCATAACGCCATATGTTTTGTTTTATGATATATTTATGAGTATGTCAGATATTATTGAATTCAAGTCAAAATAGCAGTCAAGTCACCCAACTCTACGGTACTTTTGCATTTGATTTTAAATTTTAGATGTCAAGTCATAGTTTTATCCACCAGTTTGTGGGTTTTGCTTAAGTAACTATTGATGCGTTCACACACAGGGAGGGTTTAATAATGGGTGAACTGTAAAATTTAGAAATCTATGAAAGCCAAGTACGAATAGCCAAACTTTTCGAACATTGTGATTTCAACTAAGTTAATAGTAAATCAATATTGTTTAAATCATAGAGAGCATTTGTTATTTTTATTTATGCTTGTTTGCCATTTGTTCTGATTTATTCGTTATTAGGTGTTGTTATTGTTTATTTTCTTACACTCGTTATGCTTTTTATTTTTTTCTTACATTTTCAGTGTTTGGAGACCACTTTGTTATGAAGGCAGGTTTAGTTACATACATTATTTTATCACAAATATTAATAATAAGCTTCTAATTTGTTCCGACCACATAAACTCCGTACTGCACTTGCGTGATTAGCCTAAAACTTGTTTCTTTCCCGTTGTTAATATAATGTTTATTATAACAACGAGAATATGATCAGGCGACAGTAGAACACTCGAAACTTAAACTCTCAAGTATGACTTCCTGACCCAACGCTCGTTCCATACGCACTATGTTTATTATTATTATTATTAAATTAAGTAACTTTATTTTCGTATTGTGGATTTGCTTTTGATTTTTAGCGGTCAAGTTTTTGCTTTTATTTACATTGACCACCTGAAGCTCAGTCTCTCGGCTTATTGTAAGAGTATGTAATATCTTTCCATACAGGGTTGTTTTTAACTCTCGTTATTAAATCAGTTGTAATAATGATACTAATCTGTACGGAAATAAGTATAACACAAAATCAAGTTTTCACTTAGAGCCAGACTGTTAGTTTATGTACCAATAAACTAAGAAAATAAATAAGTATCGCTATTTTACGAATCCTAAGTTATTTTACTCGCCGAAGAGAATCTGTCATATCATAAGGTTTAAGGACAGTTGGTTAATTTATGCGCAACTATATTAAGGAAATATCGTTCTTATTCGAATACTATAATGAAGGGATAGTTTTACTATTTAATCCATCAGAAATCAAATTGAGTTTGATTACTTGAAAATATTAAAATGTTAGCGCAGGGTTGGATTCGTTAAAAAATTACAGGTTTTTCCTGGTTATAAATATGTCATCGATCTGATTTTAATAGAACCGTCACCAGGCGATATCAATCATGCAATTCGCGCCACTTGCACATTCTTTAATTTTCCTGTATACAGGGTGATTTAGTAAGAAATTGAAATATTTCAAGCACAGGCCCAGAAGGCCAAGATAAGCAAAATAAACTCATATGTTCTAGTCCGATTTTTGTTTGTTTCAGATATACTTTGATTAATTGTATTTTAAAAACTGAAGACATATTTATTACAAAAACTAAAACAAGAAAAAAAATAAAAAGTTAATCAAGTTAACTTTGATAACCTTGTCTAAAATTTCAATTTGAAACACATAGTAAACACGTGTCTTTAAACTGACAGTTGTGCTAATCTTATAAGATTGACAAAATGCCTCATAAGTTTAGTCATAAAGAAAATGCAGATTTGATGTTTGTTTATGGTTTCCGCAATGTTACACAATAATCCAGAGATAAGTACAAGGCGTATCGCGTTCCAATTTCAAATTCCACAAACAATGGTTTTGAACAGTAAAAGAACAAGGTTTGCAGGGTTTTCATGTGCAACAAGCACAAAATCTCCAAGAAGGCGATTTTCCTTTAAGATTACAATTTCGTCAATAGATTCGTGAAAACAGAGGCTTGCCTAAATGCATTTTATTTACGGACAAAATTCAGTTTACTCGGAATGGAATTAACAATTGCCACAATAATCATCGATGGTGGAAGGAAAAACACAGTTTTTAACGTCGGTTTAGTATTAAGGTATGGTACGGCATTCTAAATGATCAATTGTTCGGTCCTTTCGTATTGGATAGGTGCTTACTAGGGATGGTTATTTAAATTTTTAGATCATTTAGAGGAAATAATGGACGAAGTTCCTTTGAATATTCGACCACGTATTATCTTTCAACATGATGGAACATCACCTCATTCTTCAAATAATGTTAAAAATTTTCAGAATACGCATTTTGGTGATCGCTAGATTGGCAGAAGCAACGAGATCACCGGATCTCACTCCTCTAGAATTTTGTTTTTGAGGATGGATGGAGTCGTTGGTTTATGCTACGAAAGTGGACACAAGGGATGCGTTACTAGATTGTATTCTTAATACTGCAGCGTTCATTACAGCGAATCGTCATTCGCCAAAACTCGCTGCTAGATCAATTTATAGAAGGTAGAAGGTAATGTTTTCGAAAATATGTTATGAATTAATTCTATTTGTTCATTTTCTTTGTTTTCTTTTTTTAGTTTTGTAATAAATATTGTTTCACTTTCTAAATTACAATAAATCAAAGTATCTCTGAAACAAACAAAAATCGGACTAGAATATATGAGCTTAGTTTGCTTATTTTAGCCTCCTGAACATGTCCTTAAAATATTTACATTTCTTCCTGAATCACCCTGTATACAAATGTATCGTGTGCGAGTTTAATAAAGTCCAAATGCTCTAGGACTGTTACATCTATGATGGACATTTTGAAAATGTACTAACGACATATAGGCCAAATTGATTACAAAACCAGATCTACTTTATAAAACCATAATTTTTGTGAAGATCAGTTTTTCGTTCCCGTTTCCAGAGTAGCCAGTAACTAGCATAAAATTGCTACCATTTCCTGTAATTTATGATTGATTAAACGCAACGTATGGGAAAATTTGCAATCATTCCGCAATCAATAATAAAATCAAGATTTAAATTATCCACTTAAAAATTATTAATCCGAAATACAGCTCCTAAATTAACTAACACATACGTAAAAATAAATTTCTGTTAAGTACTGATGAGACATTTCATAAGGGAATACCAATAATGAGCCTGTAAAATGGCGAAAGAAAAGTAATTTCAAACAACTTTGTTTGAAATAAAGTTGTATTCATGATAAACAAAACAGACTTAAAAAATTACACAGATAAATGTGAACAAACACCAATTTTCTTTTATTATTTCTCAATTAAAAGTATGACGAATGTTAGAGCAAGGTACATCTTGAATGTAAAAGTTACAAACAAACCTTATATGATATATATATATATATATATATATATATATATATATATATAAACAATTCCACTTTTTCCGGGTTGATTTCCTCGTATATCGTTGGGGCTTTGATAACAACTTGTATTGTTTGACGACGTTTAGGCAAAGCCGTATTTGCTATCCTCAGGTCGCCAATAGTTTTACTGAGTTCCTCGTTACTCGAACTGAATAGAAGTCTGTTGTAGTAATTTCCATGTATCTGGTAATCACCGCGTATCGTCCCTTGCATTTAAGTTTTTTTGATGTTGTTCAATCTCGATAGCGTCCCTTTTGCTATTTTCAAAATGGATGTTGTGTCCAGTAGTGACTACATGTTGCGCCAGGCATGATGTTGAAGCGTTTTTCCTTACTACTAACCGGTGTTCCTCGACTCTCGTACTTATTCGCCTATTTGTTGGACCGATGTACACTCGGATCTCCACAAGGGATTTCATAATCTGTTGTCTATTGTCTGTTTTAAAACTAGTTTTAATGTTGTGGTTTCTTAGTGTTGCATGTTTTATCTGTTGTTGTTCCCTTAATGCACTGTAGAAGTATTTTGTTTGTTGGTTCCCCTTCCTCCTCGTTTTTGTTTCTTATTGGTTCCTGTGCCTCCTGGATGTTTTTTTCCTATAAGCCTTATGTAGTAGAGCTCTTTTCAACGTTTCTATCTCTGTTCTTAAACGTTGATCAGTTAATCTTTTTGATCTGATCACAAGGGTTTTCACAACTGCTTGCCATTGTGCCGGATGATGATGATGTGATTTGGCATTCCAATATCTATTAGTGTGTGTTGCTTTCCTCTATACTGTATGACCTAGATGATTGTCTTTTCTGTATACTAACACGTCCAAGAAAGGCAATTTTCCATCGTGAATTGAATTTTGTGGTGTGATTTATTTAAATGTTATAAACATTTATCCAATTTCCCTCGCGCTTATGTCCAAATTACGAACGTGTGATCCACGTATCTTAACCACAATTTTGGTGTGTATTTAGCTGTCTTTAATATTTTCTCCCCCACTTCATTCATAAACAATTTTTTCTACATACGGCTGTAATTTCTTTACTAAATACTTTGATAGTTCCTGTAGCGATGATCCTATGGATCTTACTATGGGTCTCAACGGTCCTCCAGGTTTGTATATCTTTAGTAAGCCATGAAAAATACAAGCATTAATCAAGATTTGCAATTATCAATAATATCGAGGGAAGAATTATAAATGTAAAACTAATATGTAATTTTTACTAAGCAAAATGTGGGTTATTAATCGCAGTGGTGTACATAACTATAACGGCCGAAAACTAAAAACAAAACTCTACTAAAACAAAGTACAATCAAACGTACGAGGATGTAGTGTGAAGAAGAAAACCTAACAAAAAGTATTTTACAGTAGGAAAATTCTTATGCCGTCCCTACACAGTGCCAAGCAAAATAAACGTAAAACTTTCTTTAAATAGACTGCAAACTCAATTAATAATAAAAAATAAAATAGGTTACAATAAAAATTAAAAACTGAAAATTCGATCACTTTAGCAGTAATGCAAACTATTCCCTAGCTTAATACTAAACGCAACGTGTAAAATTTGCTTCAAACTAGCTTAACCATTTATAGGTTAGTGGCATATATTAATTCCACTTCTATTAAGGACCACATTATACTGGCTCGGTGCACCAATCCCACCGTTATATTTTAGTTAATTTAGAACGCTTGGTGGCCCATATCGATGCCACTTGTCTCACGGTCTGTCATATGCGGAAAAAACTGGCCTAACATTGTGCCACCAACCGTTCAGGGAATGAGTATATTCATTGTGCTGCACGTGATCTCTGTAAAAGTGAGTGCTATATCTTCTGAAGTATTGAATATCTATCACGTGTAAGTATCATATAGCCAACACTAATGTTTTCCGGTTGCAAAATGTAACTGTAAATAAACATTCATAACCTCATTTCGTATCTACACAAACATATAGGTATTGTTCTGTTACACCAAGTGTCTAGAAAAAGCGTGAAATATTACTACAAGGATTTGGAAAAGATCATGAACATCGATATTTTCAAATTATTGAATTAAGTTACGGAAGATCGATTCGGATGATTCGAGCGATCAACCATCCACTTCGAAAACCCGCACACGACTGTCCAACAACAGAGAGGAAGATAGTGAAAGTGAAGATGATCCAGGAGATTTCGATTCGGATGATTCAATTGCGGATCAAGATTTCTACCCAGAAGGTAAACTCAAAACAAGGTCGTGCAAGAAGGCGTTGCTATTATGGCCAATGAAAAAGATGATGATGATGCTGAGTATATCGAAGAGGAGGTGATAACAAATGCCGAAGGAAACATCCTTTATGATTGAACCAAGGTCAGTCTTCAGCCTTCTAAGTTCATCAATTACCACTTCAACTAGCCGTTCGAGCCGAAACATAAAGATGTTGCTCCCAAAACACCATCAGATATTTTCCAATTTTACCTGCTTGATTCCGCCCTACAGAATGTTGTCGATCAATCTATTTCATCTGCAAGACATAAATCTAAAAACTAATATTGAGGAAATAAGAGCTTTCGTAAGAATACTCATTTTTACGGATTTTCATAAACTTCCTAGCCTCAGAATGTATTGGTCACTCGACACAAATTTCAAAGTAACCGGATCGCCGATATTATCTCTCAGAAGAGATTTCTGACTCTCTTGCGCTACATTCAGCTGAATGATAATACATTGACGCCAAAAGGAGGAGCTCCGAGTTTTGAAAAACTCTTCAAGGTACGACCACTCGTTGATCATTAGAATGAAGCATTCCAGCTTGCCTTTTTTCCATCATGTGAGCTGTTATTAGATGAGAGCATGGTAAGTTTCAGAAGAAGAACTATTTTCAAACCAGTATATGCCGATGAAAGCTACCAATCGAGGATTCAAGACATGGGCACTAGCCTGCTCTAAAACAGGTTAGATGCTATTTTTGAAGATATACGAAGCGAAGGAAACTGCAGCTGTTTGAGAAACTCTAGGGAAGCGAACTGATCTGACTCAGCAAGTGCTGCCAAAATCAAGGCTATTGTATAAATTCTTTGATAACTTCTTCGACATTTGACCTGCTGTCTTAACTACTAAAAACAGATACTTTCGCATGTGCCACCTTCAGGAGTAATCGTAAGGACTATCCAAAACATTTACTCCGTGAAGAGAAGACAATGAAAACTGGTGAGTCAGATTTCGCACAAAGCAATGATCTGTCTGGTTCTAAATGGCCTGATAGAGGGATAAAATCGGTTATTGTTGCCAGTTGTGTACATAACCGGTCCACATCGTCAATTGTACAAAGATCCAATAAACAGGACAAGAAAGAAACAGTAGCATGCCCTTTGTCTATTGCAGATTACAACAAATTTATGGGAGGTGTTGATTTTTTCGGCCAGGCCATGTCACCTTATTCCATTGCATGGAAGTCAAGGAGATGGTGGATCAAGTTATTCTATTATTTTGTGGATGCATGTGTGGTAAAAAGGTATATTATTTACAAGACGTCTTTTCGTTCGAAATTAGTTGAAAAAGGCTGGGAGCGCCTATCACTTGTGAGAAAGACAAACTGAAGAAAATTGGAGGGCGAGCAGTATCAACCGAAACCGTTCAAATAAAAACAAATGTGGGAGATCACCTTCCAATTGAAGCCTAGCCAAGGAGATGCGCTTATTGCAGCAGTAAGCAGAACGTGAAGCGGTGGAAAATTATCTGCAAAATGAGTAACGTTTCACTATGTTTGAATTCTTTGTCTCGTTTCACAAGGTATAAATAATAATAAAACAACATACAGGAACTGAATCATGCTTCTTCCTTTCTGATCCTCTCATAATATATGTTCTATTGCATTTTGATCAACACACTGACTACGCTGCAAGTCAGTGTCGTATATATGTGTCAACAAACATATTGGTTCGATGTTGAAGTAAGTTTGTAGGAATGCTTGGTGGCAAAAGTAAATGCCACCCTAAAACAAGATAGCTGAAAAATTTTCATGAATATTGTTAATAACTACCTAAAATTATTCGCTGTGCTTATAGATTTCAGGTCAAAAATTAAACGCTACAAGTTTATTATACTAACCAACATTAGAATTAAAAAATAGAAAAGTAAATTAAGTAAATACTCACGCATATAACAGACGATATAAATAAAGTGTGATCAAGGCTCTAAATACATCACATAATGACAATAAGAAAAACAGAATTCTAGGTTAATACGATAACGCCGGCTAACATTCCCTTGATCTAGCTCATATTAATATGGTTGGTCATGTACATGGAATTCCGATTACTCATTAAATACCAACAGCAAAAGAAAGAATCTAAATGTAATCATAACACACTCCGCTAAATTCCAAATTATTAATCGTTAACTATCTATCGGGGTTCCTCATTAGAACCAACAAGGAAAATATTACTTAAACAAAACATCATTTCCTTGCAAAAGCAGAGACAAACAAGTAACACACGAAATTTCCTTCATTGGCGAGTTCCACAACTGGATGCAAAATAGTTCTGTTTCTCCAGGCGCAAATTTACACTTTCATTATCAACATCTTTACCTTAATTTACTTAATTAAACTTTTAAATAACAACACACGAACCAAAGATAGTTTTCACCTTTTCCAGAGCGATCTACACTTAGCAACTGCACTGTTCTAACACATTAGATATAAAAAAAATTCCATATTTTACTGTAGCAACCAAAATAGTCTTTAAGCCCAACGATAATATTACCCTAACGGCACGTCAATATGCGGCATTACGAAAATCAATCAAGAGGTGATTACTTACACAAGTAGGATGCAGTGGGTTTTCCCCACGCGGCCTTTCGGTACCGGTCCCTTACAAATAGCAAGCGTCAATTATGAAAACTCCCTAAAACTCCTCCTAATATAGCTAAAACTCTATCACGACAATCCAAATTAGACTTTTACTTAAACAATTAAAGTAATCGCTATAATAAACGCTAGTTTTCTAGCCTCTACTATTTACTTAAAAAAAAAAACATCAATTGGAACTTTAACACCACTTCCGTCAATGCTCATGGTAATGTCACGCATCTTTGCAGTTCGACACACCGCTTACTACCTCTCATCTATAATTTTTTAAGTACTTTAATTATAAGTTAATATGCAAGATTATTTTGACACACCGTGTATATATGCAGTGTTGTGTAACGTACGGAACGTATTTGGGGTGTAAATGAAGTTAGTTTGCACAACAAAAAAATTTGATTTTTTAAAGAATGAAAATTGGTGTAAATGATACGCCACTGGAATTTTGATAAAGCATTATGTATCATATAAAAGAGTAATTAAATGTTGAAGAAAGATCTTCAAGTTGAACGTATTAAATTTGATTGAAAAATAATGTTTTGGTGAAACCCTACCGAGACGAAAATGGTAATAGGCTACCGAATTGCCCCTGGTTTTTGCTACTGTGTACTAAGGAATTCGGATAGAAAATGGTTGTAAGCGTGTGAGTGAGTGAATTTATGATATGTTGGTATTGTATTAATGTGTAGGAAGGTAAAAATTGATTGCGTGTTCAAGGGCAAATAGTGTTGGAATATGTTAAATTGTGCGAAAAGAGAAATCGCGCACACGAGAAATTTTCATAAATAGTAGAGTCAAGGTTTGGATAGCATACGGAGTGAATTTGAGTACGAATAGTGGTTGTTCCGAAGAGTTGTGAGTATACATGTAAAGAAATTCAAGATGGCTACGTTGTTCATGAATCGTTTGCGTCCTGTTCCCTTTTCAGGATTTCCACTTGGCAAAGAGACGCAATGCATTCTGGTTTGTGATAGGTTGATTGTGGTTTTAGAGCGAAAATTTTATGATGTTTGTCAAGATGGTTGATCAATGGTATTTAAGCGAGAGCCTACTAGGGCATAAGAGAGTCGCTCGGCAAAGGAGTTCGAATAAAGGAGAATCGTGCGGAAAGTTTTTAAGAGCCCTTCAAACGATGAATGCTGGTTTTTGTTTGTAAACATTTAGTGCTGCAGTACATATAGGTTGATAGATTGATTGCAAAAACCAATATTGGGGATGGAGTATTTAAAAAATTACGAATAAAAGGATTTAGTGTGAATTGAGAGAAAATACTAGTGTTTCTCTTTCAAGAATTTTAAGTGCTAAACCAGATTTAAAAGAACAACAGAAAATATTAAGTTAAAAGCGTTGAGTATTGAAGCGTACGGTGTAACAAATAAACCTAAAGTAACAAAATGAATCTCGATGGCGCAGATGGTTAGCGCCGTACTGTAGCAAAGTACAGATTACAGGTAAACTTTTTATTTATGTATTTAATAAAATTAATAATAATTTTTAATTACATATTTACCTTTGAACTTATTCGTTCATAACAAAACTTATAATGAAAAAAGAAAGGGTATTGATTAAGTTAGATAGTAGTGGGCATTATTGTCATTAATAATACTAATGTTCAATTGTCAATAGCACGGAATCGATTATATAGAGGCGTATAAGAGTCAAACGATAAATCAGATTGCGCATTTGTTATATGCGTATTAGGCGCGAGTGACCAACAGAATTACTTAGATATTACGGCTTTCTGTTTTCTTTTGTGACAAGTGTGGGTGCATATTAAAGGATTACTTGAAGCAAACCACCCCCTATGGACATTACATTACACCGGACAAAGGATTACCTGTTGTAATTGTAAGAATAATTTTAGACCTTTAAAGGATAGAAGTGTGATATTTCTAAAGTATTATTGTCTATTTAATTAAATTTCATATGAGTAATAAGGATAATCCAAACTTTATCTCATTTAATGTATTCAGGATATAAGGTTTGGGGATTTTAATTTATAAGAATTAGTTTTCTTGTGTGGTGCTTCTCCAAGCAATGTGTGTGTGTGTGTGTGTCTATATATATATATATATATATATATATATATATATATATATATATATATATTAGTGCTAACTTGTGTGAAATTACATAACGGTTACACATTTGAAGAATTAGTTAAAATTTGCACATTTTGGTTGAATGATCGCTCTAAAATTGCTTATTGAGCCAGATCACAAACTTTAATTATTTTGAATTTTTTATTGGTCGTGTAGCACATATTCCACAAGAAAGTCAAAGCTTTCAACGGTCACCAGCCAGACCCCAAATTTTGCAAACACATACGGTTTCATCCTGTAATTCAGCACTATCGCAACCAACAAGTTTCAGACAGATCGACTACATTAAACAAAACGAACCTTCATCTCAACCTAAAACCTTAAAAAATCAAATTGATCACCATTCCACATCGTAAACTTACAAAAACGTACTTTAATAGCGAACGACGCCGTTAGTACAAAATATTCAATGATAATTATGATAATGAAAACTTGCTACTACTACTTGTCATAATGGCTTTGTTAATTTAATAAAATTTTCTCCTCAATGTTTCCAAAACATCCACAATCTAATTAATATGTCAACAAATATGTGTCGAATAACGAATAAAATACTTATCGGCATTTTGATCTTAATGAAGAGGAAATCATTGGTAATCAAAATTTAGTTCCACAGGCGTTGCTATATTACAACACACGCACGTGACAACGCATAAACAGGCACATAAAACTCGTCAAACACACCAACGAAACTAAAAGTGAAAAATAAATCAGAACTATCACTATCAAAACAAGCTAAATAATAAGCCAAACGAACAAAAAAAAAATCGAACTAACTAAAGCAACTAAATCTGCAAAAACTTGTACAATCAATCAAAAAAACCAAAAACATGGAAAATGG
Source organism: Vesta saturnalis (assembly GCA_036346205.1). Lineage (NCBI taxonomy): Eukaryota > Metazoa > Arthropoda > Insecta > Coleoptera > Lampyridae > Vesta > Vesta saturnalis. The sequence goes on from JARFJB010001166.1 coordinate 7,234,407, forward strand.
CCAGCGTACAAATACACAATACGCACAAACACCAGATACCAAAGAACCCAAATACAAACATCACGACACCCCAAATACATACAATCAATCCGCAAATACCAAGAAGCTAAACATCTGAGAAAAATTTTACAATAAAGAAAAACAAAAAAACAAACTACCTAATAAACCAACAACCAAAACATATAAATAAGCAAACAAACGGAACAAAAAAAAATTGAGTACCCGATTCGAAACATTTTTCCATCTTGGATAAGGAAATTATTGTGCGTAATAACAATCAGTTAAATGCTAATTCTTAAAATATTTTATATATGTTTTGTTTAAAGTTCATTTACATTAGCTGTGTAGATAAATACAAGAAAACTAACCCTTTGAGCAATTGCCTGGTGTCAGTGAGTGTCGTTAACCACTTTTGCATTGAATAACTTACCTGCAGTGGTTGTTTGATCTGTAACCCGTCAGTTCCATATATCAAGTTACGTCTCATACCATAAGTTTTGAGTACGAAGCACGAGTTTAGCTACCTCATCTAAGACGGCCGTGGTAGAACGTACTTTATTATAGCAACTTAATATCAAGGTAAGTTAGTCCTATTTTTTAATTTCATTTTATAATGTTGAAGGACATGGACGGATACGGATACGTACATGAACACGTACACGTTCATCACGGACACGTACACAGGCACGGACAAGCACACGGACACAGACAGACACACGTCCAACCACGCGCGCACAAATAAAACAAAACAACACACACGCAAACGCTCCTTGTAAGCGCACGCATAGCACATTAAATATTAAACTGTAAACAAAAGCAAAAGACACAGAAACACACACACGAAACACAATGAAATTTGCGCACGCCAAAAATTCACTTTAAATGAAGATTATGACCTATTATTTTTTACATTTTCATCCATAGTTTTTTCAAATGAATCCGTGATATCACGTACTATAGTTTCATGGTCCTCTTCAACACTTTCATATCAGAATCAATGTGATAATTGCTGTGATAAATACTCAAAAAAATCATGCGTGGTGAACGATGTTCATTAAACGAAGAGGAAATGTAAGGCGTTGTAGTGTCTTCTAGATTATTACTTAAGGGATGGAATCCATAAATTAGAAGATCAGTGAAGTGCATTGAAGTTCAGGGAGATTATATTGAATAATAAAAAGTATTACAAACGAACAAATTGTGTTTTACTTGTCGAACGACAAAACTTATTGAACAAACAGGTATAATATATTTCAGAACCTCTCAACAACGATCTTCAAGTACAAACACGCTGAAATTTGTACAAAACTGCACTTGCATAATGTCACACAGAAGAATATCATAGATTACTAAAAGTTCACTAAATAAAATGAATTATGAAATGTACCTTAAATAATGATTAACTACTTAAGAAACAGTATTTAAATTAATAGTTGAAACTTTAAAGATGAAAACAGAATTCTACGCAAATAACAAATACAAATCAAAATTTAGAAGTATTAGGTAATTATATGTTAATTCAAATGACAAAAGAACATCTCTACGACGAATAACAATCGAAATTTAATTATAATTAAGTAACATTAAAATCCAAAATAATATTTTAAATATTAATTTACAGTACTGAAACGGTGGCCTAATTTTGCTTTAACCTCTAACAGTTGACTCTTATTTGACATAAACATTGACGTTTGGTTTTGGTCAGGTGCACTAATATGTTTGCAAGTCCGTAAATAATGTTAACTACTGAAGAAGAAGTATTTTTTTAGTTGAACACTATTTTGGCTCATACGGTTTAGGTAGACAAAATGGTTCAAGCATTAACCCTTTCAATACTGCGGGGATATATAAGTCCCAGAGAATGTTCAAAAATTACTGGTGCGAAAGGTATTCGCTTTTAAAGCACTGAGATGGGACTAAACAGTAGTCTGTGGTCAGTAATTCACAACACGTGCTTCGGTTAGCATAACCTAACTAATTCGTACTTGGTATACGTTCATAAGTGTAAGCGTGCTCTTCGTGCATACAAGTGCAAGCAAAACTTTTAGTTTTTTCTATGTGTTTTGGTGAAAATTTTGTATGTTTCTAATTACGGAAGGAAAAGGCATGTAACATTTATATAAGAATTAAAGTTCCAAATTAAAAAATAAGATGGCTGTGGTTTCTAGGGTTATAAATTCCGGACGTAAAATCCTGCCCCATTCGAATGTCCGGGAGGGCAGGCCCCAAGCGACCTCGGTCATCGAAAGTATCAACTTTCTGATTCACTACTGCAACATCTGCGGTATCAGGTCTAATCTTAATGCTATTCACCAACATCTTGAACAATTACAACCTGATATATTGTTTCTATCTGAAACACAAGTCTCTTCTGAAAGCTCCGAGTCACCCGACTTGGAATTTCCTCAATACCATCTTCACTCTAACTTTCGATATAAAGGAGGCGTATGTGCGTACATCAAGGACAGAATTGCTTGCAAGAGGGTTTCTTCCTTAGAAAATAAAAATTTTGACGTGATTTGGTTTAAACATTCTGGTCCTAATTTTGTAAAATTCTACTGTTACATTTATAGGTCTCCTAATGACAGCAACTTTCAAGACTTCTTCGATTACCTTAGTATGAAAGTTGACTATCTCCTGTCTCAGTTTCCATCTTGCGATATCTCATTTGTAGGCGATTTCAATGTTCATAACTCTAATTGGCTTCAATTTTCATCTACTACAAATCCCGCTGGTCATAGTGCAGAAACATTTGCTATTTCATGTGATCTCACACAAATTATTTCTGAACCCACAAGAATCCCTGATAACCCTAACCATACTCCACATCTTCTAGATCTCTTTCTTACATCAAACCCTCTTGTTTATAAAACTTCCGTTCTTTCGCCTTTAGGTCTTTCCGACCATTGTCTAATAAAAATCATTTCTACTGTACCTAATTCCACTGTTGTTCGCAAAACCGATAGAACCTTGTGGTGTTTTAAGTCAGCTCGATGGAGTTATTTACGGGATTTCTTTGCAACCTTTCCATGGCGTGAATATTGTTTTAAGTCGTCCTCTTCTTCGGCATCGCTCTTTCAGTATCTGAAGTCATCCTCATGGGAATGGAGTTATAAATTCCGAAAAAACAGTACCGTGTAGGTCATTCACGTTCCCTACCCTGGTTCAATAAGGCTTGTTCTGATGAAATATCTTTAAAAAATAAATGTTACATTAAATGGAAATCTAATAAATCGGTTGACAGTCATGTAGAATACGTTGGTGCTAGAAATATCTGCAAAAGTGTCATCACTAAAACTAAAAAGTTGTTCGAACAACGAAAACGCAATGAACTAGCTACATCTCCTTTAGGCAGTCGTAAATTTTGGTCTTTAGTAAAAGCCATTAGTAAAAATTTTCGAACATCTTCATTTCCCCCCTGACATCTATTGACGGATCAGTAGTTGCTGATTCTGTAGACAAAGCCAACGTTTTTGTGGATTTGTTTGCATCAAACTCGTGTCTCAATGATTCTGGAAAAGATGTGCCCCTAGTCAACTCTTCTTCATACGTTATGAAACCAATTCATTTTCGGTACAAGCTCTTGGAATCGATCATCAGTAGGCTTGATCTCAATAAGGCGACTGGCCCAGACGGTATCCCAGCTATTGTCTTAAAGAAATGTTCCCCCGAACTAGTACCAGTCCTATCTAAGCTCTATACGATCTCTATATCTTCTGGGGAATTCCCTTCATCATGGAAGTTAGCAAATGTTCAACCTATTCCCAAAAAAGGTGATAAGACCGATCCCTCAAATTAAAAACCAATTGCAATCACTTCCATTTTGTCTAAAATCATGGAAAAAGCCATCAACCAGCATCTGCTCACGTTCCTTGAAACTAACAAACTCCTTAGTGACCACCAATATGGGTTTAGGCAAAGTCGTTCAACAGGCGATCTTCTTTCATATGGGACCCAAGTTTGGAACAATACAGTAGAGCAGTCCGGTGAAACAGTTGTAGTCGCTTTAGATATCTCAAAGGCATTTGACCAAGTTTGGCATAAGTGTTTACTTGCCAAACTCACCTCGTTTGGGTTAAATGATACGCTCATGAACTGGGTTTCTAGTTTCCTTGATAAAAGACGAATACGTGTCGTAGTTGATGGCTTTTTTTCAAAAGAAGTTAGCATTAACGCGGGCGTACCACAGGGATCCGTTAAAGCGCCTACACTTTTTCTGCTGTACATAAACGACCTTATTTCTTCAACAACTAACCCCATCCATTGCTTTGCTGACGATAGCACCCTTCACTGTAGTTCATCTCAGTCTACTCATAGTGATAATCCACCTTCTATGTCAAATCAAGAAATTAAAGCTGAAATGGCAAATTCAATCAACAAAGACATTCAACGTATTCTCGAATGGGGAAGCAATAATCTAGTTAAATTTAATGCTAACAAAACTCAGTGCTGCCTTATGTTCGCCAAAAAAGATCGAGCATTTCCTGTTGTAAATATGAATGGCTCAGTTCTTAAGTTTTCAGACTATATTACTCTGTTGGGTATGACTGTATCTTCAAATCTCTCATGGGTTGACCATCTTCTGTCAGCTACCAAAACAGCTGCTCGTAAAATAGGCTTTTTGTACAGATCTAAGCAGTACTTTACCTCTCGACAACTCCTTCTGCTGTATAAGGCCCAAATTCGGCCTCATCTGGAATATAATTCTCACCTTTGGGTTAGTGCTCCCCAATACGCTCTCGATATCGTTGATCGTATTCAAAAGAGAGCGATTAGGCTTATAAATGACCCGTCCTTAACTTATCACATACAGTCCCTTGAGCATAGAAGGATGGCTTCAGTTCTTTCTTTGTATTATCGTTATTACAACGGCTATTGTGCTGGTGAATTACATTCTTTGATACCATCTCCGGCTATCTTTGCGAGAAACACTCGGTTCGCTCAATCACATCATCAGTATGCAGTACAAATCTCCACTTGTCGTACCAAACGGGCGCAATCCACATTTTTCTACACGGCTTCTAAACTCTGGAATGATCTCCCTAGTTCCTGTTTTCCTCTCACTTATGATATGAGAAAATTTAAGGTAGCTGTTCATAGGCATCTATTGGCAATTCATTATCCCTCTATCCATCCTCCTAAGTGTTCCTGAGTGCTTTAGCACGATAGGCCTTATTTAGCCTGTTCAGGTCCACAATCATAAAAAAAAAGAATAAAATGATTTGTATGCATTATACCTTTTTTTGTTGTATTGGGACATATATATCCCTGCAGTGCTGTAGTGTGGGATGTATTTGTCCCAGCAGTATTTTATCATACAAATTTAACTTTTATTATTGAAATAATTTTAGGATGAATCGACCACTGTCTAACAAAGAATTAGAACGAGCTTGGTAATTTATCTGATATGGAGGTGGATCCTTACCACAACAATGACGATAGCAGTGACACAGATTATAAAGGCTCTGGTGCCTCCATATCTTCTGAAGTAGATAGCACGGGTTCTTCAAATGATGTAGATATCCAGATGCATGAAAATATACACGCGGTAAATTAAGATAGCGATAACAACTCTGAAGGTGTAAATTTCACTGATACAACTCCTGCACAATCAACTAGCAATACTACATTTATTTGGCACGGCGATATTGATAATTTTTCCCCAAAAATATCACTACCTCAAGAGGGCAAGGCAATTATTATGGCTATTCGACCAAGCTTGAATGTTTTCATAAACTATTTCCAAAGAGTCTCATAATGCAGATAAGTTATTATACAAATCTGCGCCTACAAAAGCTCAATAACGCAAAGATGACATCACCAGGAGAAATAAAAATTATTCTGGGTTGTTCATTGATAATGTCATATAATCGTGTACCAGCAATGCATATGCATTGGTCACGCAGAAATATCAGAATCCATTTCCCGAGATCGTTTTATGTTACTGATGTCAAAATTGTATTTCAATGACCCCGAAAAACTTCCAGAGGCATCGAAAACGTATTACATTGAAGACGTTTTCTCCTGCTTGAAAAACACATTTTTGAAAGCGAGAACTGACAGTATATTTCAATCCATTGATGAGTCAATAACGAAATTCAAAGGGAGGTCCAGTCTGAAACAGTATCTCCCCTTGAAACCTGTCAAAAGAGGAATCAAACTGTGGGCAAGATACGATGCAGTAACGGGGTATGTTTATGACATAAACATATATAGTGGACGGGAAACTGAAGTTAGTGAAGGAACCTTGGGCGAGCGTGTGGTTCTAAAATTGGCAGAAACAATTACAAGTTCAAACGTTGCTTTATGTTTCGACCGTTTTTTCACGTCAACACGTCTACTTGACACCATAAAATTTTCTGCCGTAGGAACGTTTATATCAAATCGTAAAAACACACCCAAGATTCAAAATAAACTAAAAGAAAGAGGTGAATGTGAAATAGCAGTATGTAATGAAGGGATATTAGCAATCAAGTGGAAAGATACAAAAGATATGAGCAACTATCACAATGCCACTATTGATACTACAGTTCGAAAAATGAAAGATGTTACTACTAAAAATATTGAATGCCCTGAAGCTATGGTTTTTTACAATAAATATATGGGGGGGGGGGGTAGACCATGCAGATCAAATGATTACTTTATACGATTTAGATAGAAGAAGTGGGAAATGGTGGAAGAGAGTATTTTTTAGGTTTCTAATGACCTGTGTTCATAATTCGTATATTTTGTATCAAGAACTCACTCGCAAAAAAATTCCATTTATCGATTTTGTAGTAGATATAGCTGAAGAGTTGATTAGTCAAGGACGATCAGAATCTTTGTACAAGCGGTCCAGAAGACAGGGCAGGGTTTCAAAGAATGCCAAAGTTTTCGCAAATATTGGAGATCATCTTCCAGTTGAGTAACGCTATTGTAATAAACATTTCAACCAAATTTAGAAGAACTGGAAGCAAGTTACACGAAGGAAAAGGTAAAGCTAGATTAAAAAAACCAGTGGAAACCGACGAAGATCACGAAGCTGTATTCAAACAAATTATAGGCTCGCCATGTCGTAGTCAACGTAAATCTGCAGCGAAATTGTTATGAACAGGAAGGGTCTTCAGAAGACATTAAAACAACTTAATTCCCGTTCATACGTTATTCAGAAGACCCAACAACTTAGAATGGGTGATTAAGCTGCAAGACTTGAATACTATTCTAGAATCCTTGTTTTGCAATATGATAATCCCAGTTCTATCATTAGTACAGTGACGAATGCCATTTTCATTGGTCGGATCGTGTAAATAGGAGTAGCAATAGATTTCTGGGTTTCCAACGGCCAGAAGAGGTGCAAAAAATACCGTTGCATAGTGAAAAATTTAGCGTCGAATGCGCAGTTTCTGGACGAGGAATTATTGGGCCTTACTTGATTGACGTCCAACAACTGTTAACCAAGAGCGCTATATTACTCAAGTTCTCACGCCGTTTGTAGTCTACCTTATGAGGTTTTTCAATCAAGAAACTTTCCCTTCGGTAGCCAGGTTTTTCAGCAAGATGGGGCATCGTGCCACACAGCACAGGCTACAAGAACCTTTCTGAGGCAGACGTTTTGGAAGCAATGTGATTTCACGTTTCACCGATTTTTCTTTTCCATCTCACTCTCCGGACTTAACATCATTAGGTCTACAATACAATAGCTAAAGGGGTAAATTGCGCAAGCGATACGACAGAGGCGAAACAGTGGCTATTTTCAAATGTGGCCACCAATATGCAATGTGCGTCCAACGTAATAAAAGCACTTAGAACATGTTATGATTACATTTTGTTTTAAGTGAAAAAAGTTTGAAATTTTCAGTATTATAAGTTAATAGCCATACTGTAAAATAATTTTATCCCAGAGAGATACGGAAAGGTTACACAAAGCGGAAACGCAATCCATATTCGTCAATCCTATTTTTGTGATTAATTTCTATTTTGAGAAAAACATGGAATGTGAAACAAAAAAGTTTTTTTTAACAGATTTCATTATTAATAAATAACTAAAAGCTTTTATGAATTTTAAGGCTTAATTAAAAAGTTTTTTTTTTTTGCAAATCAAACCAACTTTTCAAAGTTCATAATCAATAACGTGACACTGTATGTACATTTAAACGTAATTTATTAAAGTTTCATTTATATCATAACTTTTAATTAAAGCTTTGTCACTTCAATATGCGTTGCGTGTCTAGTTAAATCTAGATTAATCAAGATTCTTTATGGAATTGTAATCAACTGCTCGGTATTACTCTTATCTGATTAAGGTACCTTTCCATATTTATTAAACAATGATAACGGATTATTCATTTCTAGCAGTAGTCAGCAGTTTACACTATGAATGAAATAAATAGGTCATGAAACAAATAACCCTTAAGAAGGGTCGGACGTAATAAACGTATCTATTACTTAGTCAACCATTACCTAAGATACACCCTCATGTTCGAACAGCTCAACAGCTCAGCTTTAGTTAGTTCCACACAATTTATAAAAGCGTAAAAAAGGTTTATTTATTGATGACTTCCGACTGCTGTTCTGGTACATTAAAATGACCGTCATTCCTAATTTTGTTTTATTTCGCTTTTACAAAATTTCTTATCCGTAGAAAAACCAAGGATTACTGAAATACTAAGTAACGAAAACGTAGTAATTGCTGAAGAATCTACGAGCCCTTCGAAGTAACATTAAAACGTAAGTATGAAGATTCATCCATAATAATGAATTTGAACAACGGAACGTCTGGGACAGAATCTAACAATGTAGGTCAAGTAATTTAAGTTGGCAAATAAAAGGTGAATGCTGTTATTAAACAATTACCAGCATAAAGAACAGTGATAATTTAGTTCTATTTGAAAACAAAAACATGTTTTAAGCCAGAAAGACAGAAATTTTGTGGTAAATTAAAAGGCTAGCTAATGGGAGAATGCTCTGATGTTTCATATATAGTTAAACAAGGTTTTATATAAAGTTGTTATGCTAACAAATCATTAATGTAAAACAGAAAACTTGATATAAATTATAATTCTGTATTTCAAATATCTGTTAAGGGTAAATCTATAAGATCAACCTGTTCATTCATTAAAGTTGCTTACTGTTTTTGTTTATAAATTTCGTATGCTTCTAAAACATCTAATTCTATTATGTTGTTTATTATTAAATGTATGGCATAATTTGATTTGTCTTTGTAATATCTAATTCGTTCTTTGTAACTAATACTAAAGTTCCTAAGTATTTGTCCAATATAAACATAATTACAGGATGTGCAGTTCAATTTATAAATACCCTACTTCAAAATGTCTGTTATTTGAATTTTTATATTTATTTTCTTTATATACACATAAATGTGTATATTAATTGTCACAATGCTTAGATTAATGGCGGTTACAATCCAGTTACAATTTCAGAGAACATGCAACGATATTAAGGTTGTTCTATACGTTTACACCTTCTATGCGAAATCTTTGTCCAACTCCAGAGCAAAAATTAAACATTAAAAATTGTTGAAATTTGGATATATGGTTAAAGAGGATATGTGCGAGTGAACTATGTTGCTATACTTAAAAAAAATAAATAGTTTACTCAAAAAGTGAGTTTGAAGTTGACAATTGTCCTCACAGTGTAAGAAACGCATTATCTGAATAAATCTATCACGCCGCATTGCGCCTTTTATCATCTCGTTACACATATCTGTACCAGAGTCCCAGTAGGACCTTTTTTCAGGAAGTATATTATATCCTGATACAAGTAGGATTCCAATGAAACATTTTAATTCTTCTATACTGACTTGAGGGTCAGGACAGTTTAGGAAAATGTCATATTTTCTCGTTTCATCCATGATATGGTTTAACAATTCCTTATCAAACACAAATCTTTGAATTGGGATTAGTCTGGTTGAGGAAAAGTAGAGCGTTTTTCAAAATCACCGTCCATTCATGTTCTGTTAGTGTATTTTTTCCTTTTCAATGGTTTTACAAAATCGCTAGCACCAATTTCAAAATCAGCTTCCGAATATTCTTCATCTAAGTCATCAGCATTTTGATTCTTATCGTTGTCCAAGTCATAATATGTTCGGATCGGGAGGACATATATAAATGTTACTTACATCCTGTTTGTCATTATAGACCATATCCAAGGTTCCTGAAGCGTAAAACCTCTCCTATAGAAAATAACTTTATTAGCTCACCTATCAACCTAGTGTAACCATATGGTCACGGGTATAAATTCACGTATATCGAATCGAAAAATTTATGTTGCTAAACATTGGTCATCTACCTGTTATGTTTACTTATTTAAATTACCTTATCTATAAAAACAAAGAAAAAAAGTACTTACTCAAAACTCGGCTCCATGATTTTTAGGTAACAACAAATTAACGCAAAATTACACCACTATCTTTAAAGAACACGCTAAATAAACAATAATGTGACTTTATACACCCTCAACTAACTCGAGAAAAATATTCTCAGCCAACATACCACGACGTTCAGTAAGATGACCTGCTAATGTAACCAAATGGTCACACAAGGGCTTGATGGGTTAATAATAGTATTGTTTGGTTAGCACAATGCAATTGAATTGTATGTATAGGGTCGCCAAATTTCGGTGTTTTAATAGGGAATCTCGAAACTATAGTTCGTATGAAAAAATAAACCACGCATCCTCAATCTTTTTTTTTTTTTTGAGAAAAACTCAATGGTGCATTTCAAATCTGACTAACGTCTTTTGTTTATGAGCTATGGCCAAACATTCAGATTTTCGAGTTTTCATTTTATGACCATATCTCGCTTATTTATAAAAATAGAAAAAAATAATTTCTACGTTCTTCACGCACTATTTTGATAAGAATGCAGTGGTGTAGTCAATTCGTTAAAAATATTGTTGAAATTCGGGTTATAGCGTAAAATTGTATTTTTTATACGAGACGCGTAGTTGGCTGTGGCAGCAGGAAATTACAATTTTTTTTTATTCCTAGAATATATATCATGTAGGGTCTATTCATTTTTTTACCCTAAAAGTTCAAAATATGGCTTTTCTAAATAATATCTTGGAATTAAAAATTATTATTAATTTCGTTAAATACATAAATAACCTCGAGTAGGATTTGTACCTACGACCTGTACTTTGCTAGAGTACTCTAGCAAAGTACACATCATAGGTTCAGATATTATTGCCATTCCTTCAGATGCATTGATCCAGATTTTCCTACTGACGTTGCCGGAGAAGTAGAGGTTCGTTATGACAGTGATGATGATGTACCATAGTTTGAATGTGGTGTTAACGCTAGCCAGATCGTTTGAATAACCTGAAAGATCGCACATGTAACGAAACTCCAGTAGAAACGATTGGAGGCTATGTGATGTGTGATATATATATATATATATATATATATATATATATATATATATATATATATATATCAGGGTGAGTCATTAGTGCGCCGTCGGAAGATCCTGGCTTTATTATTAAAAATAAAAAAAATGTTATAGCACCGATCTATATCAGACTTACATGTGCATCGAATAAAAATAGTTTCGTCCCTATAGGGTGTTCCATAATTGCAGGACCGGACTCAGCTTTGTTTTGTTAAATGGAACCCTATATTTATTTAATTTTATTATTATTATTTGTCTTGTTGAATGCTAAAAAACGGTACTTCGTTTTTAAATTTATTTTGTGGCGTTGCCAAGTTAGAGCATTTTTGTTTAAAAAAGTGAAAATTTATATCTTTACTTAAATTGTTCTGAAGACTTTAATATTAACAGTAGAACTGTAAGGTTTGGCAGACGGGTAAACAAGACCTTGCTCTATCTTTTGACCTCCATAATTCCTGATTATACTATACTGGGTGTTTACAAAATACGCAATTTTTGCAAATTTGAAATGATGATAACTTTTGTTTTTTAAATGGAACACCCTTTATTTTATCATGTCATCGTGTTCTGTTTTTAGTTTTCTTGCTTTTTTATTAAGCATGTAATTAATATACCTAACGTTACGCGTTCTCGAAATATTTAAGATTTGTTGCAAAATTAATAAAATAATCATGACTTTTGCTTTGAATATTTACAAATCGTAAATGTCTTGGTGACAATATGGTTCAATAAACACTAATGGACAAAGGTTTACTGCTTATTCGAGTTTTTAAAATCATAATTTTATAATATGACAATAAGTGTAAAAAGGGCATCCAGTAGGCCTGCGATTTATAAATCCTGACGTTTGGCTTAAACGTCATTCACTAGTTCCTCAGTTTAGTGTGAAAATTGAAATTTTCACAAGATGAATGTACTTACATGGTCTACGCTTTGGGCGAAGGTGAAAGAAATTCATTTCTTGCTTCCAGAATTTATCAACAACAATTTCCTGAGCGCAGGCATCCTGATCCAAGGATATTTGAAAAACTCAAAAAAAGATTTGAAAGAATGTACAATACGAAAGAAAAGAACGAGAAAAAAGGATTATAAACGAAGAAAACGTATTTGTGGTACTAACCAGTGTAGTGGAAAATCTAAACGTTAGCACAAGAAACCTCAGTGCTGATTTAGGTATTAGTCAAACTAGCGTTTCCAAGATTATTCGAAAAAATAAATTTCATCCATACCATTTTCAACTAGCCCAAGAGCTGAATGTAAATTATTTTCAAAGACGCTTGGAATTCTCCCAGTGGGCACTGAAACGATTAGGACAGGACAATGATTTCTTTAAACACATTTTGATGACCGCCGAAACAACCTTTCACAAAAATGGTTTTGTGAACAGGCATAATTTCTATTATGACAATACAAATCCCCACGCTATTAGAAGAATAGATCATCAGCATCGCTGGTCTTTGAATGTGTGGGGCGAGATAGTAGGGAACCATATAATTGGACCTTACTTTTTTGAAAGAAACATTAATGGTCAAACCTATCTTGAATTTCTTCAAAATGAGTTACCTCCGCTCCTTAAAGAATTGCCGTTTGACATACGTCAAAGGATGTGGTTTCAGCAGGATGGTGCGCCTTCCCACTATAGTCGCATTGTTAGAGAACATCTAGACAGAACGTTTCCCAATAAATGGATTGGGAAAGGAGGGCCAGTAGGATGGCCAGCTGTGGAGTTATATTAAAAGCTTAGTATACCAAGAATCTCCTACCACCAAAGAAGATATGAAAATTAGAATACGGAATGCATTTCAAATGGTTAACCAAAATATGTTGCGAAATGTTGAAGATTCTTTTTTGATGAGAATTCACACCTGTTTGCAAGAAAATGGTGGACACATCGAGCATTTGATTTAGTTATAACTTATTATAATTTTCTCAATAATTTATGGTTTTTCAAATACAAATTATTTTGTTTGCTTTATTACTTTTGTATACACCGTCCACTTTGTCACAATCGTCATTAATTTTGCAACAAATCTTAAATATTTCGAGAATGCGTAGCGTTAGGTATATTACATTCTTAATAAAAAAGTACTAGAATTAAAAACAGAACACGATGACATGATAAAATACAGGGTGTTCCATTTAAAAAACAAAAGCTATGGTCATTTCTAATTTGCAAAAATTGACCATATTTTGTAAATACCCAGTATAGTATAATCAGGAAGATAGAGCAAGGTCTTGTTTACTCGTCTGCCAAACCTTACAGTTCTACTGTTAATGTTAAAGTCTTCAGAACAATTTAAGTAAAGGTATAAATTTTCACGTTTTTTAAAGAAAAAATGCTCTAACTTGGCAACGCCACAAAATAAATTTAAAAACGAAATACCGTTTTTTAGCATTCAACAAGACAAATAATAATAAAATTAAATAAATATAAGATTCCATTTAACAAAACAAAGCTGAGTCCGGTCCTGCAATTATGGAACACCCTATGGTGATCAAACTATTTTTATTCGATGCACATCTAAGTCTGATATAGATCGGCGCTATAAAATTTTTTTTATTTTGAATAATAAAGCCAGGATTTTCCGACTGCGCACTATCGCTAAATCAACTTATAATTGTGCAACATCTTTTATAATTAGTTAATTACAAAAATATGCAACATTGTAAAAACAAAAACATTTATCTATGTCAAACAGACGTTTAAAACTTCATGTCTTACAGAGGTTAATAGATATCTAGATTTAAAAGAAATGAAATAATTTTAATTTAAATTTGTTTAGGATACGTTCATAACGAAAACAGGCGACACCTTAAAAACAAAAACAATAATCTATGTCAAAATGACGTTTAAAAATTCATTTCAGATAGAGATTCATAGATATAACTACATGCTAAAGTAAAAAAAAAAATCCAAAGACGTCCGCTCTAAAAGAATATCGATAATACAGCTTGAGAATTTTCAAACACATGTATTCAATGTTTGCTTAAAAAACTTTAAATTCCATGTAAAATTAAATTTTCTTTAAAAAAATACGTCTACACTTTTTCTTATAAAATTAATCTTTATTCAGATAATGAAAAAAATTGAACTAACACTGAAATTGAACCTTAGGAATTTTATCAAAACCAAAAAACTGCCCCTAATAAACCCCTCCTCTTCGCTGCTGGATTCCTCCCAAAATCTAATCAGCTCTAAGCCAAATGAAAACAAGCTTAAATACAAAGTTTTAAGTACGTAGGCATTTTTCACCACTATCTTCAGCACTTTCTCCTTCGTCCTCTAGAGGGCTAGAGGGATCAATTCTTTCATAGCGCAGTACCTACAAGTTACTTATAAAGTTTATACCCCAATAGGAAATAAGTTGTAGCAAAAAAACTATAAGCAGGAAAAAAAGGATAAATCTTTTTTTCTTATACAATAATTAGGTGCCAATCAAGGGGCATTTTGCGCCGTTTAAATAAAATTACGCCTTTATAGGAAAGAAATTATTGTAAAATTACGTTGACCCGACACAGCCATGAACTTCTGCATAAATCAAGTTTTTCGTATGCAGTAATTAAGTGCCAATTATGCGTCGCCAAAACAAGGTTTTGCGCCCCTATGTGCACAAATCATTTTTCTTCTAATTTTGTAATTAGGCATCAAATATGCGCCGTTTTATGCCGTTAAAATAAAATTGTGCGCTCATATAGGAAACTCGTTATTGTAAAAATACATCAATACAGCTAACTTCACAGCCGTGAACTTATGCATAAATCTTTTTTTTTTATTTAGAAATTAGGAGTCCATTATATTTACATCACTAAAATAAAATCTCCATAGGAAATACGTTATGATAAAAAGTTCGTCAATACGGCTCACTTCATAGCCGCACACTTAATCATTTTTGTCTTATTTAGTAATTAACAGTCATTTATGCGCTGTTTTATACCTTTAGTTAAATTCGGCAGCCTAATACGAAGCAAATTATTATAAAAGTTGAATCAATATGGTTAACTTCACAACCGTGAACATCTGAATAAATCAATTTTTTGTAATTATTCATTGGAGCCATTAAAATAAAGTTTTGCACGCCCATTGAAAATAAGTTGAAAAAATTACATCGACACGTCTAACTTCACAGATTGTATCCCCATTAGAAATAAGTTAATGCAAAAATTACATCAATACAGTTAACTTCGCCGCCGTGAACTACATAAATCATTTTTTCTTGTTTAGTAATTAGACGCCATTTATGCTCTATTTTGCGCCGTTAGTTAAATTTTGCACCCCAATAGGAAATAAGTTATTGTAAAAATTACATCAATATGGCTAACTATACAGACGTGAATTTTTGCATAAATCATTTTTTCGCATTTAGTAATTAGGTGCAGCTATTGCCATTTTGCGTCCCTTAAAAAAAATTTTGCGCTCCTATAAGAAATGAGGCATTGCAAAAATGACATCGATTAGACTATCTTCATACTTGTATGAATAAACTAATAATTTCTTGCACTAATTATGCGCCGCTAAGGTTAAATTCAATGCCCCATATAGGAGATAAGTTATTGTAAAAATTAAATCAATATGGCTTATTTTAGAGCCATGAAATATAGTCGTTCTAGATTATCGTGGATACTAACATACATACATACATACATACACAACACACACGCACACGCACACGCACACGCACACGCACAGGCGCACGCGCACGCCCAAGCGCGCGCGCGCCCGCGCACTCGCCGCACACGCACACGCACACGCACACCCACGCCCACGCCTACGCCCACGCCCACACCCACACCCACACCCACACCCACACCCACACGCACACGCACACGCACACTCACGCCCACGCCCACGCCCACGCCCACACCCACACCCACACCCACACCCACACGCACACGCACACGCACACGCACACGCACACGCACACGCACACGCACACGCACACGCACACACACATCCTCTCTCTCTCTCACGCACACACGAGCGCACGCGCGCACACGCACACACGAACACACGCGCATACACGCACACGCACACACGCACATATGTACGCACGCATGCGCGCACACGCACACGCACACACGCAACCTACATATTTATATGTAGCTTGCAAGGTAAAAAATTGTGCTGTTCAGTTTTTACTCATATGATAAATGTGGCACTTGTCAATGCCTGGAAAAATCATAGACCCGACAATCCAAATAAACTTAATCTACTAACATTTATTCGTAGCACGTCATTACCTTAGTTGATTTGCAAAGGCTACTTATTCTAGAGCAAAGCCTCTATGTGCACCAGTACCGTATAAAATCAATGTGGGCACTTTCCTGGGAAATTGAAAAGCAGTATCATCTAAGAGTGCGCTGTAAGTGTATAAGGTGCGATGTAACATTCTGCATTGAGAAGGAATGCTTTATCCAATTCCAAAGTAACCGCTAATCTGGGTATATTTTTACACGTAGATCTGTTAGTAGTTAGATAACCTTTATTGAAAACTAAATTTGTAATATTTTTTCTCTTAGTATTTAAAAAATAATATCAGTATATAACGTATATTTGGTACCATAGACAGCGTTTGTGCGCTCTATACTAATATGAGTATACCTATTTTTCTTCGATGTACATCTGTGAAATATTCAAAAATCATTTTTTTTTCAGTATCTCAGATCTTCAATTTATTGAAAAATATAAAGCTTCTTGATTTTTTCTGAAAAAATTTACTAAGAATAAAATATTCAATAGTAAACTTATATAATTATGATAGCTCATTTTGTGAATCTTCGTATACAATAAATTTCTATTACACTAAGTGTTAACATTAACAGGTTTCCCTTTTAATTTGACGACAGCTACAATCACTGTCAAAACGTATGAAATTCATAAATTATATACAAAGATACACAATTTATACCCTAAAGTATTTATAATAAAATTTTGTGTAATGTATGTAGAAAATTATTAACGTTTAAAAATTCTAAGTAAAGGAGTATTTTAAGAACCACGTGCCCTTAAGAAAGCAATAAATGTAGCACTTAACCCTAACTTATAAGTGATGATAATTCAAAAATAAGTTTTATTTGGAAGAACAATAAATATTGATATTTATATACATATATTTCGAGTTTAATGTATAATCCAAAATCATTATTCTTAATCATTAATTTTCGTGGTGTTTATTTGTTTAGTAAAATTGCCAAACATCATAAACATTTTTCGTAATAAAAACATGATATTTTTTATTGATCGTATCGTTTATCATTAATACATAAAGGTCTGCTAAATAAATCCTAATGAACTCTTTAATCATCTTTTAGTTTTTTATAGGATTGCCAAATATAATGTAGAATAAGTTCTTTTTTATAGTTTTATTTGTGCTCGTGTAAGGTTGGTATCTGGCAGAAAAATTTGGCAATTTTCCCATTGATGTTACTGTATAAATAAAGATTTTAAATGATAACTAGCCCCGCCCATAAAACCAAAGAATTTAGTTTTAGAACGTTTGGCCATTTTTCCAAGGAAATTGGCATATAAATATCAGCTAGTTTATGCATTAACGTATGTACAGGATGCCCAACCTAAGATGAAAAATATTATTTATACAGGGTGTTTCAAAAAAAGGTGGCCCTGTTGCTAGGATAGGTAGAACACTGAAAAATAAGTTGGGTTTGTCTTGTAAAAAATTTTCGAAACGGCATCCGTATTCAAGATACAGGGTTTAAAAAAAATGTTTTGTACCCATTTTTTACGATTATGGCGAAACTACTTGCAACATTGTAATGAGATCTTAAGTGAACTTAAACATCATTCAATTTTACAACAAAAAAGTACTATTGGTAAAACTCGTTACTGTGTGCCGTTTTCGTAATATTTTGAATGAATGAATATGATGAAGTAACACCTTATGCTGTATAATAACAATAATAAAGCAAGTATTCTCATTAAAAACCAAAGACAATAACATTATTCTAAGGCTAAGGTCATTGCACAAGATGTCCTCCGTTTTCGCGAATACACAATTCTATCCTTTTTTCTAAAGAAGAAGAGGATCAGCTACGAAGTCATTAAAGTGATGTTCAATTCTGTCTTGCAACTCTTGACGTGAATTTACCTCTGTAGCATATACTTTTTCCTTAAGATACGACCAAACTATGTAGTCTAAAGGATTGAAATCGCATGACCGTGGAGGCCAATGGATCGGAGCTTCTACACCTCTACCAATCCATCGATTCAGATAATGGTTACTCAACCAATTATGACACCTTCTATCAAAGTGCGGGGGAGCTCCATCATGCATAAAAAATTGAGATCTTAGCTCCTTTAGGGTTAAATATTCTAATATCTCGAATAAATGATTTCCTAAAAATCCGAGGTACACATTACCATTTAAATTGCCAGGTAGAATGTGATAACCAATTAATTTATTACTTAAAGTTGCTGCCTAAACATTAACTTTAAACAAATGTTGGTAATATGATACCCTTTTAACATGTGGATGATCATCACACCAGTAATATGTATTATGAGAGTTAAATAATCCTTGTCGCATAAAAGTGGCCTTGTCGGTAAAAAGGATACATTTTAAAAAATTGGAATTGAGGTCTGTTACTGCTTGTAACGTTTCACAAAAATCCACTCTAACCGGTAGATCGGCTAGCAAAAGCTCTTGAACTTGTCTGTAGCCATAAGGATGTAGCTGCTGATCCTTAACCATCCTCCAAGTACTTGCAGAAGACGTATTTGTATCTCGTGACATATTCCTTACGCTAATTGTTGGATCTTGATCAACTAAATCTAAAATGATATTCTCTTTCTGAAACGTTCTCGTTGTTCTGGGCCTACCAGAATTAATTTTTTTGGTACCACACTCCCAGTTTCTCGGCAACGTCGTTCCATGGCTCTAAACGTTTTTTTTTAATTGGTAGGTTTCTTCTAGGAAACTTTTCTGCATAACGCGTAACCGCAGCACTAGCGTTTTCTAAACACTCGCCTAAGATTAATAACACATAGATGTATTCAACATCTGAATACATTTCGATTATTAATTAACGTATTTATCAACAATATTAAACGTTGTAGACATTACCGTCTTAACTATCAATAAATGTCAGTTTTCCATGGTTAACTGATGACATTTTGAACACCTACTCTAACTGATTGTATACTTCATGTTTTTAGTCAAATTTATTTTAATTTTCTTATTGTGATTCTTTGTTTAATTAATAACTTTAGCCTTAGAATAATGTTATTGTTGTTGAATACTTACTTTATACCAGCATCAGTTATTACTTCGTCATTTTCAAATCAAAATATTCCGAAAACGGTACACAGTATCGAGTTCTACCAATAGCACCTTTTTGGTGTAAAATTAAGTGATGTTTAAGTTCACTTAAAATTTGGACTAGAAAATCTAACCTCAAAAAAGTTATGTTTAAAACTATTCGTATAACTAGCGCCCTCTATGACAGCCAGATATGAAAACAGAATCATGAGATGTGGTTAGCTTTCAAAACATATTCACAAAATTTCATTACAATGTTGCCAGCAGTTTCGACATAATCGTAAAAAATGTGTATAAAAATTTTTTTGAAAACCCTGTATCTTTAATACGGATACCATTTCGCAAACATTTTAATAAGCAAACCCCACTTATTTTTCAGTGTTCTACCTATCTTACCAACAGGGCCACCTTTTTTTTAAACATCCTGTATAATAATATATGTTATCGACGTTTCCGTCATTGTTCACATTTAGGAACGTACTGAGAATAATTGTTTTAAGTAATTTATGTTACCTAAATTAATAACCCTCTCCTAACGTCATTTTGTAATTAGTTCTGATTTTTCAAACTTAATGATTCTTGAGGTATGTGACGAAGACTTGCGAATTTGATATTTCATACTGAGAGAAGCATTGTTGATGTTTTTTATAAATCGGGGCCTTTAGGAATAGAAAAATTAGATGCCCTGCACATAAAAAAAGTCGATAGCTGTTTTAGCTACATTTGAAATTGAATGTTCACATTTGGCAACATTGGCGTATACGGATGCATAAGTGATGTAAGCACGTATAATGGATTTTGTGAAATGCAACTAAGCATTGCAGTTTCTGTTGACATTTTTTAATTAGTCGTATCTGTGCTGCCTCGTTTTACGGTCGTTCTATTCAAACTTTCTGCAATGGAAAAGACGTTCTTGATATTAGACGAAGCTTAGGAATACTTTCATTCCCTAAGTGATTCAGAGATTGCAACTGTCAGATGACGAAGTAGAGTTTTGTCAATTACCACCTGACGAAAACGATCGTGTGACAGATGAGGAAGAGATTGACGAGGACGATCTCGGTAACCTTGTTCCCTCGGATTTCTGTGGAAAGGTGAATTTATTTTTTAAATCCAAAGCTGTGGCACTTGTGTCCGATAACCTTCATACTGCTGCTGTTCAAAAATGGGAGCTAAAACTTCTACCAATTCAGAAAAACGAAATCCAGCGAGAGCCCCAAGAAACAAACAAAAAACGTCAATAGAAATTCCGCAATGGCGCAAAAAATCATCATTCCATCACAAAATTTGCACAACACCTATTCAGAATATTGCAGATACTCATCTAGATTTGAAGCCGTTAGATTTATTTTTTCAGTTTATCCCGGAAGGTTATTTACAACACAGAGTTCAGTTGAATCTCGAATGGATGGCTATTGATCAATTTTTTGATTTTCTGTTGTTGAGTGGGTATCGCAGCGTACCACGTAAAGATTTATATTGGTCTTCAGCAGAAGATATAAATGTACAAATTGTTCAATCATAAGAAAAAGGTTTACAAATATAAAGAAAAATCTTCACCTGTTGGACAATAACGATATTGCACCCGGTCATAAACTAGCAAAGATTCAACCAATATATGACCACCTAAATGAATGGTTTGTACAGTTTGAAATTTTTCACAATCAACTAAGTATTGATGGATCAATGGTGCCATATTACAAAATGCAAAATGTTTATTTGGAGCAAACCAGTTCGCTTTGGATACAAGATTTGGATGTTTTGTTCATCAAGTGAACAGAGGTATCCTTCGATAACTTTTTTACGTCCTATGATTTGTTGCGCGAGTTGCGAGATAAAAATATCAAATCTATCGGAACTGTAAGTTCCAAGTGGCCAGCCAAAAGGTATTTGTCTTATATTTGCAATTTTCTGGTATATAAATGCAGCATTCCGTAGATACTCCCATGCTAAACAAAAAAGGGTTGATGTCCCACAGCCTAACCTTTTTGCCGCTTGGGTCCTATAGACCAAAACTCCGATGGAAGAAATGGTGGCGGAATTTATTTTCAAACGCACTCAACATGGCTGTGGTGGCAGCGTGGATACTACACAAAGATGCAAATGGACGAATGGCACTTACTCGTCTGGAATTTCGCCGACAAGTACGATTTTTTTTCTAGGTGTACAATGGTTATACATACGTGTGGATTTACGATATTGAACTACAGGTGACTATGTGCGGCACCCAGAAAGGTGGTTTCCAAAACTGGATCAAAAATGTGCATCCCAGAGTCACGCAGAAAAATATATGGACACTATCTAGTATCCATATCGCAGGGAAGGTGTGCATAGGGTGCAACTTTTAAACTTTAAAAAAAAAATTGTTATAGCAAAAATCTCTTAATTAAAGGATTAAAAAATAGAAATGTTAAAAAATAAGATTTAATTTTTTGGGTTTCGGGATGTGGCTAGTAAAAGGATGGAACAACGCCACTTTCATTAACTAAAATGTTAACGAATAATCGTGATTAAACGAGTCGGTTCCAAGACTGACTCTTCTCTTTTAAAAAAAAATTGTTAACCTATATCCTTCCGAAACAAACGCCGTTTTCAGAGAAAATCTATATGTCTGTTTATAAACTAAATTAAATTAAGTGATCAAGTACCTCTTTCAAGACTCGCGGTCGGTGACATCACCGATACTGCGAACGTGATATTGTTAAAAGAAAACAACACCTTAAGTACTCTATTTTAGCGCAAAGTAGTATTAGTCTAACATATACACTATTTTTAAAGATGGTGGACTACCGGATACAAATGCTCACTCCATATTTTAAATACAACACCGTATATATTATTACACTTTTGGACTCCTTGTTAAATTTAAAGGTCATCCTGATAACTAAACAACTGGTCTAGGCCAGTCCGTCCCTAACTTTTGGCCGCAGGGTCTTAGACAATTTCATTACCGTAATCATCAAACTTAGAAACTAAAGGTTTCCACTGTACGGTTAAACTTAAAAAAACTGTTGCACACTAGTGTTGAAGTTACAACTGTACTAGGTGTGGATATTGAAAGTTTTAAATTCTTCAATCGCGGCTAACCTATTGTTTTTTTTAGTAAATCGGTGTTTGTTTTTCACAATTAGATATAAAATCTATTTCCTTTCGATTTTTAGATCTTGGTGGGTGTACCCGTAACACTTAGGGAGATATTTTGATTGTCTTACCAGTTAGGTAAGACCACCTTCATTTTGTGACAAGAAAGTGTTTGAAAAGATTGTTAAAGCATCGTGTCATTTCTATCAGTATTATAGGCTGGTATTGTTATGTGTAAAAGACAATCCAGAGTCCATTGTACGGGACATTAGTAAAGCTACTGACATTAGCAGATTTTAAAGAACCACAAATAATATCAGCCACAAAATAATATAATGAATTAGTTAAAATTGTTAATAAACCATACTCTGTTCCATCTTATTTCGCATTATAGCAGACCAGGATATTTTTTTTTCTGTAATGGTATTCTCATTTGTCAAAAAGACAAACAGTCAATTTGACGTCGTCCTGTCAAAAGTAAAGTTTTTGAGAAGATTTCTGCAGTGGCAAAGTACAGGCCAAGATGTAAGATTTGTGTATCTAGACGAAACGTGGATTTGTCAAAATGGTTCTAATATCCATCGTTGGGTGAATGATTCCGGCATCAAAAATAATCCATCCAAAATTAAATGTGGAGGTGAAAGGTATACAATTTTACACGCAGTATGTAATTTAGGGTTTTTGGAAGACTGCGACTATATACTCGATTCGGGGAATGAGGATGGTGATTATCATAAAACTATGTATGTGAATCAGTTTCAAAATTCGATAATTATACGGCTGATTTCTGTGCTGTCCAAACTGTCCTGAAATTGTGTGGTAGTTATGAATAAGGCACTTTATCATTCGGTACAGTTAGACAAGCGCGGGGTCGAATCTGAGGGCAAAATTACAAAAAAGCAACTGTGTAACAAAGTTCAATCATTTATGTCCAGAGGGAAAAGCAGTGTAGTTGATAATAAAGATGGGTAGGAAGTTTTACGATTGCCTCTTCAGTAGTGATTAGGGGCCGGTTCTGGAGCAGTTCAAGGCCATTCGCCCTCTGGTGGTGAGAAATGAAAGCTTTCGGAGCACTTTCAAGGTCAGACTTTTGGCGGGAAATTTAAATTTGTGGAGCGCGTCAAGGTCGAAATGTCAAAGTCAAAATTTAAAGCTAAAAATAGAAATTGTAGCATCATCATGATCATATTGCAATTCTTAGAAAACTAATAATAGAATCAGTTTCGTGGAAACATGAAGACTGACGGTTGTTATGTATGTATGTATGTACGCTAAAAAGTAGATCAAGGTCAAATGGTACTTAGGTTGACTAAATTGAGTGAAGGTGAAATAATTTTTTAAACTAAAAGTAGGACAAATGGGATCTATGGGATTAGCAACATTGCTGAGTCTCTTATTCTCGATGTCAACGAAATTGGTTATCATCAATAAATAGAAATCGCAACGTCATCATCATGATCATATTGCAATTCTTAGAAATCTAAAAATAGAATCAGGTTCGTGGAAACATGAAGAATGACGGTTGTTATGTATGCATGTATGTTATGTATGTATGCTAAAAAGTAGATCAAGGTCAAATGGTCTTAGGTGGACTAAATTGAGTGCAGGTGAAATAATTTACTAAACTAGAAGTAGGACAAATGGAATCTATGGGATTAGCAACATTTCTGAATCTCTTATTCTCGATGCCAACTAAATTGATTGTCATCAATAAGTTTAAATTAAAGGTTCTATTAGGGTTATACGTACTTTCAAATATTCTTTCATTATCAATGCGAGCAGTTCTAAGACTGTTGTCCTGCTGTATTATTTTACGATCCTGAATAATTTTTTTTCTTTACTATCATCTCCTTATTATCCATGGTGGTAAAATGGGTACACTGAACAGGTACCAGTTTACCCTGAACAGATAGCTGTTTACACTAAACAGATTGCTGCTAATAACTGAATGGGACCAGTAACTATATGATCCTCTTACATATGTTTTTGGTTTAATTCATCTTGCTCAAATAATATAATTAGATTCGCATTATGAAGATGAACTAATTGCTTTGGAATTTTGTTGTAACTTTGACCCTGATAGAAAAAATCAATATCGTTATGTCTAGCCATAGATGTCTAGCCAGTAATCAGACTGATCATTGTGTTTGTTTTACCACAATTGGAGGGGTCGCATATAATACCGCGTATTCTATTAGGAAGTAAATCACCACGTCTTGGAGTACTAGACTTTTTCATCAAGGTCATGATTTTGAATTGGAACTTTTTTGTTTCTGTACAACTACTTCATAGTTAGTGATTGGAATAAAGCCAAACGAATAATTACATTTTTATTTTATTTCTTTATTTAGTAAATGCTACACATTAGATAAGCAGGACGATAATACAATATTTCCATTAAACATAGAGTGTTATGTGAATTCATATTATACTTTGCATTTATAACATCCTAAATGTCTTTATAAATGTCATCATTACTACCATGGAATTCTTTCTCGCGAAAACGACGGTAGTTGTATGAACTTTTCATAAAACACACCAGATTGTAAGATTCAAGAAATTCCAATCTATATCTTATTATATCCTTTAAATTGAATAGTTCCTCTATACTATGTGAATTAAATGTGCAAGAACAACAGTTGTAGTTTTCAATCATAACAGTTTTCAAAATTCTGTCATATACGATTCCCAATTGTAATAATACCAAGATTGCTAGATAGAGGTTCATAATGTTGATCATAGATTATATCTTCATCTTCGTTTACATTTGACCAATCAATTTTTTTTTCAATTTCTTGAGATCGGAAAAATTGTAATTCTACATATGAATGTCATCTGAGAAGCTCAATCCATTCATTCATATCTAACACCACATTATTGCTTTGATCGCAGATGCTACATCCCAAACGCACTACTGGTGCAAGGTTGAGGTGTGTACTGTATCCAATTTCCATATATTTTGCATGATGAGTATCATTTGATAGTTTATAATAAATACCATCGATTAAGTATTAATTAGCTGCATGTTTATACACTTCCGATAAATCATCATTATGTTGAAATGATAATGCCCAGTCAGTGTTAGAAGAATAACCTTCATCTTGTTTCTCTTCATTTTTATTTTTACTACTACTACTACCATCACTATTCTAACGGCACCAACAACACAATGTTAAATTATTATCATTCATATTGTTACTGCAACTATGTGGGGTATCCGTATATAACGGTGAACTTCTGAGTTTGGATCGTTCCAGGTGTAAAGTTATTGCTGCTTGAATTATAACGACTTTACTTGCTCGCTATTGTACTACGACTAAACACTGCTTAAGAAATGATTCATGTGTAATTTACATATGGTAGGCTTGTAGTATAACCTTGGTCTACTTTTAGCATAGACAATAACCTGTCATTCTTCTAGTTTCCATAAACTGATTCTATCTTTATATTTCTAAGAAATGTAATATGATACATCTGCGGGTCAATAATCTTTCAGATTGAGAACTCTATTTTTAGATTTGTAAGAATTGTGATATACAATTTGACATTGGCCTACTTTTTAGCATAGACAACAACAACTACAACAACCTGTGATTCTTCTTGTTTCCATAAACTGATTCTGTTTTTATATTTCCAAGAAATGTAATATGACACACCTGCAGGTCATTATTCTTTGACCTTGAACACTCTATTTTTAGATTTCTAAGAATTGTAATATGATGGCCTTGCAATTTCTATTTTTAGCTTTAAATTTTGACCTAAAGGTGTCCTTGACTTGAGTAACTCTCACAACATGTTTAAACTTGTTAAATACCCGCCTTGTCCTACTTTTAGTTTAGAAAATTATTTCACCTTCACTCAATTTAGTCAATATATACCATTTGACCTTAGTCTACTTTTTAGCATAGACAACAACAACCTGTCATTCTTCATATTTCCATGAACTGATTCTATCTTTACATTTCTAAGAAATGTAATATGATGCACCTGCAGGTCATTATTCTTTGACCTTGAAAACTATATTTAGATTTTTAAGAATTGTAGCAATTTCTATTTTTAGCTTTGAATTTAGTCAACCTAAGTACAATTTGACCTTGATCTACTTTTTAGCATACATACATACATACATAACAAACTCTCATTATTCATGTTTCCACGAAACTGATTCTATTTTTATATTTCTAAGAAATGTAACATAATACCCCTGCAGGTCGTTACTCTTTGACCTTGAAAACTCTTTTTTTAGATTTCTAAGAACTGTAATATGATCATGATGATGATCTTGCAATTACTATTTTTAGCTTTAAATTTTTACCTTGACATTTCGACCTTGACGCGCTCAACTAATTTAAATTTCCCGCCAAAAGTTTGACCTCGAAACAGCTTCAAAATCTTTCATTTTTCTCCACCAGGAGGCGAGTGACCTTGATCTGATCCAGAACCGTTCAGGGTAAACTGGTACCTGTACAGTGTACCCGTGTTACTACCATGGATAATAAGGAGATGATATTAAAGCAAAAAATTATTCAGGCTCGTAAAATAATACAGCAGGACAACAGTCTTAGAAGTGCTCGCATTGATAATGAAAGAATATTTGAAGGTACTTATAACCCCCAATAGAACCTTTAATTTAAACTTATTGATGATAATCAATTTCGTTGACATCGAGAATAAGAGACTCAGCAATGTTGCTAATCCCATAGACCCCATTTGTCCTACTTTTAGTTTAAAAAATTATTTCACCTTCACTCAATTTAGTCAACCTAAGTAACATTTGACCTTGATCTACTTTTTAGCATACATACATACATACATAACACCCGTCATTCTTCATGTTTCCACGAAACTGATTCTATTATTAGTTTTCTAAGAATTGGAATATGATCATGATGATGTTACAATTTCTATTTTTAGCTTTAAATTTTGACTTTGACATTTCGCCCTTGACGCGCTCCACAAATTTAAATTCCCCGCCAAAAGTCTGACCTTGAAAGTGCTCCAAAAGCTTTCATTTCTCACCACCAGGGGGCGAGTGACCTTGAACTGGTCCAGAACCGGCCCCTAATCACTACTCTCTTTGCCATTGTCAATATAACCCTATTGAAATGGGATAGGGTTTTTGTAGAAATTTTCACAATAAGCAAACATGTTCTGAACTTCCCTCGAAAGATATTGTTCAGAAATTACGGCTAGAGGCTTTATCCGAATGTTGTCTTACAATGTGGTAAAATTTTTGTTCACGGAAGGAAAATATGATTGGAGATACATATGGAAAATTTTTCTATTGAAAATATCACACATTCAGATGATATGGATTCAGATTCTTGTGGTGGTATAATGCAGTTGGAATAAGGCCCCATTGTTTGGCATCAACATTTTTAGCACAAATATATTTAAATATTCGGTTTTCGCCAAGTCTTGTCCGTGGATACGAAAGCAGTAATCTTGTGGTCAATTCCATTCAGTTACGACTTAAATGGAAACATTTCTGGTTATTTATTTTCATGTGTACGTAACAGCTTAATACCAAGCGGGGTGCAAATGCACCCCAATATCAGTATTTCGATCACAGCTTTGAAAATAAAAATTTGTGACTTTTGGTGTTTTAGGTAATTGTAGTTTTTAGTTTTTTGAACACTTCCTACATATTATCTCATATTTAATGTTTTTTGAAACAAACATATTTGAGTGCACCCGCACCCCGCTTGGTATAGGACGCTTTCCAAATTTGCGTATGCGTATTATGAATAGGTTCTACTATGAGCAGGCGTCGGCTGCTGAATACTACTTGACAACACTAATATTGTACGCCATTACTGTCCTAAACCGCATAGGCTTAGCATTGAACTTCACAGTTAGTGTAAATTCGTGTTGAAAATGAGTGCGTTACGTTTTCCAGATGAGAACAATCTCACCGAAGCAAAAATGTTAATGTTACTTGAAGTGGACGTTCCAGAATACGACACGATGATACAAGAGAGTGAGGCAAGTGATATAGAAGATAGGGACCACGTATCTGATGTAATTTGTGCAAATGATGACGATGAAGATGTAGAACCCCAGCGAGTTGTCCAATCGAACTAGCCTGCTAATGATCCTTTTTACGTTGCTAAAGATGGTACGAATTGGTCTAAGTTACCAGTAAGTAGGATTTCAAGACGCTCAAAAGCAAATATACTTACCGTTACTCCAGGTCCAAATTCTGCAATATCCAGCATAAAAGAATCATTTTTTTTATTTTTTACTCCAGATATACTCGAAACTATTGTGAGGGAAACTAACCATAAAGCTAAACAATTCTTTGATGAATGGAATGCTGAGAATCCCAACCGCATCAAGAGATATGCAACCACGAATACAACAGAAATAGAAGCTTATATAGGGTTATTGATAACGATGGGGGCATTGTACGGTAGTAGTGAACCCATTGAAATGCTTTTCACTAGCGATCCTGCTTACTGTCGGCCCATTATTCCCGCAATTCTTTCTAGAAATAGATACAACCTTCTAACAAAATTCTTGCGCTTTGATAATTTTGAGACAAGCGAAGAGAGAAGACTTACTGATAAATTGGCACCTGTAAGGGATATTTTTGAAAAACTTGTCTCACACTGTAAACTTGTACTCAACCCAAGTCATCATTTGTGTTGAACAACTAGTACCATTCCGAGGCAAGAAGACACCATTCCGCGTGTATATGAAAAGTAAACCGGCAAAGTACGGCATTAAGATTTGGGCTCTAGCGGACAGTGGTTCTAACTATACTGTGAACATGCAGGTGTATTTAGGTAATTTTTGTGTCATATTCTGCGTCATGTAGCTAACTCTTATCTGTTTTTTAGGAAAAGTAAACAATAAACCAGAAAAAAAACAAGGCGAACGGGTAGTTCTTAATTTTGTTGACCATTTAGGTACAGGATACGGTATAACAACCGATAATTTTTTTACAAGTCTGGCGGATAAACTCTGGAAAAAAAGTTGACACTCTGTGGAACGCTACGTAAAAATAAAACATTTATACCGAGATAACTATTGCCATCTCCAATAAAACCAGTACTTTCTTGTATGTTCGCCTTCAAAAAGAACTGCACTTTGGTTTCATACGTGCCAAAAAAAAGCCGCGCAGTCATATTGCTTTCCAGCGAACATGAAGATGACAAAGTCAATGGTGAAGATGTAGACTACAAACCAGACATGATCTTACATTACAACGGTACTAAAGGTGCGGTAGATGCAACAGACCGAATGGTACAAAGTACACCACGCAAAGAAAGACTGCTAGGTGGCCTATGGCAATGTTTTATCATATGATTGATATTGCCGCAATAAATGCATTCCAAATATGGATCATGGCTAATCCCGATTATGAAAAGGGCCATTTAGATGCAAGAAGAAGGTTTCTCCTTCAATTAGGCAAAGATTTATGCAAAGACAACATAGTGATTCGTTACAAAAATAATAATGGTTTGAAGGCGAACATAAAGGAATGCATGGTGAAGGTTCTCCCAGAAATTGAAAAAGAAAGATCCCCACAAGACCAATCACGACCAAGTCAGGGCCGATGTTATATTTGTACAAGAGTCAAGGACAGGAAGTCAAGACAGTGTTGTGTAGATTGTAACCAGTTTGTATGCCTAGAACATTCTCAAAAGCAAATATTGTGCATAAGTTGCAAAATAGAAAATAATTGCACATTGTTTATATATGTTGAATATGAATTTGGATAAAAGTTACAGTTAACTGCTTATAGATTTTTTAGTCAATAGGAACCCAACTGAGTAAAATTGTGCAGCAAAATATTAAATTGTCTCAGAATATGTAAAAAATTCATGGGGTGCAAATGCACCCCGCTTGGTATCGCACGTAAGAAAAAAAGCTTGGTATTATAAGGGTTAAGAAAAGAACGATGAACCAAATTTCATCACGAAAGCAAATTTTCACATTGGATTACTTATGAAAAAGCGCTGTGGATTTCCTGAATAGGTTAAAGTAAATGGACACATAATATTGAAGTTCTAGTTACCTATTGACTTTGCGATCGAAGAACTAGGTTTGCTAAGAACTACCGCATGTTTAATAGCCAAGAAAAGAAAGATAAAAATGCAGTATGTAGATTTTATCACGATAGTAAGTCTTTTAGAATTACCCATGCAATTGCGCAACAATTTTCTCCCTATTGCTTCCCTGAGTTTTATTTTGGAAGAGTGGAAAAAGGAGAAGGCATTTTTATTAGCGTTTACGCAGATTTGGTTAACAAGACATCTCATTGTATTAGATAAGACACGATGTTATTATTTATGACTAGAGTTCGGATTATATGCAAAATGCATATTCTATAATATAAATAAGCCATAAAAAATATTTTATTTATACAGGAATCGCATAATTTAAATTTTATTGCCACCAACGTTATTTTGCATATTTACGTGATGTTATGCATATCTTGCATATGTCACTCATTGCATACATTTTATTGTATATTTTTTGAATTTAAATTTTTTTTATAATGAAAATGAAAAATTACATTTATTCTATACATTCGTGAAGTTTTTCGCCGTTTCTTCCCATTTTGGAGATTCAATGGAATTATATTAAATTATGTGTATTCTTGCATATTTATTTATCTACAGGAAACTCATTAAGGTAGAATGCAATATATCTTTCAGTTTCAAATTTTCAATGGGCCATTGGAATGAGTTACTATTATTGTTCGTTTGACTAATTACATTTGTTATCCAAATTCCAAATAACAATTTAATGAGCTTATTTCTATGAATGGGTGAATAGACCGGATACCTTAATGTTAATAAGCAACTGCAATATGCGTAATGTTTATATCAAAAGTTTAAAGATGTTTTTTTAACCTACTCAAACAAATGAAATGAAAATGAAGTTATATAATCCTATATATTAAAATAATAGGGTCATTTAGTTCACGCCGATTGTGAGACAACCGCTTGACGAATTTCGGCGATTTTTTTTTAATATAAAGGTAAATTTGTGTAGAAAGTAATAACGAAGCCAGAATTTGATTTTACAGTTTTAATTTTTTTTTACAAATTTGATTTGTTTTGCAAAAGTTTAGCACTCGATGCTAACATTTTAAGTTTGTTTTCAAAGAAATAATTTCAAATCATATGTTTACCGCAAAATGTTTCGGGGGAAAAACTGGTTTCAATAATTTGCATTTCTTTAGTAGCTTTTTTTATGATCCTTTAGTTTAGAAATTTTCAAGCTACTAATTAGTAACTACTAATATTAGTCTAAAATTAAAATATCTCGATTACTAATAAATAGTAATAAAATAATCAATTATGGAAATGTCTTGATTATTCCCATCACTAATTCCTTCCCATTGTTATCTTGACTAACTTGCTCAGAAATATTTCAAGCGGACTAAGGGATTTCCGAAATGCAGGTTTACGTTTAGTACATATGCTGCATATTTTTGTGCATATTTTACAGAATCAAGTGCATATTTTAACGGTTTTAGATGAATATGTATGTGCATATTTTAACTAATTTTCGTGCATATAAATCCGAGCTCTATTTATCACCAATGTATAGAAAGGTACAGTTTCTGTTTTATGTACGTAATAGACGTTCAAGATATTAAGTCTAAATTTTATATAGGTCACTCGAGATTCAACGATTTTTGTGCAAACAAAACTAACGTGAAAAACTATAGTGTTGTAAAGCTGCATTAGTTTTGCTTCCGCGATATCCCTAGACTTTCATGGCCCGCTCTAATGTAAAATAAGAATTTACATCAATTCTACATACATAAAAATAATATTTACATCGATTGGGGCTTGTATCTCCATAATTCAGTTGATTAGAGCGGGACTCTAGCAAAGTACATGTCGTAGGTTCAAATCCTACTCGAAGTAAACTTTTTCTTTGCGTATTTAATAAAATTTTTTATTTAATTTACTTTTGAACTTTTCGTTCATAACAAAAACTTATAATGAGATGGAAGATAGTACATTAATTGTATATTTTAAAAGCTATTAAATTTTACGAATGCAATTGTTTTGTTTCCATTTTGTTTTGATTAGCATTAAGTATTCTGTTAAGTTTGAAGGTATTTTAGATTATTTATTTAATAGTTAAGCTAATGATTTCCTTTTTTTTCTTGTAGTTAAGACTTTTGGGAGTGCTCCCAGGCACGATTACGTTTAGTTTGTTTCATCAGATCAAAATTGTTTTTACAAATTATTCAATTCATATTTTATATCCAATCCAAAAAGGAGGAAGGGGAGGAGTTAAACTGGCATCGGTTGATAGTACCCAGTAAGGGCCCATGCCTAGGGTTACAAGTGCAAACCGGCCAACGGTCCAAAGGTCTAACGAATTGAGCGGAAGAGCCAAAACGGGGGAGACTGAACCTCTACGAGTCCTGCACGACAATCGGTGTAAGGAAGAAAACCTAAAATAAATTACCTGGTCCTCCAGATTGGGGGTTGAGGCGATAGGCTAGCAACCGATTCCCTGTGAAACTCCTTTTTCAAGAAAATCGCAGTACTAAGCCTCGGAAATAGGACGGAAAAACGGGAAACGGATTCGGCAAAGAAAAAGGAAATGAATATTGGATGTTATAACATTCAAGGAATAAATACCAAAGGAAAACAAGTGTTTCGAGTATTAGAACGTTATAAAATAGACATCGGAGTACTCAGTCAAACAAAGGGAAAGGGAAACGGATTCCAATATAAAAACGACTACCTGTATCTATATAGTAGAGTTGAAAAACATACAAGAGCAAAAGCTGGCGAAGCCATAGTAGTTAAGAATAATATAGCAAAATTTATTAAAAACTGGAACCGGTAAATGAAAGGATCATTACCCTAGAAATGAAAATATTTGGCAGATTTGGAAATGTAATTGGAGTATATGTACCAAATGACGACCCAACGAATGAAATGGAAGAGTAATTTTTTTTTACAAACTTTCAAATGAAATTACGAAAATAACTAATAGAAAGGAAGTGATACTGATGGGAGACCTTAGTAGAAGGATTGGAAAGGCAAACAATAATAAAATTCGAGGACAACATGGAGAAGATGTAGCGAATCATAACGGTATAAGGTTAATAGAAATTTGTGAACAACACTCTCTTCAGGTTATGAACAGAGACTTTCAACTAAAAACATACACAAATATACATGGGAACAACCAACACGACCGTTAAAATCCATCATCGATTACATAATTTTGAAACAGCATAGTTGCGTAAAAACAACATATGTTTAGGTATTTAGAGGAGCCGAATACGGCTCGGATCACTACCTATTAAAAGCTATAATATACTTTAATTATAAAAGTATAACAAAGAACAAATAGTGAACGAAGATCAATTACTAAATACACAGCAAAAACACATCGTATACAACTTGGATAGTTTACAGAACGAATCAACAATATTCCTGTATAAAATGCGAGTAGCACAAAAATTAAGCAACATCGAAATAACACGAAACTCAAATGAGATGTATGAAACGTGGAAAAAGATAATAACGCAAGCTGCATGAGAAGCACTCGGTGAAAATAAAAGAACTCAGTCTCATAAAAATTGCTATTGGTGGAATGAAGACCTAGAAACCCAAACAGAAGAAAACAAAAAGGAGTACTATAAATGACTAGCTACAAAAAGTCCAGAAGATCGAAAAGAATACGTTAGATGTAGATATGCTATAAAAACCAACATTTAAAGAACAAGTTGGGGAAAGAAACATGGAGAAATAAACATTCTAATGGGAAGTTCGAAATCAATGGGAACATGGAAGTGTATGAAAGTACTGAGAACAAATAAATCTGAGAAAATAAAATAGACCCCATAGGAATAACAAAGTGGAAAGAATATTACCAGCAATTACTAACAGAAGACCGAGATAAATACATAACACTAGACAGAACAAGGGAGAGACAACTAGAAGTACAGATCCCAGAGATCACAGTGAAGGAAATCAAGAAAGAACTGGTGCAAATGAAAAATAATAAATCTCCAGGCTCAGGAGGCATACCTATCGAGCTGCTTAAACACACACCAATAGTAACCTTACAAGTACTACAGGTCATTTTTAACAAATCCATTCAAGGCGATAAAGTACCTACAGAGTGGAATGAAGGAATTATAAGTTCAATTTATAAGAGTGGAAATAGGAGAGAATGTGGAAATTATAGGTGAATATGCGTAACACCCTCGGTAGGAAGGTTGTATGGGAGAACAATGAAAAAAGAGAATAGAAAAGGAGTGTACGGGAATCGAAGAGCAAAATGGGTTTCGTTCTGAACGTTCATGTTTAAACAATATATTCTGCTTAAAAAGCATACGACTCCGTGCCACAGAAACAATGTGGGGGGCAATGGAGACAGAAAATATAAACAGAGCATACATAAACACAGTTAAGATAATGTACGGAAATAATCATAACATGGTTGAAATAGACGGACAACTATCTCAACCACCCAGAACCACTAAAGGGTTAAAGCAGGGATGCTACTTGTCTCCGACGCTCTTTAAAATTTACATATAAAATGCTACGCAAGAATGGTCAAGAAAATGTAGAATAATGGGATTGGATCTAGGGGAGCAACATTTACATGCACTGGTATTTGCAGTGGAACAGATCGTGCTTGCAGAAGATGAAGACGATGCCTCATATATGATTAGAAAACTGATAGAAGAATATGATAAATGGGGGCTAAAATGAAATTTGAAAAAACGCAATACATGGTCTTAGAAAGATAAGGCAGAGATAACCACACAGACTACGGTATTACACACACAGAGAAGTATAGATACCTAGGAGTAAATATAACAGACGATAGAAGAGATGAGAACGATATATTAAACAAAATAGCGAGAGGTAGGAGGATAATTAAAAAGTAACATCCAATTCTATGGAATAAAACAATAACAAATAAATCCAAAATGGAGAAGTACAGGCATAACCAGGCTACAACCGATAAGAAATGTAGATATTAGAGAAAGAATGGGTGTACAAGCAACACTGATGGATACAATACAAACAGAACAACTTTTATGGTATGGGCACCTGAGAAGAATGACGGAAGAAAGATTACCCTTAGAAGCATGGAAGTGGAGACCTAGAGAAAGAGGAAAAAGAGGAAGACCGAGATATAAATGGAACACGGCAGTGCAAAGGGCTATGGAAGGAAAAGGGTTGGTAGAAGATTGGAGAATTAGACAAACATGGAGGAAGGGATGCGAGAAACGGACATAAGATCTGTAGAAAACGCGCTTATACATACATGTATATATATATATATATATATATATATATATATATATATATATATATATATATATATAGTGGAACACTACACTTTGAGGTCGAAATTTGTTATTAACTGGACACTTCGAGGTCGTTTCGTCATTTTGTCAGGACCCCAAAGTGTACTCTACACTTTGGGGTCGTCATGACCCCATACTGCTTATTGTATGATTAAAGGGTTATTTCGGGGACGTTATGAAAAATCATCCACAATGGGGTCACCATCATTAGCATTGATTGCAATTATAATATAAGAAATTTTAAGTATCAGTCTCATTTTTAACAGTAAATTGCTAAAACAGAAAGGATCCAGTTTGATTTTTAAAAAAACAACAAAATGTAAACCATCGTTGGAACACTTGTTTCACTATTCTTCAAGAGGTTTAATTTTTCAATTTTATTAAATTATCTCGTAAAAACGAATTATTAACAGTAAGAGCAAGAGTGCTCCAATTCTTTCCGGAAAGATTTTTATTTTGCATGCGCATTGGTTGCTAGGCAATTAAACGTTTAATTGCCTTTTAGCATAGAATGCGAATTTGCAAAATAAAAATCTTGCCCTTCAAGAGATGAAGCACGAATGGTCTTTAGTTGGGGAATTAACTGAATCAATTATAGAAAAACGTCATGTTTTATGTTAGGTAAATTAACACTTTATTTATAACACGAAAAATAATTTGTCAGAATGATAATTAATTATTTTTAGATAGTAATAAGGTTGCTAGAAACAATTATGAAGCGGCAAGAAAAGTACCATGCTCTTCTTTTCACTGTAAGTATTCCTTGGTAACTTCTGATTGGTGCATGTGACTCGATTTTCGTAATGTAATTGGTCGATCATACATGAAGTTAATTAGCAGATGAAAAACTATAATAAGATGTAGTAAATTTAAACTATATGCTGACTGAAGGCACACTTAAAATTTTTGTATATTTTAAAATTTATGTTGCAACAAACGGGCTATGTGTGGCAGAATATTTATTACCTTGTAATTTATAACTTTTATTCAGCTGCATAATCTTTTATTTAGAGTTTGGCTCTCAGAAACCAGATTAAAGTTTAAAATACTTCCAAAAGTCTATAATCATACAGTATTTTGTTATTTTTCAACTTTTAATCATAAGGCAATCTCAACTACCATCCATAATTTTCCTAGTTAGAGTACGTTCAGTGATCTCATACATCAATAAAAAAAGTTTAAATTTAAGATAAGATCAAATACTGATCTCTGTTTTGTTGATGGTTGTAGATAACTTAAGATAAGTCTGTCTCAATGATTTAATTTACGATTCCTGTAATTTCATTTAAAAAGGACATCTTCATTGTTTTGATTTTTAAAATCCATAGCAGTTCGCCATCGTACGAATTATTAATGCAAAGTTTCTGTAATTGTGACACTCTTGTGACTTAGTAGAACAAATCAATAATTCTTTACTTTTTGTCCCATGCGATTTTACCATTCTTGTCCTTAAACTTACCATATTGCCTAATTGTGTGAGCTAATTGACCACATTTTTAGCACCAATACCTGTACATTCCTTCTTTAATACTTAGGATGCACTACTCTATCGTTAAATACACTGAAAACATGACCAGTAATTAAACGAATACAGTAAGATACACCTTAAAGTATGCTTTTGCTAATGCTAGGGGAATGCATGAATCACGGCAAAACAAGAGTAGACCTACCCCTCGCCTTGCCACAGAAATGTTTCTCGCATGAAATATTTAAAACCCCGTTTGATTTCAAGTATCGCCCGAAGACCTCATAGAATTGTTGTTGACACCTTTATTTAAGCGTTTTACTACAAAATCATTACAGCTGATTTTAAGTCAATATTTGCCATTTATGTAAAAACATGCCGATGCACATTTGCGTCTTCTTCTAATGCATGTACTTAAATTGAACTTATGTTTTAACGTACAGTGTAGGTTTTAGTTCACCACCTGCGGGATTATACACAACAAATTTCATTCCGTCTTCGTCATATAACATGTGTAAAAACGACAGTTGCATGTTCGACCATAGTTTTTGAATAAAAGCGCTAATCCGATATCGAAATTCTTTTATAATTTCAGCTATACTTCAAAATTGTGTATTTCTGTCTTACAGACGTTGATTTCTTCAGTTTTTACAAGGTTTAAAAATGTGAATTCTTCAGATAATAAATACGCCTTTTTAACTATCGAAAAAACATCTTACATAAGTGGTACCAGATCATTTCTTCAACATATGTTGACAGTAAAGTTCAACGTCGTTTGAAGCTCTAAAATTAACGTTGCCAATAAGATATTATTATATTATATTTCGACGTGATTAATCTGCTTTATAGATATTAATTTCTTCAATTTTTTCAGTTTTAAAAAATACAAATTTTTGTTAGTGTAAATGTCAATTACAACACTAAATCTAAACTTATTTATGATTATTACAAATAAAATTCATTAGTCTTTAATCATAACTGATTTCTTTATCAGTTAGGCAATACGTTTTATTAGTTAACACGGAATTGCCTATGCTAAAAGTCTTTCAACTGAAGCACTTGAAGGAGACTCGTATTTTATTTAAGAAATAATTCTTTCAAGTACCTACTTAAAGTTTTCTTCATTATAAATGTTAATAAACGATGCTGCTTCTTTGGAAATAAGGGAAGTACTTCCTCTGCGGTTACGCTAAAAAAATTTGGCAAGGAGGCTACGGTAAATCATTATTTACAAAGCCTTCGACATAATTTTGTTTCATTATACTAATAATATGCAAAGAAAACAACGTAATTTTTAGAAAGCTTAAATCGCAAGGTCCAAACACTTCTTAATAAAGACAAAAGTTAAATGAATTAAATAAATAAATTTCAAATATCTTTTTTATTGCTAAGTAACGGTTAAAACTGAAATAACATGAACTTTGAAAGTCAAGTGATAACTAACAAAGAAAAGGAGTAAACATAAGAGGATTAAAATACTTTCAACACTTATTGTATTCTTTCATTGAATAGCTAATACCTTGAAGAAGTGCAACCTCAATGTCAGCCCTACTTCCCCTTGCCGTTTACCACTAAAATAGAAGTTGTAAAATGGTGCCCGTAACATTTTGCGGGAAAATATAGAATTATACGTTCCGGCCAATCTAGTTGTCCTTGAAATAACAAAAACACAAACACGTTATTAGGCGCTCATCGGAAATAGATGTAGTTCAGGTAAAGAATCACATTCGTATAGCGACCGGTGTTCAGTAAAAATTTAAATGCAATTTGTTTTATTTTGATTTTACCATTTACCATTGAATAACTAATAGATTTTACTAAGGACAAAGAAACATTACAGTCCGCGCGGCCAAAGAATGCTTGAACGTTGGGTGCGCATTCGTCCAACTTCAAGTCTCTTAAGCGCGGCATGTCAGTGGCGTCGCCACCAAAAGCGCGTTCCGTTTATTATCAGGTATTACACTAATTAATTATTTATTTCTGTTATTAAATATAACAACTAAATATAAAAATATTTAGAGAACGAAATACTGATTGACGTACAAGTCGAAAAACTGGTGATAAATTTGGAGGACGATTCAGAAACTGAAAGTGGTTGGTCTAGTGATGAATGATTGTGTGACTTATTTGTTAGTAGTATTTAATATTATTATAGTAGGTAATTATCGCCGTTTGAGTAACTTTTCCCCAAAGTGTATGGAAATATAAAAATTGATTACCTAAGAAATATCATAATTTTTTTAAATCCTGGATAATACTCTTCAAATACAGCCTAATCTGTTTCTATAATTAAAAATCGAACTTGTGCTTTTTTGATTTTCATAAACGATTAAACTGTTGTGTTCATTTGTAATTCAAATATAAAATTTATTACTTGTTAACATGGTTATTTTTTTATTTTATAGATGTTTAAACTATTACTGTTCATATGTAATTCAAATAAATAAAATATATTAAAATTTCTTGTAGTTTGGTCACGAATAATTGAAAACGCGACACCGACGCCACTGGTAATGCTTTCAGTCGCTATTGCGTTAACGAATGCGGCTGAATGCACGAACATCCATGCGCGACACGAGGCATTCTTTGGGCGCGCGGACTGTAGTAGACGAATATGAATTACTTTTACTTTTTAAGAACTAAGGCATACGCCCATTTCTTTTCTACAACGTCCATCTGATTCTGATACGATCATAAATACTATTTTCGTTTTGGACAATGCTTTTAATATCAATTATCCAAAAATCAAACACAAACAATTTCTAGCTGCGACATTAAAACAAATTAGATGTAATGTTGATGTAAAGATTCTTGTGCAAGGTGGTCGACGATTTTTTTAAATCACACTTTTTAAAGTAAATATTCAATTTACACTCATTCGCGTCTTTTTTACAAATCAAACCTTTTGTATGTTTTGTTTTCTTTTTATCTATTAATTAGTTAAACGAAGCTAGGTACTCGATATGGTAGGCGGAATAAAAGCAGCGGAAAAAAGCCGGGTATAAAAGTCTGGTAAAAAAGCAGGGAAAAAAGCCGGGGGAAAAATGCGGCGGAAAAAAAGCAGGCGGAATAAAAAGCCGGCGAAATAAAAAGCCGAACGAAGTAAATAATACAAGCAAAGACAATAGTGATTTGATTGACTACTAACGGAGCAAAGAATTATTAAACAATTGTGAAGTTTCATCTTTTCAATACCAAAATAACAACTACTATAATCATAATCTTTATGAAAGTTATTACGGACTATTTATATAAATTATAATAAATAAATACTTAACATTTATCTAACTTATCCTAATATATTATAATTTAATTGGCACGTAATCTAATGGTGTGTCCAACTGCCGAGAGGAAACGTCCGACGTCACCATCATATTCCCTGCACAAATTGTTTAACCTCGTCTGTATATCTTCATACAGAGTTCGTTTCTTTTTCTTCGCCACAATTACCTAAATTGTTCTGTTGAATTTTTGTTGAGTCTGCAGCGACCTCTTTTTTGATAATAAGGTATTGTGGCGAAGATAAAGAGATGCACTGTGTATGAGGATATGCAGACGAGGTTAAATAATTTATGCAGGGAATATTATGGTGACACCATCAGATTACGTTCGAATTAACACATAATACATTCGATAAACGTTCGACGCATACACCCAGATGTTCGTTCGGTTTTTATCCCACCGGCTTTTTTTCGCCGGCTTTTTTTCCGCCGGTCTTTTTTCCGTGGCTTTTTTTACCATACCCCGCCTTTTTTTTCCGCAGCTTTTGATTCCTAGATCCACTCGACATTACAGTCATAAATAACCCTATTGTTATTACACTTTCACTGAAGGCCGAAATCATTCATTGCACCACTAGTTTACGATTTTCAAACAAAAACATTGAATTTTACCTAAGCCCGGTAAATTGAAAGTATTGTTTTCTTATTCTATTACGTCTAAACTTGTGTTTTTTTTTCAAAACGGTAATGTTCGTTTGCCGGATTCAGTTTTACTTTGACGGTTTCAAATCGAAGGATTTGTTAGTACACTTTCGATAATAATAGGTCCCTCAGCATCTTTCTTATTATAAATATTGGTTCTTGACTTGATTACCTTTATTTTAAACTTTTAAAGGGTTTCTTCCTGGGTAACCATTAAAACAAGTTTTACTTGCAACTTGTTGAGATAAGAAGTAGCAAAGCCTAGAAATGCGATTAAATTTTTGATATAACCCTTGTTTATAGAATGTATATAAACAAGGATATAACATTGAAAAAAGTGTACTTTTAACAAAACTACAATAAAATTAGAGGACCAACCTTGCATAGCATATATTGTTGAAAATAAAACTTATCTTTCTTTAGCTACCGATTTTTTTTAAATTGCCTATACCACTACGTTTTTTGTAAAATCATTCCCGACGAATGTAAGAATAAATTTTCCTTATTTTCGCAAACAGCTTGAAAATAAAAGACAATAATTAATTTTGGTCATTAAGATCTCTTTGAAAGCAGATTGAGAATTTTAATATTTTACCGGTTTATAATATTGAATTACCTACTTTTTCAGATATGTACATTCTTTTAAAATCAGCCTTGAGAACAGCTTAAAAATAAATGTTATTGTATAGTTAATAGCATCATTGTCCATTTCTGCAAATAGTTTAATGAGGCACCGTGATGAATCACATCGCATTGTTCATAATTACCAAAGGATTAAATACTTTGAGGGGGATATATTCAAGTATCTGCACAGAAACAAATAAATATTATAAATACCCCTAACTAACAATTACAATTCAGTTTTGATTTTGTTCTTCTGATATATTTCAATTTGTCGTATTTATTACATTAACTTTATATCCAGGTTGCCACAATTATCGAATTAATTCACTTAATTAAGAGTATATGTTAAACGTAGATCGTGGTCTAGTCAAGAAAGGGCAATAGCTTTACAAGAATTTAAACAGGAATTTGAAAGTAAACAATTACCATGCACGGCTCAATGCAGTGCACTACGAAAAAAATCCTATTTTATTAAGCCGTAGTAGTCCACAAATCAAATCTTGGTTTGATAATATGTTAAGAATTTCAAAGTACCACGACAAAAGAACGGGAAGAACCAAAAAGTAAAATAAAACGAAGTAAGTGAAAGAAATGTCTTAAATATACAGGGTGGTCACAATGTTGGTTACAATGGGTCGTTGGGGGACACTTTTTGACAGAGTAAGTAATGTTTTAACCCTTTCCACTTTTTAGGGTGGGGGTTACTTTTATATGTTAAATGGAAAGGTGTAGTATTCTTTACAGATTCGTAATCTCCAGAAAAAACTACGTTATAATCAATGAATAATTTAATGCCAATGTCAATGTCACTACGCTAAATTCAACAAAATTAAAAAGAAAATCAACAGAAGAAAAAACGGATATTAGGTACATTATTTTATTATAATAGGTGTTCAGAATGACGACCATTTTGTTCTAAACATTTATCAACCCTCTTTCGAAAAGAATTCCGCACTCTGATTAACATATCTGGGGTGATTTCACGAACTGCATGCGTAATCCTTTCTCTCATGTCTTCGGCTGTAGTTGGAGCAGTCACCATGACTTTTCTTTGACGAAACCCCACAAGAAAAAATCAAGAGGGTTAAGCCTGGCGATCTTGCAGGCCAATTTACTGGTCCCCCACGTCCAATCCATCTGTTATGGTAAGTGTCATTCAATATAGCACGTGCTTCTCGACAGAAATGTGGTGGTGCGCCGTCTTGCTGGACCCAAATTGCTTCACGTTGTTGCTCTGGAATATTTGGCATCAGTCTTTGCAAGTCATTTCGAAGGAAATCGCAGTATCGCTGTCCATTAAGATTACCATCGAAAAAATGAGGTCCAATAACAACATCGCCAAATATCCCACACCAGGTATTTATCGACCAAGGGTGTTGATTAGTGACTGTTCGCATCATGTGTGGATTTTCTTGAGCCCAATAATGCATATTGTGACGATTGACTTGACCATGGTTAGTGAATGTTGCTTCGCCAGAAAATTTTATGTTTTCCAGTGAGTTGTTTTCATTAATCCATTGTCGAAACCACCGACAAAATTGCACCCGTCTCTCGAAGTCCTGTTCATACAATTCTTGATATAAGGTAATATGGTAAGGATGAAATTTAAAATTGTGCAAAATCCTGAGAACAGATGTTTTACACATCCCGGCGTCTTTGGATAGATCTCTAGATCTCGGGAACCAATATGAGGGTTGAGAGCTACTGTTCCCAAAACTCCTACCGCCATGTCGTCGTTCGTTTTGGTTTTTCTCCTGCTGCGTTTTCTGGATGAGAGTTGGCTGATCTGGCGACTCCTAGTCTCTAATCTTTTGATCGCCACGTGAGATTTTGGTGCTAAATGGGGAAATCTTACCGCCCAAAGTTCAGAAGCATTGCGGTAGTTTTTTCTACATTCTCCGAGAATTAACAACATGTCAACTTGGCAGTTGAATTCATTCATTTTAAGGATACGTAATTAAAATCTCAACTAAGATTATTAAATACGAACAGGAACAACAGAGATAATTAACAAACGAACAGAACTAACACTAACTAACAATAAACGAACATAATGAACACTAATTTTAACAAGTCGCTTAAAATAAAGACTTTAAACTCGAAGATAATTTAAGGAAATTACTGGCAATGTCATAACATGTTAAGTCGTTCGTTGTCATAACTGCAACCGTGGCGGCTGGTGAATCATCGCTGCAGTGCCACATAGCTTAAAAAAAATCATGAACTTTCTAAGAAAATAATTATTAACTACATAATCTAACCAAAATACCGTACTTTTTTACCCAGTTGACATGTTAATTCTCGGAGGATGTAGAAAAAACAACGGCAATGCTTCTGAACAAAATGGTCGTCATTTCGAAAATCTATGTATTATAATAAAATAATGTACCTAATATCAGTTTTTTCTTTAGTTGATTTTATTTTTAATTTTGTTGAATTTAGCGTAGTGACATTGACATTGGCATTAAATTATTCATTGATTATAACGTAGTTTCTTCTGGAGATTACGAATCTGGAAAGAAAACTGCACCTTTCCATTTAACATTTAAAAGTTACCCCCCACCCATAAACAGTGGAAAGGGTTAAAACATTACTTACTCTGTCAAAAAGTGTCCCCCAACGACCAATTGTATCTCTAGAAATTTCATTTATTTTCAATCAGCCGTTTCTCAATATCGCTTTGTAACACTTTAAAAGGACCACCCTGTACATAGATTGTAACATTACAGCTAAATGGCAATCGCCGTTTAAAAGGTTTAAACACCATGGCTGTGGGGTACCGTACTTAAATCTCTAA
Organism: Vesta saturnalis; assembly: GCA_036346205.1. Lineage (NCBI taxonomy): Eukaryota > Metazoa > Arthropoda > Insecta > Coleoptera > Lampyridae > Vesta > Vesta saturnalis. Next base: position 7,279,275 of record JARFJB010001166.1, read on the forward strand.
CAGTTTTTATTCGTACATAGGCCACCCAAATTGCATTATTTGTCCATTTAGTTTATTTTTAAGTCCATCACATGAAAGTTTACGTAGCTCAAAAATTATCTGAGGGTAATGTGCCTTTGGCAGGTACCCCATTGTTCATTCACAAGCAAGTTTTAACAAAAGACATATTTTTACCTAGGAATTGTTTTTATTGAAGAGGTTTGTTTATCGACTGTATTACATTTTATTGTAAGTAAATAAATTAATGCCGTTTATTTATTATATAAACTACAATTAAAGTATTACAACATAACACTAAAGATACGCTAACCTATTATCGGTTTTTGTACATATTTTACATACGGAGACTTTGAAGTCATGCAACTTCATTATTTTTAGCTGAAAATATAATTATGAAATTTTAACCAATAATGGACTTTTTATCAGTACAATCATTGAGTATAAAATCATTTCTCAGTCAACGGTACAATCGAGAGGCGAGTAACTACGGATTTTACGCCACTGATCCCTTCTAAAACAAAATTGAGATTTCTGTACATGACTGATTTTTTTTTAAATGTAATAAAATATTAAGATTGACTTGTTATTCTTATTGTAAGTACATTATTTCAATTCATATTTTGGTAGGTATAAGTATATTATTTATCATTATGAGAATAAATTTAACTGTTTACATTGGGTAGCTATTATTTATTTGTAATATTGTACAATCCTTATTAGTAATACATATAATACGAATTATACAAAGTCTTATTATTTTATTACATAAAAAAAATTTCACAGTTTTGTTTTAGCAGAGGTCATTTAATAGTGCATTTTTAAAAAAGTTTGCATGTACTGATAAAAGGTCCATTCTTATCAAAATTTGAAGAGGTTAACTTACAAATAAAAAAATTATAGTATTCTAAACTCAGGCGTCTTGCTTCTTGAAACCAATAGTAAGTACAAATTAAAAATGTACCAGTGAATTCGGAGCACCACTAAACTAAGCACGTAATACACGTATCGTAATATCATTGTTGTAATGCGAGTTTTTTTTTTTAGTTTTTGCTTCTTTATTTTCTTGAGCGGCGGTAATACTCGGCGAATCTCTGATCTTCATACCACGAGGCACACGTGGATCTGCTATTTCCGGTAACATACATTCATAGTAAAACTCTTTTAATTTAGGTAGCATAGTTTCTAACCAAAAAGTCGTATTTTTTTCTATTCGAATAATTTTCAAATCGCGGTTTGTAAAAACAATGAAGTCGCAATATAACTTATTTGCTATATGCAATTGTCCTTGCACTTGAAAGAAGTAGTTGTGTTTTTGTTTCAATTGTAGATATCCGTTTTCATAGTATATACAAATTTTATTAGGAGCTGTTTCTATAACGTGGTCTATGGTGTCATCGCGATGTGTATATAAACATTTTACTTCGATAATACCTCCATCTTGAAGTAATCCGTCAGGGGAAGCTGCTAGAAAAGGGTGCTCTTCTGCAATAAATAATCCACACGGCGAAACCTTCTTTTTCGTTTGAACTTCATACAGTACTATTGCCTTTTTCTCATTCAAGCGACCATAGATTATTGCCGAAGTTTTCAAGTCCTTGTTTCCTTTGTACAGCAAATCTCAGCACAATGGCTTGAAGTGGTTGGAAGCCTTTTACAGACTTTGCCAAAGTTTGAAGCTGTCAGACGATTTCTTCTTGCAGATCTCCATTGAAGATTTTTCTATGTGACTTAATATTAGGTATCTCACGTTCAAGATCTAGTAAAATTTGTCGCTTTCTTGATTGAAATGCTTCAGATTCCATATCCGGTTTTGCAGCATCCAGACCGTATTCCATATCGCCACGTTACCTTGAGATTACAATATCTTTGCCTCTTAGTCACTTTTCTGGCAGTATTACGTTTAAGCTTTTTTTTTACAAAAGGCCGAAAAATAATTGTGACTGTGATCGTTCACAACCGATGAATGCCAAGAAGGGCCATTATTATACGACAGCCCGGCTCCTACACAACGTCTAAGGTATGAACCCCTCTGGCAATAATTTATTCGTTTTCCACCAGTAAATTTACATACAAGAGACATGTAACGTTCTGCATAATTCGTAGTACTGTTGGTAATCAGACGATGCGCTCTACTGACAACATACTCTATTGCAGAGCATATATCAGAAAACATCTGCGTTTGTTTTAATAGAGGTACCAAATTGACTTCATCGGTGTTTTTTCGCTTGCAGTATTCCGTGCGACAATTTGCATGATACCCGAAAACATGATAGGGTCCATTTTTTAAATCTTCGCGTAGTTGTTGTGCATTTGAACCTCATTTTGTATTGTTACTTATCGCTGACCGAACGGCGACGCTAAGACGAGGAATATGCTGTTTCAGAATCCGTCGTGTTTCTACTTCGTGTGATGTCTTTGTTGTAATTTTATGTAATTGAGAAGTGTAGCACCTTGTGATATGATTAGCACACTCAAGTTTGATTACGAAACGGCCATAAGATACAAGTTCTATTATTCGTGCATATACACTTGAATCGCCGTCACCTATCACGTACTTGTAACGAACACCATGCTGTGCAACACTACTATCAAAACCATCAACTATAATGTCTTGTTCCATACGTGTAGGGGGTCCACAAAGGTTTTAAAAACACGTGTTTTTTACCACCGAATGTTTTTGAGACGCACATATGCTACAATATTTGTTTCGAATCCCCAAAAATAGCAATTTTCCGGTGTTTTTACCAATTATAACTGCTACTTCAGATAATGAACTATAAGACCATAAGATCGTTTGCTCCCCAAGCAATCATTTTGTTTACCCCAGTTCGTTTATTTCGTGGATGAGAATGTATTTTTAAACATTTCTCACAAGCATCACAAAAGTAATAAAAGCAAGAACTCACTCCTTTTCTAATTTCTTTTTGGTATTTCATTTTTCCCATAGTGCATACCATGTCGTGACGCCCTAAACGTTTACATTCTTCTATAAAATACCCGATGTTCACTATACGGTCACCAAATAATATTGCATTTAAATTCAAATTTATGTCTGCTTCTGTTTCCAGAGGAGGTAAAATTTCATTCGGTAAACTAACGACAAGATAACAGAAATTAATATAAATTATACCTTTACCTAGAAGTAATAGAAATACTTACTTTCGAAAATACTCCACATGTGCGTCCTCTGAAACATTATCACCTTGTTGTATCAATTTAACGACCATTTCCCTCGTTCTTCGCGATCTTTGCGCTTTCGATGCTTTTCCGCGCTTTCTTACAATCGAAGAACTTCGCATTTTATAAAGATATAACAACAAATAATGCAACAGTACAATAACTATTATAACAAACCAAAACAAATAACAACTAACAAATATTACAAATCGCACAATTTCAAATCACTCAATAATGGGATATTTCTATTGCAACAGTAATATCAAACTAAACAAAAACTTTAAATGTTCAGGTATACAGGTAGGGCGAGGGGGTTAGTCAATTACGTATTATTTATTTTATAATTCTTTGTATTATATAATAACCTGAAATGCATTTTAGAACCGACTTATTTATGTCATAATTCGTAAGCTTGTAGCATCGCAATATGGCACAGTATTTTGGATTATTAAAAATAAGTTGGAGTAATTAATGAATGTCAAATTGTGTAATAAAAATTACTAATGTTAATAATTATATCATTATAAGAGTTTCGATATTAATACGGGTAAAAGAAATAGTAACCAAACCATAATAAGACGAAACATTAGAATGATATAATTCTTAATATTAGTAATTTTTATTACATGATAAAGAATGTTTAAAAACATATCAATAAGAATCTTTTAATTTGATTTGTAAATATGGATTCCCTAGAAACACCAGGTATACTAAACAATATAAAGGATTATTGTCAAGTGTCGGTAATCCTCTTAACAGTCTGCACTTTCTTAAGCTTTCATCTTCTTTTTTCGTTTGTTGTTTCTTTCTAAATTTTAATGGATTGATTTACACATTAATATTTTATACATTTTTAAGGACGGTTTTGATCACTGCAACTTTTTTAATGCACCGTCGTATTCGTAATCGCTCATAGCAGGTTATGACAAAATTTGAATTATTTTGATACACAGGGAAAACAGTTATAGTAACATTTCTTTATTAATTACGGATTTTAAAAATTGAATTCAACAATAACCATACTTAATTACCACCAATCATTTTGAAAATCTGTCATACCCTAGCATACATATGTATGTACCTACATTCAGAAGTTCAGCGTTCTACTTCAATAATTGTGCTTAAAAATATCTAAAAACGTAAGTCCGCATCGATTTATCAGATTACTTTTTTTCATCATTCATAACAAAGTAATAGCATTAATATGATTAATTAGTAGTCGAGAAACTTTCTAAATAGTATATGTAAGGAAAAAATGCGTTTTTAAAGTAATATAAAACAGGGTACTCCACAGCCTTGTGCCGATATTCAAGAAAATGAACCTGTTTTGAAACATCACTCAATCGAAGTAATAAAAGCATGGGTTAATAATAAGATAAATCGAAAGAAAACAACAATTAAACGAATATAATTATAAAAATGTTAAAGGATTTTTGTATGATGTAAATTAGGAATAAATAGAATATACGTATAAAACGAAGTTTACATTTAACTGACATTCTCTTCCATACATAATGTTATAAGTGTACTTCACAATGGTAGTAATTAAATGAATAAACGTCTTATGTTCATACATTTTTTTTTCATTTCAAAAGTAGGACACTTATTGAAAGACCCGTGCAGGTAATCCAATTGTGCTTCATGACCTAGTGCATGTTATACATTTGGGTAATTTTGTGCGGAATACGAGAGGACAATCGTATTTGTTAGGTGTTGGTGGATGCATTCATTGCATTCGTTCTAGCGAAACCTGCACCTACTCTAAAATCAACTAAGGCAATTAAAGAGAAACTTGCTAAATGATATGATGACTAGTAATAGTTAAGTGTAGCAGTATAATATGAGGATTGTTAGCGAAAAGTGGCAACACAAGAATATAATTAACACAGTGGGTAAAAAACAGAAACTTCTCATAATGCCAACGTACTTGGCCTCACTGTCAAAAAGCTAACTGTAGTAAGCAAAAAAAGTTGACCAGTTATGTGAAAGTCAGGTGTTGGCTAAAGGAGATAGTCAAAGGACTATGACGGAAAGTCAGGTAATGGCTGAGAAGGTTAATAAAGGACCGGTAGTTGTTTAAACGAGACTTGTAACCATTGAAGTTATAGGGAGTTCAAGATTAGCAATTAGATATAAGTAACGGTGGGGCATTAACAAACCTGGCGAAGTCGGCTCAAAAATAAAACAATACCAAAACTGAAAACGCCATAGTAAGTGTAAGAAGGACGAGTTGTTGTTAAGTGGATAAAAGGTGAGAGAGGCGAGATTTATATACATATGGATTAATTTCATTCACGTTAGTTTTCAAGTTAAAGATGCTTTTAGTCAAACACGTATATACTCTGTATATACTATATACCGTATATAGGTATATACGCGACCCCAAAGTACCCTATACCACTATATATATATATATATATATATATATATATATATATATATATATATATATATATATACAGGGTGCGGCATTAGTGCGTCGAAGTACGATATATTCGTTATTAAAGGAGATATTAAAAAAAGTTATTAACAAAAATTATAGGCAACTTCAAACTTCACATTACAAAATTATTTTCGTATTTACAGGGTGGTACATATTACCAGGGTGAACCAAACATATCTTTTTTTAAATAGGACACCCTATACATTATTTCAAATTTTGATTAAACTCATCTCCTCCATACTTCCAATATAGGGTTTCATTACATTATACAGGGTATTTCAAAAGTTATGGTCAATTGTACGCCAAAATCATTCTCATTTCAACGTCCTGAATATCCAGACAAAACAACCTAACAATAATTTTTTTCGAGCATAACTTTTTGACATTGGTACAGTGTTGCAAGAAAGTGCTGTTTCTTTATTATTGCACCAATTGAATATAGAGCGAACCAAAACTCGAACACATGATTTTGTCAATTTTTTTTAATGAATCACACTGTATTTTATTCTAAAAAGTGAAAATACACTTTATGTTCTTTCATTTTTACTAAGCACTTCCTATAGCTAAAATCGTTAATTTCCGAGATATTTTCAATTTAGTACTAGAAGGAGATTTTCTTAAAAATTTCTATTATAACAAGTTAGCAATGATTAATTTTATAAGAATTTTACCTTAATAACCGATGCTTTTTAATTTTTTATAATAATTTGTCACACTTTCATTTGTTCACGGCTATGGGGAGTGCTTAATAAAAATGAAAAAACATAAACTGTATTTTCACTTTTTAAAATAAAATTCAGGGTGATTCATTTGTTCGAGTTTTGGCTCGCTCTATATTCAATTGGTGCAATAATAAAGAAATAGCACTTTCTCGTAATGTCAATGTCAAAAAGTTATGCCTGGAAAAAATTATTATTGGGTTGTTCTGTCTAGGGTATACAGGATATTGAAATGAGAATGATTTTCGTGTACAATTGACCATAACTTTTGAAATACCCTGTATAACGTAATGAAACCCTATATTGGAAGTATGGGAGCGATGAGCTTAATCTAAATTTGAAATAATATATAGGGTGTCCCATTTAAAACAAAAGTATGTTTGGTTCACCCTGCTAACATGTAACACCCCGTAAATACGAAAATAATTTTATAATGAGAAGTTTGAGGTTGCCTATAATTTTTGTAATTAACTTTTTTGATATCCCCTTTAATAACGGATATATCATACTTCGACGCACTAATGTCGCATCCTGTATATATATATATATATATATATATATATATATATATATATATACATATACCTATTTAAGATTTTGTTTCAGTGATGGTCTTACATTGTGCACATATTAATGTTAGGTCCATTGCATTTAATTTTAGATACAATTGAGCTGACATTATAAATCTCGTATTAACTGGTAACTATGATACAGCGTGGTCGGTGTAATTTTGACACACTTTCACCATGAATAACTTCGGAATGGGAAAAGGTAGAATGGAACGGTTTTCACAGAAGTGGATTTTAGGGAAGTTTTTTTTTGACACTATTGCCATTTCTTGCCATCTTTTTCTATACCAATAATTAAATGGCCGATTTTAAATGGAACATCCTGCATGTTTTGCAATATTAATAAAGTTCAATCTTTTCTAACACTTACAGTTAGTTATCTTCGTCAGTAGTAATATTATCTATTAAAATTGTTAGAGATGTTGAAACAATTTTAATAGATAATATTATTACTGACGAAGATAACTGTAAGTGTTATCGAAACGTTTAGATTGTATAATTTAACATACAAGAATAAAAAACCCAAAAAAGATGTGTTTTATTATGTGTAATAATGGTGAAAGTTTATATTTTCATGTTTCAATCTTTCCCCTTTCAGAAAATATAGCTAAGTTGTCGTTATTACAAAAAATAACGAATTTATAGGCCCTCCATAATAATTGAGTGCATATCAATTAAGAATACTATTTAAATGCTATTTTTTGAAGTCAGTTGTGGAAAGAAAGTTGTTATGTTCCCCAGCCTACATAGAAAATGTTGGAAAGGAAAGGAAATACAAAAGTAGAAGAGATGCACCCTCCGCCGCCATTTTGTTTTTTCTGACGTCACCCTTGGGACACCTTTGGTCACTTTTTTTTATATATGCCCGCGTGGGGATCGTCTGTTTTTCACCTAAGAATAAAAACATTTTATTTAACCTATTATTAATATTTATTAGGAGATCGCATAATTGTTATTAAAATTATTATTACATTTATTTTAATTCCATTTACAGATTGTGACCTAATTTATTTATACATTAGGGGTTGTATTGTAATAAGGGGTCCTAATCTTGTAAGACGAGAATCTGTTCGCGGGCTTCGCCCCTGTCATAAAAACTGTATTCTAATAATGGGGAAGAATTAATAAACAAGACATGTAAAGATGAGAAGTGTTTTCATATTAAAAAAGACGTAATTTAATCTGTGTTTATTATTATTAATATTTATTAGGGTTGTTTTGATTCTTATCAAGGATATAATAACCTAGTCCTTAAACGATTATGTTTTATACAATCTTTAAGGCTACACTTAAGCGCTAGCTCAAGTTATTTCAATATCTGAATAACCACATCGAAATTGTAACCTTCGACATTATACATATAAATGAGTAATTACGTTACATAATTAGTTCGCTTCAAAAATCATGGTTTAAACGATTTTCACCTTGAGAACGTTAAATTATATGCTCAAGGTTTAAGTGGAAAATAAAAATTGCATTAATACGATAAATGGTACACATGTGCATTATAGACTGTTTTTTCATTAAAAGTAAATATTGAAGGTCGATAGTTAAAATTACGCGTACAAGGTTTAAGAGGAAAATAAAGTGCATTAAATGGTTACACACTTGCTCTTGAGAAAGGTCAAGTTGTGAAGCCCTATAACTGTCTGATTGCTTATTGCGAGACATTTGAACTTGTATTCTAATTAGGGTGCCTAATGCTAACTTATAAGAGAGACATGGGGTGTTGCAGCGGGCTTCCGGGTCTTAGCCCCTGGTCCCTTGGTAGGAAATTTGAATTTGTGTTTAAGTCTAAATTATGATTGTTTATTACGAGAAATTTCAACTTGTATTCTAATACGGCCTACTGCTAGCTTATAAGACAGGTGTAAGGCCTAGCAATTTGCTCTCGGGGCTGAGTCCCCTGGCGGGAAATTTAACCTTGTATTCTAATAAGCGGACCTAATTCTAACTAGTAAGACAGGTGTATGGCTTCGCAACTTGCTCTCGGGACTTCACACCATTGGCTGTAAATTTGGATTTGTATTCTAGTAAGGGCTAATGGTAACTTGTAAGACACGTATAGGGTTTCGCAACTTGCTCTCGGACATTCCCCCCTTGTCGTTCCCCACGAGCTAAAATTTTGAATTTGTTAATAGCGCCATCTACTTGTGTATAGACTAGCGAGTGTTTTCTGTAATATAGCTGTCGCCACCTAGCGGTATATTTTAAAGGTACATACACGTCCCTGTAATGATTATGGTGGGAAGTTTGAATTAAGGGGTCTAACACTAGCTTTTAAGGTAAGACGTATGCATCTGGGCCTCAACCAACCGATCAACCTCGTCAAATCAAACAACGGGGCTTTGCGCCTTGTCCTAGCCCGTTGGCTGTAAATTTGAATTTGTATTCTAATAAGTGGTTCTAATTCTAACTTGTAACACAACATAAATCAATAAAGCTTGCCGAAAGTAGGATTTGAACCTACGACTATTCTAATAAGGGGACCTAACGCTAACTTATAAAACAGTTACACTTGCTCCTCGAGAGCAAGTGTGTAACCAATTAATGCAATTTATTTTCCACTTAAACCTTGTACACATAATTTTAACTGTCGACCTTCAATATTTACTTTAGTTAATAACACTGTTAAAGGGAGTACACAATTAGAGTACAACCATTTATCATATTAATGCAATTTTTACTTTCCACTTAAACCTTGAGCATATAATTTAACGTTCTAAAGGTGAAAATCGTTTAAAGCATGATTTGTAAAGCAAACTAATTATGTAACTTAATTACCCATTTATATGTGTAATGTTGATGGTACAATTTCTATCTCGTTATTCAGATATTGAAAAAATTTAAGCTAGCGCTTAAATGCAGTCTTAAAGATTGCATAGAACATAATCGTTTAAGGACTAGGTTTTTATATCCTTGATAAAAATCAGAACAACCCTAGTAAATATAAATAATGATAAACACAGATTAAATAACATCTTTTATTATGAAAACACTTGTCATCTTTACATGCCTTATTTGTTAATTCTTCCCCATTATTAGAATACAATTTTTATGACAAAGGCGAAGCCCGTGAACAGATTCCTGTAACAGCAAGACTAGGACCCTTTACTAGAATACAACCCCCAATGTATAAATAAATTAGGTCGCAATCTGTAGATGGGATTAAAAGAAATGTGATAACAATTTTAATAACAATTATGCAATCTCCTTTGATAATAACGGGTCCTAATAAATATTAATAACAGATTAAATAAAATCTTTTTATTCTCAGGTGAAAAAAATACGATCCACACGTAGGCATATAAAAAAAATGGCGACCAAAAGTGTCCCAAGGGTGACGTCACAAAAAAAACAAAATGGCGGCGGAAGGTGCCTCTCTTCTACTTACACATTTTACAAGAACAAAGCTTACAAAAAATGTTAGTTCTGTAATTAAAATCTTCGAAGTGTAATGGTTATAACATATGTGTGTATACAAAATGTCAACAATTGTGGATATAAGTAAAAATAGTTGGAAATGAAATATCTGTGTTAGCAAATAAAACCGTCAATATCAACAACATTAAAAAGTTCACAGTTAAAACCGATTCCGATAATGTAAAACGTGAAGCGGATTTACTTTATAAGCTTAATATGAATTATCGTTGGTAAATTATCTGTATTATTTCCTGGTTATGATGAGCTTTTCTTAGGGAAGTTGAATATTAACCTACTACAACCCGATAACAATGATTCATCAGCATTTTCAACGTTGTTAGATAGTACGGGCCTAGCGCAAGTACGTAATGAACCAACGCGTGTCGTTAGAAGCACTGCTACATTAATTGATCATGTGATTATTAGTAACGTTGGTATTGTGCCAAATTACATTGTACTTCATACTGCTCAAACAGTCTGATCATCATCTAGAGTGCTGCACAGTAAGTGATATGGAAAATACGTCAGTTAGATGTACTCAAAACTTTCAATGGTTTAGGCTCCATAACTGTTTTATCAACATGTTCCATTCATTGTAGAAATATATATGATTCCACTACGACAGATAGCAAAATAGAATTCATTAATAATGGTTTCAATATATTGCTTGACTTGAATGCTCCATTCTAAAGAGGTAAGATTTTTTGAAAAATTCTACTCCATGGCTTACTCACATTCTTAGATTAATAATGAAGGATCGAAATAAATCTGTGCAAAAATACAGGCGAACAAAGAATCTTCATGATTGGGAACAGAACAAACAGTTTTGTAATATAGGTAATGTAGCAATTCGCAGTGAAAGAATGATTTTTATAACAAACTTTAGCAAAGTGACAGTAAGATAGGTTGGCAGTAAATAAGTCAAATAAATTTAGAAAAAAAAGTAAAGAGGTACAGACACCATCTATGGAATTCCTTTATGAAATAATTATATGACAAGGAGTGAAGGTCAACCAACGTGTAATATAGAGAAAGTATTAATTACTCAATCGTAAAACGATAACTAGCATCCAGTTAAGAATTTATTGATTTCTCTGAACACATCCCCAACAACCTCTGCACACCCAATCTTCATCAAGAGAGTTATCAGAGACAGCATCCGTAATTGCGGAGGTGGTCGAAACCTCACGCCTATTGAAAAACATCGACACTACCCGCAAACCGCTCCCACGGGAAATTGTAAACTAGATCAAAGAGAAAAGACGAATGTATCATCAATTCGTGCGAATTAGGGATTCGGCTTTGAAGACGTGATGCAATCGCCTCAACCCCTTAATCAGGCGAGAAACAAACAAACACACCGAAGACTCCTGGACTCCTGTCACCTCCGTGTTAGATCAGCGAAATGGAAAATTCTAGCAGCAGTTCAATAGACTGGCCCAAAGAAAAGCAACTCCCACATTCCATCTCACAGGTCCACAGGGCTAAATAATCTCCATGATCAAGAGAAGTCCGACTTCTTTGGCCTTCACCTTCAATCCATTTTCCGATACTCCGAAAAGCATCAATCCGACACCCACTCCAAGGAATCCTAGAGAGTCGTCTTGAAGAATTCCGTAACCATAACCTTCCGGAAGTACCCTTATGCCCCCATGACACTCGACCAGGTCAAAACCTACTTCAAAAAAGGATTCAATTCTGCCTATCACATCTAAAACAAATGTTTAGTGCTATCCCACTTCCCGGCGGACTGGAAATTGGTTTCCACCGCAATGATAGCCAAACCGCACTCCAACATTACCACAGCCCCCTTCTATACATCTATTTCCCTCTTAAGATGGCTCCGAAAATGCTATGAAAAGATTCTAGCCAGGCGACCTAGAGACCATGAAAGGACACAGTCAAATCACACTAAGATTACTCACACTAATGCACACAGCACGCTACCCCTAACCAAACAGCTCATACAAATTTAACCTGAACATTATGAGCTATTCAAATAAAATCAAAACATTTGTTTCTTATTTTTTTAAACACTAAAAAACAAAACTCATGATTGTAAACTAAAAAACATAAGTAAATTTAGCACTCGTCAGACCGTATCCGAACAATTAAAAAAAATTAAAAGAAAAAATAATTATTAATCAATAAATTTATAAATTAAGTAATAAATTAATATGCAATTCACGCTAGAATTTGTGACCGGGCACCGCAGACTTCGCCGCTTCTAAGTTAGGACTATCACTTCTTTGCATGCAGTCAATACGAAAAAGCGGTTCCTGTCCAAAAAGAGGGAAGACAGCCAGCCGCTGAAGCCAGGAAACCCGATTAAGAATATGAATAGTAAAGGAACGACCATAATCTAACACTAGATTACGGAACGGGACTAGGACCATCACAGAGAAAGGGACAAGAATACAAAAACTCATCAATAAGGGTATAAGGTAATTTAGTAGTTTCATAGTAAAAAATTGTTTTAATCACTAACAAACGCAACTCCTTTCTGCCGGACATCCGACGCCCAATCCTTTATCCATCGAGGTGTGAGGCTTGACCTCGGTAGGAGCCCATGCTTCGTAGCAACACCATTTTCACTTATCCCCTAACAGCCATGGTAAAAGATGAAAAGCCAGGCCTTTGGGCTAGAGTTACCCTAGTACCTTCCCCACCCCCGAGACCTCAGACACCACCAAAGTTCCGGCAGCCGCTGCACACCCATCCCTTTCCAAATTATTAGAGAGAGTATATTCAATGGCTTCTATTACCTCATCCTATATGCCGCCCACGGCCATACTTGTGTACCCAACCCCAAAATCACCTAAACCTTCCTCGACCACCGCTATTTTTACGAAACCTTCCTCTACTGATTCAACCTCTTCAAAACTTTCCGCTACCGCTCACTACCGTCCCGTCGCGCCCGACCGAGCTGGTAGCGTAGTGGTGACACAACCTGCTTAGCATTCGCGAGGTAATGGGTTCGATTCCCGTTACCGCCTACCTTGTATGAGGTTTTCTCAGGGAGTTTGCCTCATACACATGTAGCGGCATGGTCACTGCGTATATGCACACTATGTGCGGCTACTAAGGCGAATGCTGGGGTAGTATTTCCCCATCAGAACCCTAACTCCGTTCCTTCCGATACTATCCTTACCACACCCATCCTTAATGCCACCATGCATATATACGTATTGTATGTATGTATGCTGGGAATCCATTATTGTGGCTAGAGTTCGGAAAGCTCGAGCAGCCCGTCCTCCCCGTTAAGGAGGGAGTGAAATACGTGGCCTTTTCCTTTTTTTCCATCGCCCGATATTGCATCCGCGTTATTCCTGCCCGCTTTAACGCCCAGAAAAGCTATTTTCAATACCTTGTCTCTCTCTGACCCCCGTGGTTAAATGTGAAGCATCATCACGTTGGAGAGCCTGCACAGACGCTCACGTTGCTAATAGGTCCACGCCCGTTCACGTCTCCTACGAATTCCAAACCCTTATCCTTGTCTACGTCATCCGTGGCGTAGACAAAGTTATCCTTCCTGAACAAGTCCTCGAATCCATTAACCTAGAGCCCTCCAAATTATTTCCAAAACCACAAACGCTCATATCTCTGACATACGCCTTATCACCCCTTCCGGATTCACCCTAAACTTCCTTCTATCCGAAGGTGTCACTCTTGTCAGTGAGGACCTTCCTTGCGAACCCTCCCACAATCCCAACCCAATCCCCAAGTATTGCACTACGTACATGCAAGGAAGGTATACTACCGAAGAATGTCCTACCCGAACCCTCCGCTGCCCAACCAGTAGTGAAAGTCACAAAGCTGCTTCCTGCCCTCGCCTGAATACACCAAAATGTAACAACTACAATTGGAAGGTATTCAGCGAATACCTTCAATAATCTTCCGAAATCCATACTCCCCGCGATGTCGATAACTTCCGTTATCAGGGAAGCAGCCGAAGTCTCAATCCCCAAAAATCAATTGGTATCTCCCGTAAACCTCTCCTAAGATACATTGTCACCTTGATCAAGGGAAACAGGCGAATATATTGCGAATTTCTGAGATCACTAAGATCACTTACAGAAATTGGAAGAAATATTGACACACAATGTAGTCACCAAAAACTCCAATCTGATCCAACCGATCCTCTCAGGGTAACCTAATTTCTAGCGAGAAAGGTAAGGCTGAACACTTATGCCTTCACTTACAATCCAACTTCACTTATTCAAATGAACCCTGGTCCGATAAGGCTTTTAAAAGCGTCTAGACCAAGACCTTGAGGATTTCAGAAACTGTGAATTGTCCGAGATAATCCTACACGAACATGCCCAATTTTTCTGCCCAATCACTCCCATACGAACACTGAACTACTTTCAAAAAGGCAAAATATCCGCACCTGGACAAGACGGACTCAACATACACTACCACCCTCAGCTATCCGGCATTTAATGTCCATTTACAATAAGTCCGCCTCGTTCGTCGAGATCCCCACAAACTGCCCCGAATTGACAAAATAAAATTATAGGTGGAAGGCATGTATACCCCATGCGGCCCGGTGCAATACCACAACCTTTACCATGGGATCCTTAATATTAGTGCTCTAATTTTCTGAGCTCTGTAAGGGCTGCCCGTCACTTTCTCCTTTATTCCTTATGTACTCACCAATATTCACTTGTCAAGCGTAGCGTTTTAACGGGTAAACCCTTAAAATGACGAGTTCTAAAACATATGCTATACCCCAGGTGAGTAGGGCGAGACGCCCATACTCTCACATCGATTCCTCGATCCGTCCCAATGATTCTAGGGGGGGGCAAAGATTCGTCAATACCAAAATCAAGACTAAGAAGAGCAAGATCTGCCAGGAATAAAATTCTGCCCCATTCGGGTGCCTAGGAGGGCAGGACTCAAGCGACCTCGGCCATCGAAAGTACCAACAACCGCATTCATTACAGCAACATACGTGGTATCAGGTCGAATCTTAATGCTGTTCACCAACATCTTGAACAAGTGCAACCGGACATTTTGTTTCTATAAGAAACACAAGTCTCCCCTGGAAGCACTGATTCGCCTGACCTGCAATTTCCCAGATATAACCTCCACTCAAACTTTCGCCTTAAAGGAGGAGTATGTGCGTATACCAAGGACAACGTAGGTTGTAAGAGGATGTCCACTTTGGAAAACAACAAATTTGACGCGATTTAGTTCAAACATTCTGGCCCACAATTTATGAAATTCTACTGTTGTTTGTATAGGTCTCCCAATGATGACTTCCAAGATCTTTTTGGTTACCTTGGTCTGAAAATAAACTACCTCAAATCACAGTTTCCATCTTGCGATATTTCAATTTTGGGAGATTTTAATGCCCACGATTCCAATTGGCTTCATTTTCCATCTACTACTAATCCCGCAGGTCATAGTGCAGAAGCATTTGTTGTATCCTGTGATCTCACACAAATCATTTCCGTACAAACCAGAATCCAACCCTAACCATACTCCACATCTCCTGGACCTATTCCTTACAGCTAACCCACTTGTCTATAAAACAAGAGTCCTTTCCCCACTTGGTCAATCAGACCACTGCCTAATCGAAATAACTTCCTCTGTATCTAATTCCTCTATTGCTCGAAAAACAAATAGAACTATGTGGTCAGCTAACTGTAGCGAACTGTGAGATTTTTTGCAACCTTCCCCTGGCGTGAGTATTGCTCTAAATGGTCCTCCTCTTCAAAAATTGCTCTTTCAATAACTGAAGTTATCCTGATGGGTATGGAGTTATACATTCCCAAAAAACATAATCGTGTAGGTCATGCCCGTTCCCAACCCTGGTTTAATAGGGCTTGCACTGATGCATTATCGCAAAAGCAAAAACTCTATATCAAATGGAAATCAAATAAATCCATCGAAAATCACGCCAACTATATTGCCGCAAGGAATAGTTGCAAAAGCATCATCACCAAGGCCAAAGGATGTTTGAAGAACGTAAATGCAAATAATTAGTCTCATGTCCTTTGGGTAGTCGTAAATTTTGGTCATTAGCTAAATCCACCAGTAAAAACTATAGTACGTATTACTTTCCTCCCATGACGTCTCGCGACGGAGCTGTAGTAACTGATCCTGCTGAAAAAGCCAACCTCTTTGTCGATTACTTTGCATCAAATTTACGTCTCGATAATTCTGGTAAAACTGTTCCGTCGCCCAAATCACCCCATACGCTATGAAACCAATCCACTTTCGTTACAAGCTCCTGGAATCAATTATCATTAAACTTGACCCAAACAAGGCGACTGGTCATGACGGTATTCCAGCTATCGTTCTTAAAAAATGTTACCCCGAGCTAGTACTTGTATTGTCCAAACTCTTTTCGATCTCCATGTCATCTGGAGAGTTTCGCTCATCGTGGAAGTTGGCAAACGTCCAGCCTATTCCTAAAAAGGGCGACAAAACCGATCCCTCAAACTATCGACCAATAGCTATCATTTCCATTCCGGCGAAAATCATGGAGAAAGCCATCAACTACCAACTACTTTCGTTCTTCGAGTCCAATAAACTCTTAAATGACCACCAGTATTGGTTCAATGGGTGATCTTTCATATGTCACCCAACTTTGGAATAACACATTAGAGAGGTCCGGTGAACAGTCGTAGTAGCTTTAGATATTTCACAAGCTTTTGACCAGGTTTGGCATCCAGCTTTCTTGATAAAAGACGTATACGCGTTGTCGTCGATGGTTTCTTTTCGAAAGAAACTACTATTGACGCGGGAGTAACCCAAGGAACAGTGATAGCTCCCATACTTTTCCTGCTGTACATAAATTACCACACTTTCTCAACAACTAATCCGATCCATTGCTATTTCTATGTTAGGGATGTCCGTATCATCGAACCTTTCATGGGTTGACCACATTTTGTCAGCCAGCAAAACAGCTGCCCGTAAACTGGGCTTTCTATACAGATCTAAACAGTACTTCACATCGCAACAACTCCTTTTACTGTATAAGTCTCAAATACGACCTCATCTGGAATACAATTCCCACCTCTGGATCAGTGCTCCCCAATACGCCCTTGATACGGTAAACCGCATCCAAAAAAGAGCTTTCGGGCTTATAAATGACGCGTCTCTGACTTCTGGCCTACAGCCTCTTGAGCATAGAAGAATAGTTTCGGTTCTTTCCTTGTTCTATCGCTATTACCATGGCAAGTGTGCCTCCGAAAAACATTCCTTAATACCTTCGCAGACCGTCTTCGCTAGGAACACTCCGTTTGCCCATTAACACCATAATTACGCACTCAAAATTCCATCGTGTCACACTAAACGGGCTCCATCTACATTTATCCACACGGCGACCAAATTGTGGAATGCACTACCCAGTTTCTGTTTTCCTCCAAACTTTGACTTAAGTCAATTTAAGCTAGCCATTCATAAACATTTCTCGACAACCAAACAATATCCGTAAACCTTCGCAGTGTTCATGAGTACTTTAGCACGTTAGGCAAATCTTAAGCCTGTTCGGGAATACTATAATTTTAAAAAACCCACATCCCATAGACCCATATCCCTCATCAGCTCTCTACGATAATGTTTCGAACAAATTCTAACTCTAAGACTGAAATATTACCGAGAATGGAATAACCTACTATCCGACAGCCAGTTCGGCATTCGACCAAACAGAACATGTCTAGACTCCTCACAGACCCATCGCAAGCCTTCAAACTACGCCTTTGTAACCTCGCCATATTCTTAGACATCAGGTAAGCTCTTAAAAAATCTGGCACGCGGGTCTAATTCACAAAATCCAAGCCTTGGGTATTCCCCCAAATGTAGTAAGCTCTTACTGTCGTAACTAATAAATCGGACTATACTAGTCCAAGTTCCCTCTCAAAGTTTTTCCAAAAAAGCAGGCGTACAGCCTTGGCCCGAGTACTCTATCTTATCTTGCTCACATTTCTAGCTTGACAACTTTCGGAGTATCCCTGGAACAGTTTACTGACCACACCGCCTTCCAGGCAGGCAATAGATCTTGTAAAATTGCCTCAAGCACCACATTGCCGAGCTTCGCCAAATTGGGCCAGTGAATAGGAAGCCTCTGTAAACCTGACCAAGACACAAGCCATCCTATTCCGACACCCCGGCTATACCAAGCTACTCTCAAAAGATAACAACCATTTCCGTGCAAGGAAAAAGATTACCACTTCCAGACGACATTGCCTACTTAGGAATAAGATTTACCAAATCCCTTAACTGGAAAGCCGACTTAAACAAAACACTTAACAAAGTACAAAATCGATCCAACCTGAAGAGCGCCCTCATGGGTCGCATAGGAGTTTGCAATTCAGAAACCCTAAAACATGTAAGACCTACAAACGGCCCGTTATATAATTCCTAGCTCCATTGTACGCTACCCTAAAACCGAAACACCCAAAATCCATAGCCACATGTGAACGTCGAGTCTTAAGGAGGCTACACCGATTACACCATACAACAATCTAACATTATACTTATCACACAACAATTAAAAACATTACAAACAAGTTACACACACCGTAGGATACCCCAAAAACATCCTCCGTACTTCATACACACATCCGATACCTAAGACCACAGAGGAAAAAACCCAAAAACAAATTCAAGCATCCACCAGCTATCCTCGCACAGATCCTCGAAAACCTTCCTGAAAAATTCTCAAACCTTCTAAATGATAATCTCTCTGCCCCAAGATAAAACCAAGGACGATCACCGTCTATGACCCAGAAAAAAAGCGATCGAAAAAATAAACCTCACACACGCGCGCGCGCACACGCACACCTAAACAAAGAAAATAATATAATATTTACCAATAATAATGGTATGTAATTAAAAAAAAGTAATTTTAGTTTAAATACTCAGTCTGATGTGTTGCCAAAAATCCCTTCCTCTCCAACTCAGTGAGGTAAAGAATTGTAAAGAGCTCATAGAAAAAAATGTATGAGACCTAGCTTAATTTAATATCAGAAAGTATTGGCAATGACGTCGATAATTTTACATTGAGTTTTATTGGAGACCGGGTACTAGTTGATACATATGATCAAATTGGTTACTTTAATGATATTAATGTAATTTATTAATTTTAAAATGTTTATACGGTCAATATCATTAGATTTGAAGGTATTGTGGTTTATCGCATTATAGTCACCTTTCATTATAAAATTGGACTATTTTTGCGCGCGATACAAATAAAAATGGGTTAAGTAATGAAATCAATTTTTATACCATTTAAAACCGCATTTACAACGCTCAGTTAGGTTGGGCCTTGGTGCAACAATTCGCAACATACTGATAAAGGTGATATAAAATGTATTATGTTATTTAAAAAAACGATTAAATATTATTAAATTTTTCCGCGTTCTAAGCTTTAAATAATAATTAAAATAATGACTTAACTGTTACATAATCATTGTTCAATGTCAAGTTCATTCTATTCTACTAAAAATAGCAATCAACATCGAGTTATTGTAAAAAAAAACTAGGTATCTGTTATTTTATTTGATTGTCTTTAACATTTTTTCATTTTTAACAGATACTTCGCAATTCGTAATTAGTGGGCGATTCAAGGACAATAGTGGATAATATAAGCACGTACACTCCCATGCTTCAAACAATTTATAAAAATTTAAACTCATAATTACAAATTAATGTACTCTGTGACATAAAATATGCAATACTAAGATGGCGTTGAAATTTTTGGACCAAACTTCCTGCACATGTTCGATGGGCTAAAATTTCAAAGAATTAACTAAAGTGAATAATGGGTCACATTCCAGCTCCTGGAGGAATGGATCAGATATGGGGTTCTATTGCCACTTCACCAACTATATCGCTCGTCATAGGATTGCTATCTGATCCATCATGCGACCATCGTGCATTCCCAATCAAGAATCGGGAATTCGCTCCACTGAATGGACCGAATGCTTATAGCACTTCACCAACATATCCCGATTGCTTACCATTACCATCGATCAAGAATCGTCAACCATCTTGCCATTCCCAATCCAGTCGAAAGGTACACCACACCAAACGTTCGACGACGAGCCGTCAGCGCAAGCACAAGATGTGGTCGATAGGACTGCAAGACAAAAGCTCTAATAATTCGACGGTAAACTGTACGAAGAGTTACAGGACATCCTTCGTTTCCAAACCGTTGATCCTCTATTGATCTTGTACTCGAGAATCGGTCTCTTAATGCCATTAATCGGAGATGGCGGTCCTGAACCACATTCGTCTGTCTTGGCCGTCCACTTGCTCTTCTACGACGTTCTTAACATTCTCTAGACCATGCTTGATAACACCGTACTACAGAGGATTGATTATGGTTAAGACGATTAGCAATTTCTTTGAATGAAATACCACCTTCACGTATGCCAATAATGCGACCTCTGTCTAATTCACTCAGTTTTTCATCATTTTCACGTTGCCGCACTCTAGGCATAATTGCAGCCTAAAAATGCAAAGAAGAACACAAACGCAAAAGAATTGCAACCAAAAACAATACCGAAATCGACTTAATCTCTCAAGAAATACACCCGATAATTTCGATTCTTACAAGTAAAACGTCAATTTTTTTTATGGTTACTGGTTATTTTGAATGAAATTTTAACCAATTACTACATTTGACTAGTTAAACATTTCTACCAAGTTTGGTCCAAAAATTCCAATGCCATCTTTGTGTTACATTTTTTTATGTCACAGAGTATACTTATACTTTTTTAGTTATTTTTAAATAACTTATACAAGTTTATACATATTGATAACAAGTACAGTTATGCCCGTCACAAGTAATGACAGAATTCAAAGGTTTAATTAGAGTGTCGAAACAAATTGATAAAATATGAAAGCGCCATCAAGAGGCCTGCTGTGTTGGTTAACTTATTTAAAGGCCAAGGTTGAAAACCAAATTTTCTTTTACTAAAGATTAGCTACAACTTCCAAATATACACGACATATCCTTTAGAGATTTAGTTAACTGATACCAAATTTAACAGAGAAATATTTTGGTTACTATTTAAATACTGCAAGTTTTATTTTACATAGAAAACAGGATGTGTACGTTTGATCTTGCTTTAATTCTAACTGTATATATTAAATCACTGTAATGCTGTGATGAATAAATATTTAGTCATAAAGCATTTACTTCACAGTCTAGAAAAACACAAAAAACCTAGAGCGAAACGTTAAAATTAATGGATTAATCGATTATTTAATCAATAAATTATTTAATTAACCAATTATTTGATTAATCGACTATTTGACTATCGATAAATCAAAAAATCGATTATTTTCAATACTCGATTATGAATTATTCACAGTTACAAATCGTCCACCCTTAATCCACATTCCATTTTCCGTCCATACAGTGCTAGTTAATGTATTATTGTTCACTATGTTCTTATTACTATTTGCAGTAATACTGATATACACGATTACATGATAATGTAACTTCTACCCAATTAAATTATTATTGCATGCACTAGGTTATTTTCCTCTGGACTGACGTTCTACAATTAGAAAACATTTAATTAATCGATTGTTTCATTAATGGATTCTACGATTAATCGATTACGTGATTAATGGATTATTTGATTTATCAATTATTTGGTTCGTCTATTGTTTGGTTAATCAATTAGTTGATTAATCTATTATAAGTTTTGCTATGAACGAATAAATTCAAAGGTAAATATGTAATTAAAAATTATTATTAATTTTATTAAATACATAAATAAAGTTTACCTCGAGTAGGATTTGAACCTACGACCTGTACTTTGCTTAGAGTACCGCGCTAACCAAATGCGTATCGAGATTCAAGCCCCAATCGATGTAAATTTTGTCTTTATGTACGTATGTAAATTCTAAATACAATGGGATTACAATCAAATTACTTATATTAATGGAATCTGAGCCTGCAATATCGCAAGGATTCACACATACCAAAGCAACTTAGCTAATATTAATTTATTATAAGTTTTGCTATCAACGAATAAGTTCAAAGATAAATATGTAACTAAAAATTATTATTAATTTTGTTAAATACGTAAATAAAAAGTTTACCTCGAGTAGGATTTGAACCTACTCGCGGTACTTTGCTAGAGTACCGCGCTAACCAACTACGCTGTATAGAATTTACATCAGTTCTACATACATAAAGACAATATTTACATCGATTGGGGCTTGAATCTCGATAGCGCAGTTGGTTAGCGCGGTACTCTTACAAAGTAGAGGTCGTAGCTTCAAATCCTACCCGAGGTAAACTTTTTATTTATGTATTTAATAAAATTAATAATAATTTTTAGTTTATTAATCGAGTATTTGATTAATTAATTATGTGATTAATCGGTTATTTGACTATACATTAATAAAAAAATCGGTTATTTTCACTATTTCATTATCGATTGTTATAATCGCCCACCCATAACACCATTACGCCTCCGTTTTATAAGCTGCCGGAACCTACTTCATCTTAGATTTTCTTCTTGAAGTTGTGTGGATGTTTATATATCTCAATATCTTCTCGATGTATACTAACATAATAATGAGTTTGCCTTGATAAAATTTCCATATTACCAAATTCAATATTATGATTTATATTACTTAAGGCAGACTTCTCTGCTTGATTCATTCTAAAAAATCTCGTTATCATTGATATGAAAGCCAGGTTTTTTGTTTCCAATGCGTACTTTTTCACAGGAACAAGATCACTTACACACTCCGGGAGCTAACAATGAACATAAAGCAAGGTTTTACATCAAAATCCAAGGGATTTAGGTCAGGGGACCTTGGTGGCCAGTGAATAGGAGCATCAGCACCTCGACCAATCCAACGATTTGGAAAATGTTCGTTGAACCATCTTCTAGCTCGTCCACTGAAATGAGGTGGAGCACCATCATGCATAAAAACCACATTTCCTCGTAGACCAAGAGGTAAATCTTCTAATAGCGGAAATAAACGATTATCCAAAAATTCATAGTAAACATCACCATTTAAATTTCCATCAAAAATATGGTATGCAAAAAAAAATGAGGCGGTTGCCTATTAAAGCAGTCCATGCATTCAACTTAAAATTATGTTGATCATGCGTTACACGTTCAGCCTTTAGATTTTCTTCTGCCCACAAGTGACTGTTATGATGATTAAACATACTTTGTCTAGTAAAAGTTGATTCATCGGTGTAAAGAATAATTCGTAAAAGTCTCTTCTCAAAAAAAGATCTTCAGGAAATAATTCTTGTACTTGCCTGTAGTGAAACGGGAGCAATAGTTGTTCTTTTAATACACGTTGTACACTAGAAACACTTGCGTTACTTGCCCTTCCCACATTTCTTACACTTATCGTAGGATCCGCAACAACTAGATTTAAAATATGTTCTTCTGTTTGAGGAATTCTTGCCACTCGTGGTCTACCAGAATTTACCTTTTTTGGTTTAAAGGTTCCAGTCTCACGGCACCGACTCACTAAATTCAAAAATGTTTTTGAATCCGGAACACTTCTTGGAAATTTTTCCGCATATCTTCTTTTCGCTGCTTTACCATTTTCATCACATTCCCTAATGTTAACAACATATCGGTATAGTCACTATTAGTGTACATATTCATTTTCAAAGTTTTTAAAAGCGTTATTACTTGTTAAACCAAAATTATCAACAACAATATGTCAAACGAATCTGCCAAACAAAAAAAATCGCGAGTCTGCAGTCTAAGCCTACTTAATTCCAGTAGTTTTTTGAAACACCCAGTATATATATATATACATGTTTTGCCGCATTCACATGGTAGGTTGTATACAAAATTTTTGGATTTCTAATCTTCATTGTGTGGTTCTTTTCTGATTAGTGGTTCTTGTGGATTTGAAGTCACTGCGTATCTTGCAGTTGCTACCATTTGTCCGAGGTATCTGGTATATGATATTATTGCTGTGCATTTAGGTTCTTCCTTTACGGTTATCCTTTCCCTGTTTAGGTTACGTGTTACATCAAGGTGTCTTAACGATCATTTCTTTTTTATCCAGGTTCTATTGTTTCCAGCATATTGTTTCAGTTCTATTGTACTAGTCTCTTACCACACCTATCTTCACACTTTTATGGTGATTGGAATTGAATAAAGGTACCTCCCTGTAAGGGTGGGTTTCCTGTATACACTTGTCGTGAGAATGTTGTCATTCCTGTGTACAAGTACATCCAGGAATAACAGTTTTTTTCCGACTGCGATCCCATTCATGGAGAGTCGCGGCTAATTTGATAATTTAGTAATTCATTCAGCGTATACTTGCCGTGTTTCCAAGCTACGACGGTATCGTCCACGTATTTAAACCATACCCTTAGTTTTCCGTGAAATCGGATATCGCTTGGTCTTCGAAGCCTTTCATGTATATATTGTCACTATAGGTGATAACGGAGAAACTTTCGTCATCCCAACGTCTTTTCTGTAGAATTTGACTTCTACTTGGAAGTACGTTTCTTTTAATGTAAAAAAATAATGCAAAACTTAGATGAATGTGTTTACCGAGAACTACTTGAGCTCGTCTAACGTTTAGTCCTTTTGCAGCCTGTCCTTTATGATATGATGCTCATAATGTCGAAGCTTACGAGTATTTCTTCGTAGTCGGGTTGGAAGTTTCTGGTGGTTTCTACGAAATGCTTTACACGTTCTTGACCATGGAACAAGCGGGTGATGATGCCTAGCAGATAGTGTGGTAATGATCTCAGAGCAACTGCTTCCGTGGATCTTTGGTAGGCCGTACAGAAGCGAAGGTTTGCTGTAGTGAGGAGTGAGTTTCTCTCGTAATTGGAGAACTTCCATTTATGTTTTGCCAGCGTCTGGAAGGTCCGTCTTTCGATTAATGATGTGGGGTCTTGTGGTATTGCATATGGATTTATCGTGTACCACTGTAGAAATGCTAGTGAATTTTTTGGTTCAGTTATTTTTCTTCAAAAGCGTTCTGATGCTTCTCAGCAACGTGTACATCTCTTCCACACACTTTAAAGTCATTTCTGGTTGATTTTCCAGAGAAATATCATTAAGTTAACTAGCGGTACCTTAATGGTACCACTTTGAATGACTTAATTATCAATATGTGAAATAATATTTTGATTGCTTAGACATAGTGAAAAAATTTAAAAATAATTGCACAAGAATCAATTACAAACACAATCGCTAATTAAGCTTAAATTAGTGCACAACTAAAATTTGCTTATCAACAAAACATCTGTGAATCTGTATTGAGTTTTATCCAAAATATTAATTAAGCATAATTTTAAATAATTTAATTAAAATGAACGTTGTCATGGCTTTACCGAGTAATTAACTCTTTTTTTTAATCATTTCATTACGGATGAAAAGAAACATGAATGTGTTTGTTAATTTAAAACATAACTGAAAAACATTGGCTTTGTGCAGAAACTTTCTCACTGAAATTTATAAGATAATCTACAACAGTGTTATAACGATTTAAGATTAGATCCATGTAACTGGCCGCCCGAACATTTAAATTTAGATTTAAAAAGAAAATTGTAAAATTTGAACCTAACTAACCTTTGAAATGTTTCACATTTAACATAAATAAAAGTTTATAATTAAGGATGGTAACAATGTAAGATTTAAAAGATTTAAAGAAATAATATCAGATTATTAAAATTTTACTTATCAATGTCAATGTCGCAACGTATAATAACTAACCATAAATAGAGGGGATTAATTAGGAAGGTTGTGCTACAGGTATAACCCGAATAATACTTAATTATATTAGATTAAATGTGAAAACTTAACTTTGATAACATTGTTATCGTCGTTTGTTGCTGATCTCGGCGTCGAAATCGTTGTTGTTGTTGTCGATGCCGTTGTCGCTGTCTTTGTCATTGTCATTAGTCGTTATCGCCGTTTATAAATTTTTGGACGGGAAAATTTTAAAAATATAAAACACTACAATATTTTATTTGTAGGTATATGTTTTTCATGTATACAGAGTATGTACCATAAATTCAACTTGACAGTCGAAAATTTTTTAAATTATTGAATCAATTATTATACAAAAGGTTATCAAACAAACATTCAAGTCGTGAAATATTTTAAACTAAATCAATCTTGTCGTTGTCACCGTCTTCGTTGTCGTTATACTTCTGGTACCTATCTTTTTGGAAATGAAATAGATGGTACTAGGATATTTTTTATACGTAAAGATTCTAAAGGTATTGAACCAAGCAATGTTATACAAAAGGATTTAGACAAAAATTTATAAATATTAAATTCAGTTGATTTGTCATCGTCGTTGGTGCTGTCTGATGTCGCTGACGTTGTCGCAGTCGTGGTCATTGGCGCTGTGCTCTATTGCTGTCTCTGTCGAAGTCGTTAGCGCTGTCCGCTGTCGCAGTTGTTGTAGCTGTCGTTAGCGTGTTCGCTGTCACTGTCGTTATGGAAGTCTTTACGGGTGTCGTTGTCGTTGACGCTGTCGCTGTCGTTGTCGTAGTCATTGTCGTGGTCGTTGTTGTCATTAATTCTGTCGTCGTTGTCATCTTTTATACATTTTTGGACTTATACATTATGTCTTTCATATACCTATGAAAAGTGTTTAAATAAATAGAACTGTATATTTCGTATATTTCTGAAATTAACTGTTATACAAATAGATTCTGATAAAATTTGTAAATTTTAAATGTTGCTGTCGAACTGGTTGATGCTGTTGTCGTTAGCGCTGTCCGCTGTCCCAGTCGTTGTCGTTGATATTCTCGTTGTTATGGTCGTTGTTATCATTAACCTTGTAGTCATTGTTGTCTTTTATACATTTTTGTACGAGAAGTTTTGTGCCTATAAAAACACTACAATATTTTATTTGTGGGCATATGTTTTCATATATAGAAAGTGTTTAAATAAATTGTACTATGTATTTCGTATATTTCTGAAATTATTGAACGAAATATTGTACAAAATAGAATCAAACAAAAATTCAAGTAGTTAATATTTTACACTCCTCAGTCTTGTCGTTATCATTATACTTGTGGTTCAGATATCTTTGACGTTTGTTTGTACAAATGAAATTGATGTTATCGGGCTAACTGAACCAAGAATTGTTATTAAAAAATATTCAGACAAAATTTGTAAATTTTAAATCTTAAATTTCTACGCTTTGAAGATGTTGTCGTTGTCGTTGTCATTGGCGCTCTCCTCTGTCGCTGTCGTTGTTGAAGTTTTGTCGCTATCGTTGGCGTTGACGTTGCTCTTGTGGGGGTTGTATTGTGGTATTTTATTTGTAGCAATATGTTTTTCATATATTCAAAGTGTTTATTCTAAAATAATTGAACCAGTCATTATAGAACAGAAAATCAAACAAAAAATCGAGTAGTTAATATTTTTAATTCCATCGTCGTCGTTGTCGTTATACTTGTGTTCCGTGTCCTCGACGTTTATTATTCAAATTAAACAAATGTTATTAGGATATTTTTTCGTATATGAATTCTAAGGCTATTGAACCAAGCAGTATTATACAAATAGATTCATCAAATTTATAAATTTTTACGTCCGTCGCGACGGCTTGGTGATAATATTGTTGTCGTAGTCGTTGCCGTTGGAGTTATTCGCTGACGGCGTCGTCGTTATCGCCGTTGTCGTCGTTGTCGTTGTCGTCGTTGTCGTCGTTGTCGCCGTTGTCGTCGTTGTCGTCGTTGTCGTTGTCGTCATTGTCGTCGTCGTCATTGTCGTCGTCGTCGTCGTTGTTGTCATTGCCGTCATTGCCGTCGTTGTCGTCGTTGTCGGCATTGTTGTCGTTGTCTTGGTTGTCGTTGCTGCCGTTGGCGCTGCTGGGTGTCGTTAATGTCACTGTCATTGTCATTGTAGTCGTCGTTGACGCTGTCCTCTGTCGCTGGCCGTGTTGAAATGTCGTTGTCGTTCACGTTGATGTTCCACTTGTGGGGATTGTTTGATGATATTGTTGTCGTCATCGTAGTCGATGCCGTTGGCGTTATTCGCTAACGGCGTCAAAGTGATTGTAGTTATCGCCGTTGTAGTTGTCATCGTTGTTGTCGTTGTCGCCGTTGTCATCGTTATCGTCGTGGTCGTCGTTATTGTCGTTATAATCGTTGTCGTCGTCGTTGTCGTCGTTGTAGTGGTTTTCGTTGTAGTAGTTGTCGTTGTTGCTGCCGTTAGCGCTGCCGGGTTTCGTTAATGTCATTGTCGTTGTCGTTGTAGTGGTTGTCGTTGTTGTTGCCATTGGCGTTGCCGGGTGTTGTTAATGTCATTGTCGTTGTCATTGTAGTCGTTGTCGTTGACGCTGTCCTCTGTCGCTGGCCTTGTTAAAATGTCGTTGTCGTTCACGTTGGCGTTCCTCTTGTGGGGATTGTTTGATTATATTGTCGTCGTCCTAGTCGTTACCGTGGGCATTATTCGCTGACGGCGTCAAAGTAATTGTCTTTATCGCCGTTGTCGTTGTTGTCGTTGTCGTTGTCGTCGTTGTCGTCGTTATCGTTGTTGTCTTTGTTATCGTCGTTATCGTCTTTATCGTCGTTATCGTCGTTGTAGTCGTCGTTGTAGTTGTTGTGGTTGTCGTTGTTGCTGCCGTTGGCGCTGCCGGGTTTGGTTAATATCATTGTCGTTGTCATTGTAGTCGTCGTTAGGGCTATCCGCTGTCGCTGGCCTTGTTGAAATGTTGTCGTTCACGTTGACGTTCCTCTTGTGGAGATTGTTTGATGACATTGTCGTTATAGTCGTTGTCACCGTTGCCGTCGTTGTCGCCTCTGTCGTCGTTGTCGTCGTTATCAAATGAATAAATTTTCAGTTGCATTTTTTAACATACGTTCGCTTGTTAAAAACATTTCAGAATTTAAAGTTTTTTTACAGCAAGAAAATTTTGATGTGGTTGGAATCTGCGAGACATGGTTGACAAATAGTATCAGTACTAATCTGATTAAAATAGATGATTATGAGTTTGTTAGAAGGGACAGAGGTTCGAGAGGTGGAGGCGTAGGCGTCTACATACGTAAGAATTTGAAGTATGGCATAAATAATACAAACGAATCAGAGTTTTTAGAAGAAATTTGGATAAAACTGTACATTAATAAATCAACTTACATTATTGGGACATTATATCGCCCACCTGCTAATAATATCTTAAATTTCATAAACGCTTTGGAAGATTCGATATCTGATTTTTTACCTAATTGCACGGAACTCATATGTGGTGGTGACATAAATATAGATTTATTAGATTTAGGGAACTCGAAATGTAAGTATTTTAACAACAGCATTGATAGTTTTAACTTAAAGCAAATTATTCACACACCGACGCGAATAACCCAAACTTCCATCACTTTGATAGATGCTATATTAATAAGTAATGATAGAGATAAGTACACTTGTGGTACAAACGAAGTATTTAACGTATCCGATCATTTGCTAGTATTTTGCATATTTAAGATGAGCGTATACAAGAATAAACATCCGAAAGTAAAAATCAGAAATTATAAACGGATTGACCTAGACCTTTTATTACATTTCTTAACTATCACACCTGTTCACCATATATATCGCATGAATAGTATTAACGATAAAGTTGATTTTCTTAATACTGTACTGATTAACATCTTTGACACCTTAGCTCCAATTAAAGAAGTACGTACTGTAAAATCGAAACCTCCTTGGCTCACCGATTCTCTAAAGTTACAGATGTCTTTCAGAGATAGAGCTCTAAAGAAATTTAAAATTACCAAATCTCTGAATCACTGGAATTATTATAAATCACTAAAAAATTATACTACTAATGTGATCTGCATAGAAAAACAAATTTACCTTGAATATACCGTAAATAAATACCGGAATAATGGTAAAATGTTATGGAGCAATCTCAATAAGTTAAATATTTATAACAAACCTTCCACACCGGAACTACCTGATAGCTTAAACAAACCAAAGGAAATTAACAATCACTTCACACAATTTCTTAATATGACTACTCCAGATACTGAGTTGTTATTATTTTATAGTAATAATCAGAAAACAACATTCGAATCTTTATTGAAATTCTCTTTGATTGACGAATCTGTTATCCATAAACGTGTATTGAGTATTAAATCGCATGCAATAGGTTCCGATAATATTAGCAGTGACATGATTTTATTGTTGCCCTTATATATTACCTTTTCTTACTCATATTATAAACTCCTGCTTATTAGAGTGTGTATTTACAGACGCCTGGAAAATTTCAAAGGTTATTCCTCTGCCAAAAAAGCATGATATTTCTATGTACAATGACCTTAGACTGATTTCTATTTTACCCGTACTTTCAAAGGTGTTAGAAAAAATAATTGATCAGCAAATTAGGAAACATATTGATAAGTATGCCATTTTGCCAATAAATCAATCCGGATTTCGCTCAGGCTACAGCTGTGCCACTGCCCTACTTTATATTGTAGACGATATACTGCGTGATGTGGACGAAGGAAAAACAACCGCATTAATTCTACTTGATTATTCAAAGGCCTTTGGCACAATTAACCACCAGTTACTTTTTTCAATTTTGCATTTGATAGGTCTATCTCGTTATGCCATAAATTTCATAAAAAGCTACTTTACAAATCATTTTCAGTATGTCCAAACCAACAATGGTCAATCAGTCCTTATGCAAATTTCTAGTGGAGTTCCACAGGGCTCGATCATAGGACATCTACTGTATTGTGTATACAGTTCTAACATAATTAATTATCTACAACGTAGTAAAGCATATCTCTATGTAGATGATACATAGCTGAAATACTCTTACTCACTCCGATCTAGCGTTGGCGAATAATATTATAAATAATGATATACACATAACTTAGAGTGTAAGTCCAGAAAACACAATCTCAGCTTAAATCCTTCTAAATCTACCTTTATTATTTTTGCCAAGTTCAAAGAAAAAATAGAGAATGACTTAAAAATAAGTTAGTGATGTAAATCTTAAATGTTCACAAGTGGTACGAAACTTGGGCTTGAAAATGGAGAATAACCTACGATTTCAAGAACATATTACATAATGTATTAAGAAATCGTACTCTAGCTTAAAAATATTATTTCCTCATCGCCATATACTTTCGCAAGCATTAAAATTACAATTAACAGAGTCACTCGTATTAAGTAATTTTAACTTTTGTGATGTAGTATACGGTCCATGCCTTACAAGTACAGAAAAAAAATCGCATTCAAAGAGTACAAAAATCATGTTTTCGCTTTTTTTATGGCATAAGGAAATATCAACCCATTACTTATAAGTTAAAAGACGCTAATTAGCTAAACATGGATAGCAGAAGGGTATTTCATGCTGCTGTACTTTACCATTCAATTATTTCTAAGGAAGTTCCACCATATTTACCCCAAAAAATCAGATACCGAAGCGACGTTCACAACGTCAACCTTAGATTTAAAGGACTTATTTCGTCTCCATCTTTTCGAACACATATGTTTCATCGAGCAATTAGGTAGCCTTATTTCTTATCTCTTTTAGTTATGTTATAACTTAGGGTTAAAACTTAGATCAGTTATACTGCCTTTTAACCTCTTTTTTCTTGCAATGCTATTTTATAATTTAAGTGCACGTTATCATAAGTATTACTCTCTATTTGTTATTGCAAAAAAAAAAAATAAACATTATAAACATTATCGTCGTTGTCGTCGTCCTTGCCGTTGTCGTAGTAGTGGTTGTCGTTGTTGCTGCCGCTGGCGCTGCCGGGTTTCGTTAATGTCATTGTCGTTGTCGTTGGGGCTGTCCGCTGTCGCTGGCCTTGTTGAAATGCCGTCGTTCACGTTGACGTTCCTCTTGTGGGGATTGTTTGATGACATTGTCGTTGTAGCCGTTGTCATCGTTGTCGTTGTTGTCGTCGTTGTCGTCGTTGTCGTCGTTGTCGTCGTTGTCGTCGTTGTCGTCGTTGTCGTCGTTGTCGTCGTTGTCGTCGTTGTCGTCGTTGTCGTCGTTGTCGTCGTTGTCGTCGTTGTCGTCGTTGTCGTCGTTGTCGTCGTTGTCGTTATTATCGTTGTCGTTGTAGTGGTTGCCGCTGTTGCTGCCGATGGCGCTGCCGGGTGTCGTTAATGTCATTGTCGTTGTCATTGTAGTCGTCGTTGACGCTGTCCTATGTCGCTGGCCTTATTAAAATGTCGTTGTCGTTCACGTTGACGTTCCTCTTGTGGGGATTGCTTGATGATATTGTCGTCGTCGTTGCCGTTGGCGTTATTCGCTGACGGCGTCAAAGTGATTGTCGTTATCGCCGTTGTCGTTGCCATCGTTGTTGTAGTCGCCGTTGTCGTCGTTGTCGTCGTTGTCGTCGTTGTCGTCGTTGTCGTCGTTGTCGTTGTAGTGGTTTTCGTTGTAGTGGTTGTCGTTGCTGTCGTTGGCGCTGCCCGGTGTCGTTAATGTCATTGTCGTTGTCATCGTAGTCGTTGTCGTTGGGTTGTTCGCTGTCGCTGGCCTTGTTGAAATGTCGTTGTCGTTCACGTTGACGTTCCTCTTGTGAAGATTGTTTGATGACATTGTCGTTATAGCCGTTGTCATCGTTGTCGCCGTTGTCGTCGTTGTTGTCGTCGTCCTTGTCATTGTCGTTGTAGCGGTTGTCGTTGTTACTGCCGTTGGCGTTGCCGGGTGTCGTTAATGCCATTGAAGTTGTTGCCGTTGACACTGTCCGCTGTCGCTGGCCTTGTTGAAATGTTGTCGTTGTCGTTCACGTTGACGTTCCTCTTGTGGGGATTGTTTGGTGATATTATTGTCGTCGTAGTCGTTGCCGTTGGCGTTATTTGCTAACGGCGTCAAAGTTATTGTCGTTATCGCAGTTGTCATCGTTGTGGTCGTTATCGTGGTTGTCGTCGTCGTTGTCGTCGTCGTTGTTATTGTAGTGGTTGTCATTGTTGCTGCCGTTGGCGCTGCCGGGTGTCGTTAATGTTATTGTCGTTGTCATTGTAGTCGTTGTCGTCGACGCTGTCCTCTGTCGCTGGCCTTGTTGAAATGTTGTCGTTGTCGTTCACGTTGACGTTCCTCTTAAGGGGATTGTTTGATATCGTTGTTGTCGTCGTAGTCGTTGCCGTTGACGTTATTCGCTGGCGGCGCCAAAGTCATTGTCGTTATCGCCGTTGTCGTTGTCATCGTTGTAGTCGTTGTGGTTGTTATCGTCGCTGTCGTCATTGTGGTTGTTGTCGTCGTTGTCGTCGTCGTTGTTGTCGTCGTTGTCATCGTCGTTGTCGTTGTTACTGCCGTTGGCGCTGCCGGGTGTCGTTAATGCCATTGTAGTTGTTGCCGTTGACACTGTCGCTGTCGCTGGCCTTGTTGAAATGTTGTCGTTGTCGTTCACGTTGACGTTCCTCTTGTGGGGATTGTTTGGTGATATTATTGTCGTCGTAGTCGTTGCCGTTGGCGTTATTTGCTAACGGTGTCAAAGTTATTGTCGTTATCGCAGTTGTCATCGTTGTGGTCGTTATCGTGGTTGTCGTCGTCGTTGTTATTGTAGTGGTTGTCATTGTTGCTGCCGTTGGCGCTGCCGGGTGTCGTTAATGTTATTGTCGTTGTCATTGTAGTCGTTGTCGTCGACGCTGTCCTCTGTCGCTGGCCTTGTTGAAATGTTGTCGTTGTCGTTCACGTTGACGTTCCTCTTAAGGGGATTGTTTGATATCGTTGTTGTCGTCGTAGTCGTTGCCGTTGACGTTATTCGCTGGCGGCGCCAAAGTCATTGTCGTTATCGCCGTTGTCGTTGTCATCGTTGTAGTCGTTGTGGTTGTTATCGTCGCTGTCGTCATTGTGGTTGTTGTCGTCGTTGTCGTCGTCGTTGTTGTCGTCGTTGTCATCGTCGTTGTCGTTGTTGGTGCCGTTGGCGCTGCCGGGTGTCGTTAATGTCATTGTAGCCGCTGTCTTCGTTTTCGTCGTCGGCGTCGTTGTCGTTCTCGTTGTAGTGGTTGTCGTTGTTGCTGCCGTTGCGCTGCTGGGTGTCGTTAATGTCATTGTCGTTGTCATTGTAGTCGTTGTCGTTGGCGCTGTCCACTGTCGCTGGCCTTGTTGAAATGTTGTCGTTGTCGTTCACGTTGACGTTCCTCTTGTAGGGATTGTTTGATGCTATTGTTGTCGTAGTCGTTGCCGTTAGCGTTATTCGCTGATGGCGTCAAAGTCATTGTCGTTATCGCCGTTGTCGTCGTCATCTTTGTCGCCATTGTCGTCGTTATCTTTGTCGTCATTGTCGTCGTCGTTGCCGTTGTAATGGTTGTCGTTGTTGCTGCCGTTGGCGCTACCGAGTGTCGTCATTAATGTCATTGTCGTTGTCATTGTAGTCGTTGTCGTTGGCGCTGTCCGCTGTCGCTGGCCTTGTTGAAATGTTGTCTTGTCGTTCACGTTGACGTTCCTTTTGTGGAGATTGTTGTCGTTTACATATATTTTCTGTAGCAATATGTTTTCACACACACACACACACACAACTATATATATATATATATATATATATATATATATATATATATATATATATATAGTGTTTAAATAAATAGAGCTTGATAGCTGAATTATTCTGAAATTATTGAATCCTTATATAAAATAAAATCAAACAAAAATTCAAGTAGTTAATATTTTAAATATCGGTCTTGTCACCGTGTCCTCGACGTTTATTATTCAAATTAAATAGATGTTATTAGGATATTGTTTTTGTATATCGTCGAAGTAATTGTTGTTGTCATTACACTTGTGGTCGTTGTTAACGTTTATATATTTTTGGACGAGAAATTTAGTAAATATAAAAACACTACAATATTTTATTTATAGCAATATGTTTTTCATACACACTAAGTGTTTAAATAAATTGAGCTTCTCACTCGAATATGTATGAAATTAAACCAATTATTATACAAAAGGAAATAAAACAAAAATTCAAGTAGTTACTATTCTAATTCCAAGAGTGGCCGTTACCGTCGTTATTGCTATACCTGTTGTTTGTACCCTGGATGTTTATTTTTGCAAATTAAATAGATGTTATTAGGATATTTTTTTATATATAGATTCTAAAGCTATTGAACTAATCACTGTTCTGACAAAAATTTATATATTTTAAATTCCGCCACTTTGACGTCGTTTTGGTTGTCACTGTCTTTGTCGGTATCGTTATTGGTGCTGTCGTCTACATTTATAAATTTGTTCAAATCCAGATTTCATTTGATTTTTATTAACGTAAGCTGTTTTTCAAATTGAAATTGTTATTTTATATAGCTTCAGAGCAGAATACATATTTAAGTTCGAAAATGCATTACTTTAGATTGTTTTAGTTTATTGACTTTTTTTGGTAAATTATGACAAATGTCCAATACCAATTCTTCAATCCAACTTTGCTTAAACAAGTATTTCAGAAACAGTTTGATTTCGTTCTAATAAGTAATCCTAAATTAGTTTAGGAAAAGTCAGAATGTATCAATTGTGAATCCCAATAGAAACAATGTTAATTGTGCATTGTTGAATTTGAAGAATTAGTTTAAATGTTTTATTGTTCCCCAATAATCATTGAATACATTTCCATTTGTTCAGTGTAACTAATTAAATATACGAATTAGTATAATCAGAAAAATTGAATCTTCTAGTTTCAATCTTAATTTGATGAATGGTATATAAGGTACAGTAAGCTAATTCCAATTTTGAATAAGATTAAGATAAGCATAAGTCAAATCACTTTTACACTACAATGGCAATTGTTGAGTGGGAGATTATGATGAGGGGAACAGGTGAAGACAAATACATTATTTCATTGGCTGATAAGGTACAATGCAATTAATTATGTTGTAGATAATGCACATAAAACGTGCATATACAAAGAAAGTGTTTAGATTGCAATTACAATGCATAAACGTGTGACGTAGTTAGGTATTATAAAAGGTTATCTAATACTGCATTCACTAAGTTAGTAGCAAAATATTATTGTTATCACTGAAATTTAACTAGCGTTACATAAATACATCATCACTCATATATGGTTTTCATAATAACTGTCGTTAATGTTAATTGCATATCAAACAATTACTTCCGTTTACAAGTTTAATGATTCTAAATTTTTTCTAAATAAATCTTAATTTCCAATTTTTCTGCAAGGAAATTGCAAACGTTTTCCATTATAATTATATGACGCAATTAAGGTTATGCATTCAACATAAATTAGTTCCTGTGGTGCTTGGAATAGTTTAAAAAATCCTTATCACTTTGTTAGCACTTTACATTATTACATGATAACCGAGATGTGACATATTATTAATCCTTTAACCTTTTAATTTTTATTTTGACGTGTACATTCCAGTCTTTCCTTAAAAGGATTAGATTAAATTTAATGCTTGTTAATAATTAAAATGAAAGTTAGACGTGAATGTTAAATTTATAAAATAAGCAAACTAAAAACGCAAGCAAAAGGCGTAAAATAAAAATTGAGACTTACGGCAACGTCTGGATGTAATAAATTCATAAAATCGGCTGCAATTTTCCATTTATGCACGCTAAACCATGATGTTCCCGTATATGTATCACCGGCATTTAAATACAAAACGGGGGGCCCAGATCCATCCGCTGCTGCCTTTCTTGCTTCTCGTATTACATGTAAAACTCTTGCAAATCCACCATAACAATTTGATTTATCCTTACAAGTTCCACTTGTTTTTGAAACTTCTTCGAAACGTGAGTGCATATCGTTATTATGTAAAATTAATAACTTCAAATTTTCACATGCACAACCTTTTAAATTTATAAAAAGAATTAATAGTAAACCGTAAATTACTAATTTCATTTTTAATTTTGATTAGTTTAATGACTGACACGTTAACTTGAGAGAGTTAAAATCAAGACTAAGCGGTGCCGCAAGCGAATGCTGATCTAAAGCTACTGTTGTGAGCAAATGTTTGATAACTCCATGCTGAATAAATTATTGTCCAAAAATATTTACGATCAAATCTATAATGTAAATATAAATTTAGATAAAATTTTGAGTCATTATTGTTCCTAATTATCATATTTACCAAATTACAGTTAGTGATCACATCAGAGGGTCAACAGGGGATAGATCATTTATGATGAACTAGACTGAAAAAATTATGAAATTGCACTTAATCGCGTCATTATATATTTAAAGAGGTTCATTTCATTTTAGAGTGCATACACGTGCACTCTAAAAATAATAAAACCGTATTTAGGATGCAAACGGAAAATGTGCAACAAACACTTCCTGTATTTTAAAGATCAAACGACAATGAAAGCCATGTTTTATAACCAGACGTCATTTAACAGGTAGTACTGGATGTATTACATAAACCTGTACTAATTTTTCTTCTCGTAATGCCATGACATAAAGGCATATGATTCACGAATTAAAAAAAAACTGGCACCTCTTTTTTTAATTTATTCATTAATTCTCTTAATAACTTGCCAAATCTTTTACATTACTTTAAGGTTGTAGTAAATTGTGAAGTTTGCCATCAGAGAGCTGATAAACGACCTAATAACCTTACAGACCATCCGGAATGTATGGCTTGCGAGCTAAAACCATAATAGATACCTGCTCTACAACTTCCTAAAAGTTCAAACCAGTGCACAACACAATTATTGCTAAACGAAATAAATTTTTTTTCTCATCATTTAACTTCCAACCATTTGGCACGGTGCAATAAATTTGTGAATTGTTACAAAAACTATGTTACTATAAACCCAAAATAAATTTTAGTTTCATTGAATTAGCTAAAATTTTCCGTGACTTGTTTCTTTGATTAGATGACATTTTTATTTTGGTACAAAGAATATTTATTAACAAAGCTATATTACACAATGCCATTTCATTAGCTTGTGACAGATACAAATTATTTTGTTTTAACATTAGTTAAAGCTTTTAATCTGTTGTTCGTTAAATACTTTAATTCCAAAACATTTTTTAAAGCAGTGAAGTTTTCTTCAAACAAATTTATTAAACGGAGCAATAAATTTCGCAGGTCCTGAGGAAAATGTAAAGTATTTCAAAATAATGGAATTATGGAAAAATTATAATTTAAATAATCTGATGTGGCCAGCACATTATTATTTCTTTTACCTGTAACGTGATATCGTAACAATTAGGTGGTTAATAGAGCCTTATATTAAATATACAAAACCCACGAAATGAATTTTAAACTGTTCTACACGTGTGCCAATTTTTATATTGTAAAAATGTACTACCTAGCTAATTTTTTTTATTTATTACACGTCTTTCTCTTTACATAATATAGTGCTTATAACCTTTAGTTTAACGTACGTTTCAGTAAAAATAAATATTATTTAAAATTAATTAGTCAAATCAAGATGTATCATAAAGCTGGAGAGTTTTTTTATTTTTTAGGGCTTGGTTATTACCAAACAAGAATCTTTCATTATGAAAACATAAAAAATGTAACTACCCTTAATACAAGGCTTTCTTCTACCCACAACAAGTACTTTAACATATTTTATTAGGTACATTTATTTGTAAATGAATTTTCAACACACTGATGTCTGAGGTCGCTTGAGCCCTGTCGTCCCGGATATCCAAACGGGACAGGATTTTACTGGCATTAATTAACCTAAAAACCACAGTGAACTTTTTTCTTAATTTTGGACTTTAAATCCGACAGGAAGACAGTGTGGGCGACTGGCAAGATAGAACGTGAATAGAGTAAGGATAAGGAAAATGGTGACCGGCAGCCCCTACCGAGCTTAAGCCGATATTAAGGAGCCCATGGTAAGGGTGGTGGTACCTCCCTGGTTGGCATGAAGTACACATGCCTTTCTTCTTAACTGAAACGTTGTAAACTGAAGCAGAGCAGGTATACTGCATCACGGCATGATACTGTGGAGAGGTGCCCGCTCCTCCACATGCGCTTTAACGGTAAGCACCACGCTTCCCCCTGGCCAAACTCAGGTTTCCCTTTCGCATTCCCTTCAACACATAAAACTGCGAATCGAGTTTGGGACTAAGGCATTTTTTCAAGAAGTTGCTTTCCTCGCAGTACAAGAGGCCACCGACCGCAACCTGTACAATGGTTCGTAGACACGCCCTGCTAGCATGTATGCTTTTGAAGGCGTATATCGTGGGATGAGTGGAGAGAAAGCGAAATGGTCTCAGTTTTCGCTGGTAGTCTGAAGAGTCTAAGGGCTAGAGCGTGAGTGACCCAACAGGAAAGAGTTACAGGAATAGAGGAAATATATTTTAAAAGTAACACTAAATACAGAGTATCCTTAAAACAGGTTGCATATACAGACACGCTGACACAAACACACAGACACTCAGACACACAGACATACAGACACACAGACACACAGACACACAGACACACAGGCACACAGACACAAAGACACAAAGACACAGAGACACACAGACACACAGACACACAGACACACAGACACACAGACACACAGACACACAGACACACAGACACACAGACACACAGACACACAGACACACAGACACACAGACACACAGACACACAGACACACAGACATACAGACACACAGACACACAGGCACACAAACACACAGACACACAGACACACAGACACAAAGACACAGACACAGGGACACAGGGACACACGGACACACAGACACACAGACACACAGACACACAGACACACAGACACACATACACACAGACACACAGACACAGAGACACACAGACACAGACACACAGACACACAGACACACAGACACACAGACACACAGACACACAGACACACAGACACACAGGCACACATACACCGGCACACAGACATGCGTGTGTCTGCTGTGTATGCGTGTGTGTGTGTGTGTGTGTGTGTGTGTGTGTGTGTGTGTGTGTGTGTGTGTGTGTGTGTGTGTGTGTGTGTGTGTGTGTGTGTGTGTGTGTGTGTGTGTGTGTGTGTGTGTGTGTGTGTGTGTGTGTGTGTTTGTGTATGTAGTACACACACGATATCTCTAGAACAACAAACCGACCCATACTTAGTACTTCTTATTTAAACTTAATTTTTCCTGAAGCTAATTAGAATTAGGGAGATATCCGGCGGAGGAGAGTAGATTGTATTAGTCGTAGTTTTTTGATTTGTTAGATTTCTGAGACATCTGCATATTTGAAATATTTAAAAATATCTACATATCGCATATGTTGCATACAGTTTATGTGATTATTTGATACGCCGGGTAATTTGGCGCCGAAAAAAATTCCTAAGGTGGAATATTTTGAATATCCGGAATAACTATCAACTGTATGAGAAAATGGGTAATCATATTTTTTAAACAAAGTTTAATTTTACATACATTTTCTTTATAAAGTTTTTTAATTCGAAACCAAATAAACCTTAAAAATTAATTAAATATGATTTAATGTGTTTTATAATGTATTAACATACAAGTATCATATTGTTAGAATTACCGGGCGAGTGCAAGTTTTTAACACGAAACGCGAAGCATCGAGTGTTCCATTGCACGAGCATCGCAATACACATTATGAAACATGTGTCTTATACATTTGCTTCTAATTCTGATTGTTACAAAACAATTTTAGAAATTGCAATTTGCTAATTTGCATTATTGTCAGATTAAATTTTTGTATGTTGGCTACACTCATAGTGAACGGACATTTAGAAATTGTCAATTTTTCGCACAATCTGAGCGCATAACTTAGAGGTTAGGGCTAACAGCTGCCTAGAAAATCTCCAAATCCAGGGTAGCAGATGCCATAAATCGAAATGCGCCAAAAACTGTAAAAAAAGTTTGCGTTATACTTTATTATCGTTCTGTTTTCACCTCAAAACAGATCGATAATGTAAACTTTATGATACAGAATTAGACAAACAGTATTATGGATACTTTTATAGAAGGGCTGGCTATGTAGTTTTTTTTAAGTTACTATGAAGATGTCTATTTACATCTGTCTGACATAAAGATTTAAACGTCCATCTGACATAAATTGTTGTTTTTGTTTTTACAATGTTGCCTATTTTCGTTATGAACGTACTAAAAAGATATTTAAAAAAAATTTTAAACTCGGAAGATACTAACCATCATTGTGTGATGGCCTGGATATTTAGAATATTGCGAATGATTGTATACGCCTCGATAATCGGAGCTCTCATTTGGGATTAGTGTAAGACTTTATAATAGAGACCCCAACATTGTTCACCACGTTTCGACAAGCTTGGAGCTAGATCTTGACGCTGAGGTGTAGTGATTATTATCAAGGAGGAATAGAATGGGTACCAATACGAACCCATAAAGTACTCAACCATAAATTTTAGTTGGGACAGATGGTTTTCTGTCCATTATTACTTAAATACTCTAAATTACAAACAAAAAATCTGCGTTACAGAATTTTGGTAGTGGACGATAGACCCATTGCTGATTGCCATCTTTAGATATATCAAGGGTAATAATACTAAATTCCTCGTGAAATTTGATGGACTAGTTCGAAATATAGAGGATGTAGGTAAGATGACCATAATTTTACCTTGTCGTTAACAGTGGAAGATTAAGTGTAGAATTAAAAAGAAGGTGGCAATAAATTTTGCTTTAGAGGTGGACGTTCCGTCATCAGTCGTTGACGAAAGGAGAAATTTCTTGGTCAAAATATTGGCAAAAGACCAGAATGATTTGTTGCGAATAGGTAAATGAACAGTTCTAAATGGAGCGGATTGCGCAATAAGTGAACTTAGTGATTGTTTTGTGCTGTGTTTCAATCAGCAATATCTTGCCTATGGTTCTTTAAATTAGAAAATCGTACAGGTACTATGTTCTTGCGAACATTTGTTTAAATTTCCTCATGATGGAGGCATCCGTAACACTAAACTTGGGTTGAAACAACGTGTAAGTGTTAGAGGTAAAGGAAGTGATACACAGAGCTTAATTAACCAATATTTGCGAAGAAGATTTCGTACTTTGATGTTGGTACACCCCTAGTACTCGAAGTTTCGAACGGATCGGTATTTTACTTCCTGACCTTTTTAACTGGGAAGGTTTCATAGTAGTCTTCGCTCGAGATAACGTACTACGCGCACATAAAGTTAAGACAGCCATTGCAGCACGATCGTTTGAAACCATAATTTGGTGCTAACTAGGTGCTAATTTTTTACGAGGAATATTTGATGCGCTTATCATTAACAAAAAATTGATGGCTGCATCTGCTTTACATAAAGTTAGCACAGCTATATCAATATTATTTACGTGTCATAAGTTTGGGTTAATTTTATGATACTTTGGCACATACACAACTTGGTGCCATTTTGCTACCCCAAAATAAAAGTTGTTCGTATTCTTACTAAAATTTTTGTGCTAGAACATAATGGAAATCATGAAAACCTTATAACAAAACGTTTCAGGATGATTGATATGCTATAATTTGGTCCTAATGTAATGGCTACTTTGTTCCCCGAAAACGAAATATCTTGTTCCTGCTTTTCATAAAAGGTTTGGGTTAAAACGTTATGAAAACTATGAAAACCTTATAACAAAACATGGTATCAGGATGGTTGGTATACCATAATTTGGTGATAATTTTGTGATACTTTGTTATTCTAAAATGAAAGTTGTTGCACGTATACTTCATACTATTTTGGGCTAAAACATTATGGAATTGATGAAAATATTACAACAAATTATGGTATCTGAATGGTTAATATATTATAATTTGGTGCTAGTTTGGTACTAGTTGGTTTTCTTAAAACATAATTTGTTGCTGGCATTTTTCATAACATTTTTAGACTAAAACGTCACGAAAATCACGAAACGTATCAGCCTAACAAAATGCGAGTAAGAATTTTTATTTTGGGGCATATCAATAGTCTTGATACCATGCATTGTTATAAGTTTTATGTGATTTTAACTAGATGTTAGCCAAAAATTTTTAGGAAGAATACGAGTAATGATTTTTATTTTAGGGTACCAATGTAGTTCCAAATTAGCTCTAAATCATACTGTATCAATCATCCTGATACCATGCTTTGTTATAAGGTTTTCGAAATTTCCAAGATATTTTAAGCCCAAACAGTTTATGAAAAATAATGGCACAAGCTCTATTTTAGGGCAACAAAGTGATCACCATAATTTTAGACCAAAAATTTTACAAAAAATGCCACCATTAAGTTACATTTTGCATTTAAAAGATCGCACCAAATTATGGTATATCAAACATCGTGATACTATGCCTTGTTGTAAGGGTTTCGTGATTTCTATAACGTTTTATAAAAAATGTAAGCAACAAATTTTATTTAAGTGTAATAGCATCAAATTAGCACCAAATTATAATATAGCAACCATTCTGATACCATGACTTGTAAAGTTTTCTAAAATTTCATTTTAGGATAACAAAGTAGAACCAAGTCAGCACCAAATTTTGCTATTCTATAACGTTTTAGCCCAAACATTTTATGAACAATACGCGCAGCAAATTTTATTTCAGGGTAACTAAGTAGCACCAGATTAGCACAAAATTGCGATATATCAAACATTCTGATACCAAACGTATGTCATAGGTTTATATGGTTTTCCTACCCTTTTAACCTAAAAAATTTGCAAATTATACGAGCAACAAATTTCATTTTATGGCAACCAAGTAGAACCAAACTAGCACCATAGAGTTTTAGTGCTAAAATTTTATGAAAAATACCAGCGACAAATTTTATTTCAGGATAACAAAGTAGCATCAAATTGGCACAAAACATCAATCTTCCTGATGCCATGCTTATGATGTTTTCGTGACTTCCATTATGTTTTCGCCCAAAAATTGCATGAAAAATCCGGGAACCAAAATTTTATTTTGGTGTAGTAAAATGACACCAAATTAGCACCAAACTGTAATTTATATTAATCATCCTGAAAGCATTCTTCATTATAAGGTTTTCGTGATTTTCATAAAGTTTGGGGACAAAAATGTTATAAAAATTACGAGCAGCAAATTTTAGTTTAGGGTAGCAAAGTAGCGCCAAATTAGCACAAATTACGACACATAAATGATTTCGAAACAATTGTTAAATAAGTACTTGTACATTGACTGTGTGACAGGCGCATGAAATTTTTTTGTGGTAACAAATTAGCACCAAATTATGGTATACGTTTTAAGCGATTGTGCTGCAATGACAGTGCTAACTTTAGATGCATTTATTCTACGCTCCGTACTTTCCTAAAAATAAGAATACGGCAATTTAGTTCACAAACGATAGGAGTAGATTAGCTTTTTTTTTCATGATCAACAAATAATTGCAACTAAAGCTGCCTACATATTATTGAGAAGAATTTCACATTACATATTATTGAGAAGAATTTCACATTAGGTATAGGTGAAGGAAACAAAATTAGTTCATGGTTCAACGTCTGTACTTAAACCGCTTCCTATAATGGCTATCGCGCTTATTATTCAACAAAAAAATCCGAGAGTATTGTTTAATTACACAACAATAATTAGGTCACTTAGCGTTTGTATTTCAATTGCGATACCACGCCAACATGTGCTTGTTTTAATTATCGTTTTGCACATCGTAAAAATCAGTTTCCTAATTCATTAATAACAATAAGTGTTA
Organism: Vesta saturnalis; assembly: GCA_036346205.1. Lineage (NCBI taxonomy): Eukaryota > Metazoa > Arthropoda > Insecta > Coleoptera > Lampyridae > Vesta > Vesta saturnalis. The sequence continues at coordinate 7,324,114 of JARFJB010001166.1, forward strand.
CGTTGTTTACACTATACTTATCGCATTTCACTGAAAAGGAAAACAAAAGGAAAGTAGAACCTAAATTAAATTAATGAAGAGTCTTAGTGCGTTACCCTATTATTTTGGTGATGAAATCATTTGCGTAATTTTGCAGTATACTTCAAGAATCTGTTGAATCTATTGTAAAAATTGTACCCCTATTTATATACAGCAAACTATCAAATCAATCAAAATACTTCTAAAGGATTGAAGGAACATTGTTCACACCTGATAATAGCTATTTTAGGCGCATTATTTCATGCTTAAGAAAATTACTTAGTGCACTTTCTCCGTCCGTCTGTCTGCTTGAATCAATTGAGTGGGTTTTGAACTACTGCCCTGGGAACCGTTGCATACAGTTGAAGCTGTTTGCAATGGATAACATAACCTAATGCTGTACCAAACGCATTTGAAATCTTTGTATCGACAGTGACTGGGCGGAGGAAAGAGTTATTTATTACGCTTTGTCCGTCTATCTATCTATTTGTATCAATTGAGTGTAAATAATCGTATATGTACCAAACGCATTCGAAATCTTTGTATCGACAGGGGTGGACAGAGGAAAGACCGTGGAGTCCCCTCACAGCAAGGAGTCGTAGAAAGGGATGAAAGTGTCTGAACATGAAGTCCCTATTTATCCTCCATGCTTTCTTATGCAACACAAAGTTGTGATCACTAAACAAATTCTCTGATTTCGTTAACTAACCGAAGCAGCTAATTTATAAGTTAACCAATTTAATATACGACATACAAAGGAAAACGAATTTTACGTAACACGACTGGGTTCGGCAGATGGGCTTCGCTCGTCATTTAAACGTGCAGTTTGGTCAATTAAAGTTTCACATTTTCAGTTTTATTGGAGACCCTTATTTCATATTATTTATTTTCTTGGTTTTATTGACTTCCTCTTCAGTTGTCACCTACTGCAGTAGGACCCGTCTCTCTCCCATCTCCTTATTCCAGCCATATTTGAATTCTTTATATTAGTATATGTCTTTTCGCAAAACCTGAACTGGTTCCGTTTATTTAAGGATTTACCTTCAGTTGCCAAGCCATGGGTATAGCATTTTCTTAGTCCGCCATATCCTTTAACGTAGCTTTCCAGTCCAAGTAACACAGTGAGAAGGTATGCCCACATACTCCTCCTTCCATGATTCCATGATTTCATATTAGTTGAGTTGATCAGCCGACCAACTAACTAATATGAAACCACAGTTACAAAACACTTATAATACAGAATTAGTAACTTGGTACGGCCCCGAAGCCAAACAACTTTTCTGAAAGCTTGAAACATCAATGAACAAGCTAGCGTTAGAGGATAACCACCTAGCCTTCCTCTGCAAAGCCCGTGATAACAACGTCATACCCACCGGGCATCAAAACTCCGATACATGGCCGGAAAATATCACTAATCGCAAAAAGAGATAAAACGAAGCGTTAGTCAGAGAACGAATCAGACATCACCGTTTCAGAAAGTACCAGCTCGAACACCAATCGAACAAGATTAGAGAAATCATTCGAAATCGAGTGAACGAACAAGACTTTGGTAGGATAAATACGGCTACTAGAAGTAAATATTCGAAGATCAAGGCAATTCACAAGGAAATTCACCAGAAGAAACTCGAAGAGCTAATGAAGGAGAAGAAAGAACCAACCAACGTCAATCGAAAAAACACTGTCATAAACATCTCAAAACGAGAACAAAATGCAGGTTCTGGACAAAGGCTTGAACTATGCGATAACACCGAGGTATATTCCGAAAGTAGATTCAATAACCGCAGTCCAAGAAACAGCTATAAAATTAGATCCTGAAGAAGCCGAAGAATACAGAAGTAAGGTTAGATCAGTCCTAGACTCATCTAGACGAACTAAACCTAACCTCTCTAACCTAGAAAGGAGAGCGGTCTTTCCCTTTAAGAGTGACCCAACGATCAAAATTCTCCCGGTAGACAAAGGAAAACCGACTGTGGTAATGGATATGGACACTTACAACAGTAAGATCCAAGAACTACTAGACGAGGGAGAGTACAAACAAATATCAAAAGACCCCACACCATCAATCGAAAAACGGATACACCTGACGCTGGAAAAACATAAGGGGGAGTTCTCCGATTACCAGAGAACTAGACTTACCCCACACTACAGCAAACCTCCGCATCTGTACGGCCTACCAAAGATTCATAAGCAAGGAATTCGTCTGAGACCAATTGTGAGCTCGAGAAATTCAGTTTGTCACCCATTAGCTAGGTATCGTCACACCTTTATCGGGAAAAAGCGAGTCTATGGTCAAGAATACGCAGCACTTCGTGGAAACCATCAGAAACTTCCAACCAAACCACGAAGAAATACTGGTAAGCTTCGACATTGTGAGTCTATTCACAAATGTACCTACCGATAAGGCACTAACTATCATAAGGGGCAAGCTGGAAAGGGATGAAACGTTAAACGAACGCACGCAACTCTCGGTAAACACAATAATGGAATTTCTGAAAATATATATTAGAATACATATTTCTAGGTAGAAGACAAATTCTACCAACAAGAGTTTGGGATGGCGATGGATTCCCCACTATTGCCCATAGTGAGCTATATATATATATATATATATATATATATATATATATATATATATATATATATATATATATATATATATATATATATATATATATATATATATATATATAGAAGGCTTAGATACGTGGACAATACTTTCGTAGTTTGGCAACACGTCAAGCATAAGCTAGATGAACTCCTAGATCATCTAAATAGCGCACACTACATAAAATTCACAATGGAATTGGAGCCGAAACAAAAACTGCCGTTCCTGGATGTACTTGTACAAAGAAATGACAATACTTCACGACAAGTGTATTCAGGAAACCTACCCACACGTGGAGGTACCTACACGGCAACTCCAATCACCACTAAAACGTGAAGTTAGGCGTGGAAAAATCCTTGTGCAATAGATTAAAAATAAGTATGCTCAAAACAAAAGTACCTGAACAAAGAAAAAGAAAAAATCGCTAGAACACTCAAAGAAAACGGCTACCCCGATCAAACACCTAACCTGAACAGGGTTACCGAAAAAGAAGAACCTAAATATACAGCGATAATACCATATATACAAGGTACCTCAGACAAAATACGAAGGACAGGCAGCAAATACAAGGTACACAATGCCTTAAAATCGACCAGAATGCTCAGGGGAATAGTAACAAAAACCTAACCACACAATGAAGATCAGAATTCCAATAGTGTATACAACCTACCATGCGTATGCGGCAGAGTATGCATAGGAGAGAGAAGTAAATCACTCAAAGTGAGAACGTTCTAATATATATATATTATATATATATATATATATATATATATATATATATATATATATATATATATATATATATATATTGGATTACTCAGTTGCTCAGTGATAAAGATGTCAGACTAGTAAGTGAAAGGTACCAAGTTCGAATCTGAGAGTAGTCAAGTGCTTGAGAAAAAAATATATAACATATGAATTGGACTCAAGTGCGAAAACAGTCCTTCTAAGGACTAAGTCTGATGACGGAAGCGCTCAAAAAGCAAAAACTGTAGGCCGATCAACTCAACTAATATGAAACCACAGTTATAAAACACTTATAATACGGCACTAAAATGTTGTTCCATTAGTTTGTGTGTTTTTGGATTGTAGCTTTGTCAAGTTTTGTATAAAATAAATTTTTTCAAAGAAGAAATGGTCGATATGATCTTCAACTACGGCGAAGCTCAAAGAAATGCTTTGCTGGCTACCCGTTTGTACTGTGAACGATACCCAGAGAGAATACAGTTCGCAGTTTTATTAAAAAAAACAAATTTCATCCTTATCATATCAAGCTTTAAATGAAATAGATTTTCAAAATTGTAAATCTTTCTGCCAATGGGTAACTACTAAAGTCAATGAAGAACCCAATTTGGTTAATAACAGTCTATTTACGGATGAGGCCACTTTTGACAATAATGGCAATATTAATACACATAACTATCATCACTATCCAGATACTAATCCTCACATCTTAAGAGGTGTAATCAATTTTTTTTATGGGAGTCTTACTGGAGAAAGATATTTACAGTTTTTGGAAACTGATTTACCTGAGCTTTTGGAAAATATCGAAGTAGATAATATTCGTACCATGTGGTTTCAACTGGTTGGCGCCCCTCCACACTATGCAATCAACGTTAGGCAATATCTCGATAGGAATCATCCGATGATATAGTTTACTATTTACGGTTTACGGTTTGCGATTGCGATGTGCGGTTTAGGATTTACGGTTTACGGTTTACGGTTTACGGTTTACGGTTTACGGTTTACGGTTTACGGTTTACGGTTTACGGTTTACGGTTTACGGTTTACGGTTTACGGTTTACGGTTTACGGTTTACGGTTTAAGGTTTACGGTTTACGGTTTAAGGCTTAGGGTTTACGGTTTACGGCTTACGGTTTACGGTTTACGGTTTACGATTTACGGTTTATGGTACGGTTTACGGTTGACGGTTTACGGTTTATGGTTTTCGGTTTACGGTTTACTGTTTGGTGTTTACGGTTTACGGTTTACGGCATACGTTTTACGGTTTGCGGTTTACGGTTCACAGTTCACGATTTACGATTCAGGGACATAATAAGCTGTAATGTAGTTGATACTAATTTGTCAGATCATTACGCACAAATTTTAGAAATACATGCAACGGTACCATCCAAAAAGTTTATGCTTATAGGCGTACATACTCCTCTGATAATATTAGCAAATTTCTTTCATCTATATCTGGTGAAAATTGGGTAGACGTTTACGTTGCAAAACTGTTAACCAAAAATATGATACATTTTTAGCATTTTTCTTATTACTTTGGTACATCTTTTCCCAAAAAGAATTGAAGTAAAAATGTTCATAATAATTGGGTCACAAATTACATCAAAATTGGGCGAAATACATAAAAATCTGTATCAAGTATTCAAAACGACAAACTCAACAAAAAATAAACAAAAATATAATCTTGAAAAGAAAATGTACAAACACTTCGTAAATCAGTATAAAATTTCCACTGAACGAAATTAAAATTCGTAACTCAAAAAACAAATCAAAGGCTGCTTGGAAATTAATTAAATCTTATACAGGTGAATCACGCAAGAACACTAAATTTGAACTTAATGTAAATAACGTGGTAATTACAGACCCTCAGGCAATAGTAAGTGCTTTTGCAAATAAATTTTCAGATACATATCAGACGACTAACAATACTGAGCATAATCAACACATCTGTAGTAACTCCAAAATTAATGATAATACAATGTACTTTTTCCCAACGACACCTAATGAAATAATGAGCATCATATCTCAACTGTCGAACACACAATCGACAGGTTTAGATGAAATACCCACAAAGGTAATAAAACTAGCAGGATGTTACATCGTTGAACCACTCACAGATATAATAAATAAATGTCTTTACTTGCAGAATATCCGAAAACGCTAAAAGGTAATTCAAAAACATTCCATTACATAAAAGGGTAGCAAATATGACATAAATAATTATAGGTTATTATCTATACCCTCCAATTTTTCGAAAGTTATTGAAAAGGTAATATATGATAGAATAATGCTATTTACCTGCAAAAATGCTATTATATCTAAATCGCATTTTGGTTTCATGCCTAAGTCATCTACTCAAAAAGCAATATTTCACTCCATATCCAATATCTTGGATCAAATTGAAAATCATAATTATGTCGTTGGTATTTATTTTGATTTGTCAAAAGCATTTGACATTCTGAATCACGAAGTGCTTATACAAAAGCTTGAACATTACGGTTTTAGAGGTAACAGTGCGAAACTGATAAAGTCCTATTTAGAGGACCGAACTTTAAGAGTCTGTGTAACAGATATTGACAACAACAGTATTAAAGCTTTTTATTCGCAACCATCAGTTGTAAACCAAGGAGTCCCACAAGGGTCAATACTGGGACCACTCCTTTTCTTGTTGTATTCTAACGATTTACGTGAAAGTCTTCAAATACAATCGATCTATCAATTTGCGGACGACACATCTTGCATTGTTTCAGCCTCTAATATGCAGGAATTATCACAATCAGCTTCAGGCGTTATATGTAACATGGTCAATTGGTGTGAAAATAACTTATTAAAGTTAAATGAAGAAAAACAGGGTAATTATGTTTGATAATAAGTTAGATCGATCATTGTATGTGCGATTGAAAAATAAATCCATACCTCAACAAGATGAAATAAGATTTCTAGGCATTACACTGGATAATCAGTTGAAGTGGTTTAACTACTGTATTCAGTTGCGAAAAAAATTAAGTTCAATTTGTTATTTAATAAGGCATTTGAAAACACAGGTATCTATTGATGTTATAAAGACGTTTTATTTCTGTAATGTCCAATCTACTCTGCTTTATGGTATTATGTTTTGGGGTTCAAGTTCTTATTTAAAAGATGTTTTGTCACACAAAACAAATTATTAGGTGCATTGTTGGTGTACAACCATGCACTTCAGCTAAAAATTATTTCTCACAACTTCAAATATTAACGGTTCCATCGTTATACATATACTCTTTAGTTATGTTTGTGAAAAGAACTCTAACCTTTTGATAAAAATTCTTCAAACTACAACGTTATGACTACACGCAATTGTGATAATTTGAGTATTCCATTACACAGAACGACTAGATATAAAAAAGGGCCACATTATTCTTGTGTAAAAGCCTTTAATTCACTACCAGGGGCTATTAAAGCTATAACAAATGCAAATAAATTTAAACATGCTGTCAAACAACATCTGATCTCTAAGTGTCTGTATAATGTAAATGATTTCTATAATTAGCCATCTTTTTTGTTTTTTGTTTTTGTTTTTTGTTTTTTTGTTTTTGTTTTTTGTTTTGTTTTTGTATCTTTGTATATTGACAATGTCGATGTTCACTTTGTTTGAATTATTATGACAATAAATATTAAAATAAAATTAAAATTAAATTAAATTAAATTAAATTCACGGATTACGGTTTACGATTTACGGTTTACGGTTTAAAGTTTACGGTTTACGGTTTACGGTTTACGGTCTGCGTTCTACAGTTTACGGTTTACGGTTTACGGTTTACGGTTTACGATTTACGGTTTACTGTTTACGATTCACGGTTTACGATTCACGGATTACAGTTTACGATTTACGGTTTACGGTTTACGGTTTGCGGTTTACGGTTTACGGTTTATGGTTTACGGTTTCCGGTTTACGGTTTACGTTTTACGGTTTACGGTTTACGGTTTACGGTTTACGGTTTATGGTACGGTTTACGGTTTACGGTTTACGGTTTGCGGTTTACGGTTTACGGTTTATGGTTTACGGTTTCCGGTTTACGGTTTACGTTTTACGGTTTACGGTTTACGGTCTACGCTTTACTGGTTACGGTTTACGGTTTACGTTTACGGTTTATGATTTATGGTCTACGACGGTGTACGGTTAACTGATTACGGTTTACAGTTTAATAGCAAAGGGACGCAATTAGTTTATGGGGGAGCTACATTTCACCGTAGTTGCAGCGCTTTGAGGACAATGCTTTTTAATTCTAGGAAGGACACTTTTTTTATTGGAACTGGTTACCGGATATTGTTCAACATTGCAGTGTTCAAACTGCACCGTCTGCACTACTTTATATTATCGTAAATTGTTGAAATCATTCCAGTACTTACAATTTGTTTTCTTTGTATGTTAAATGATTGTTATACGTCATTTCCGTAGCCGCTTTTAGCTTGGTAGTTATGCTACCTAAAGTTACCGGATTGAACTAATGTAACATAGTCAAAGTTCAAATATTTTAGTAAAATGCTACTTGTGTTAGGAGTTTTTAAGCTTAATTCCCACATATGCAGAGTTGGTTTTCTTAATTTAAATTGGTATAGCTATCTACTGGCTGGAATATTAATTTTACATAGCGCTATCGGTTATGTACAACTTTTATAAAATCTGCTGAGCCGGTGAACGAACTTTATGTATGAACATTAAACCGCAACCTTGTGTCATTGGTTTTTGCAGTCCTAATACTTGTTTTAGTGTGACTTCCTTTGTTTTTAATTTTAACAGTCATGCGGTCGAAATCTGATTAAAATATTTTGTTCGGCGTACTTGCACTACGGTTTTCTCTTCCTTAACGCTTTTGATTATTTTGTTCATTGACTGAGATGGTTTCTCTTCTCATAAATTTAAGTTATTCTACCTCTACTCATCCAAATGCTTCAAATCTGACCTTGCTATCTATCAGATTTACTCTTCGTATGTTACGCAGTGTTCTTCTCTCCCAGGTATGCTGAAAACAGTGTTTGTTTGCTGCTGCGTATCCAAATACACGTTAGAAGTTGATTCTCGAAATTGATTGTCAGATAACTTCGGCAGTGATCGAAAAAGTGCGTCACAATTAGAGGCGGTTTTTTGATTACACGAGGCATACGTCTACTTATGTACACGTTCATTCCTTACAACTTGTCGATAATTCAACTACTGGGCACCTTTTCCCTGAAAGGTGTTAGGCCACTACCCGAGACCGTATCGATGTGTTAGTAATTCATGAGCATTCTAACCGATACGAAGGATTTCACTGACCTCTACCAGTACAGATTCGTTACACCTTTATAACAATATTTTAAAATGTAATTTCTTCATGATATTCGTAAAAACGTGTTAGAGGGATTGTGAAGAACTGAACCTTACTTTGCCTTAAATAGAAAATGTCAGTTTCCGTAGCATTCCCAGGATATTCCACAGTGTATGATTCCCAAGGGTACATCCTAGCTTTGTTTTTGTTTTCTGGAATAATTTGTTAACTACCGTAACTTCCATAACGTTTTATACTGTAATACATGGAATGTTTTATCTTAAATTCCTCATATTGTTCTCGTTTCCTTAGACGTTATTAACACTCCTTCCTGTAATGAGTTGTCAGTCAAACTTCGTAAAATTGCTCTTACTTGACCGGACTATTAATGAATCTTGTGCAAAAAATTAGAAGTAGTACTAGTGCTAATTTCTCAATCGTAGTGATTTGTCATTTTTTCAGAAGGAAAAGGTACCTAAGGTCTTTCAGGTAAGACATCCGAATGAATGACTCATATAACTGTAAAACCCACTTTTTTATTCTAAATACAATAATCTTGACAAAAGCCCAATGTAGCAATATTAAAAATTCAGCAATAGTAGTTGAGTTATATAGGAATTTCTAGCACTTAAGCCGTTGTTAATCCTATATTTTATAAAAGATATCGTCCTTTTATATAAGTGTAGTGCTGACCTTAGTCAATCACACTATTTAATTTTTTTGACAAACATCTTTTAGATTATCACAAAAGCTCCTTCTTGATAGCTTTCATCCTACATTTTCTAAAATATTATGTACTTTGTACAAAAATCTTTGTCAAGGGAGTTGTGTAGTGTAACACCCGCCTAATATAAATGGATTGTTTCTATAATTTTGGAATAGAAAAAATATAGTTAGGAGCTAAGTATGCACGCACGCATATTTGTTTGCAGATGTTAGTCTTTAAAATTGAATGTGATGAACGGATTTTTGTGAAATTTTAAATATTATAAATAGACCACCATAGAATTTACATAAATAATGTGTAAATAAATAAAAAGATGATAAAACCGTAATAAATCCGTGTTTTTCAGAATACTTCATTCGAGCAACTGTTTGTATTTATTTAAATACCAAGTCGGCAACAAATTTAATGACTTGTTTTTAAAATTTAGTGGAATGTAATTAGTGGTATTTCATATGTGTCTTAAGTAAACAATAATCGTAAAGCATATCTTAATTTAAACCTATTTGTTTCTGTTTACTTTCTGATAATAATCGGGTTTAAATAATCTAGTTTGTAATGTATAAAATTTTCCGTTTGTTTTGTTCAAACAGAGCGATAAGTATTATATATTTTAATAAAGTAAAATGTTCTGAGAAATTATAGGGCGACGTATAGCGTATATAATTAAAGTTGTGGGGCATGTTTGGCTCAAAATGATTACTAACACCGTAAAACCATAAATCTAAGCTAACTCATAGCGTCACCTATTTCTAAATCATAATTTTCTAAGGTTCGGGTATATTAATTAATCAATTAATTAATTAGAAACAGTATGATTTAAACCGGTAAACCCGACTGTATGAAAATATATACATATTTGATTAAGGACCGAATTTTGTCCCATAACCTGGTTTGGAATTATATTAAATAGTCCTTAAGTAAACACAGAGTTCAATCAATTCTTATGTTAAGTTGAATTGGTTCAATTGGTTCAGCGACAGCGTAAGGTAATGTACTTAGGAGGACCACCCTAACTTGTCCTATGCTTCTTCTTCGATGTGTGCCATCCACGCGATCTAACCGTTGAGTTAAGTAACGTTTTTTTGGCTATAAAAAATATTCTTTCTGGTGTTTAACAAGAGAAACCAAGAACCTGCAAGTAATAATAATTTTTGTCATAGTGTTTGGCTGTTAATATTGAAGCCACTGATGTGTATGCCGCCAATTTAAATATCTCGATACTAAATTCTAATACGAACTAAAGTTAGATCATACATAATATGAACTGCAGAGGTCCGTTCACAGACCCATACAGGATTCCACTTTAACTCTAACGGACTGAATAGACTTTATTCTCTGAACATTTTGTGAATCTTGGTCTATACCATGTTTGTTGTTTAACAATAAATATAATAGTTTTAATAATTTTTTAATAAATATTATGAAAAGGTTGGCGTGTATTGCATTTTACAGAATAATTTTCATTCTTGCCTTCCCCTCCTCCTTGCCACGGCGAGGCATTCACAAAAAGTATGAAAGTCGTATCACAAAGAGGAAGGGAGATACCACTTAAGTCACATGTGATTTCCTACGCCTAGATCCAACACTGGAAATGTTTGACACTGTTACAATTCCACCTACTGAAAAAATTTGCAGTAGTAAAAAATGAAAAAGAATACAGATTTGCTCAATGGTAACCTATGTTCGTTTAAATTTGTTACCAAGGTATACAGTTATAATTTCAGTTAATTTGTTTTGCTATAATCACTACCCATTCAAATAATCTACTGTAGCTACCTTTGTTCATTACTGAGTGGTTTATTTTCGTGGCTTTGAGCTGCCCAACTGAAAAAATGGTTCCAGGCATCAACATTTAAATGTAAGAATTATGTTGTAAGAATTGCATTTGCCCACTTTGAGATCTAAGGTGTAATTAAGTACAAGGTTTAAATTTTCAGCCATATTAGCGATGTTCGTTTTATATGCCTTAGATAAAATTAACCAGGCAATTACCAATAGTGCGTATTCAGTCCATAGCTCCTTAGCCATTAAACTTAGAAGATTATATACGAAAGTTGTTTATTTTTGTAAGCTGCATAATCTAAAAATAGTTTGGTTTCTACAGGGTGTAATATAAAAGCGGTACAATATAGAACTTTTGATTTTTAAATAGCACACCCTATATATTATTTTATTTTTCGATTCTCCTTATAATTTTACATCTTTTTTATAAGAATTACTTACTAAGCTAAAGCTTACAGTTTTTGAGATGTTTGCAAAGTTAACTAAAAACTGTCATTTTTATGTAGTAATTCAAGTAGGCGTATCTCAGTTATTTTTAAAGATAAAAAAAAATCTTTGGTATAGAATTTATTCATACATGAGCTTACTTTAATCTATTGTCAAAATTGGATTTCAGTATACACGGTGATCAACAATATCCAGAGCGTGTTGGGGAGCACTAACCCAGAGGTGAGAATTATATTCCAGATGAGGCCGAATTTGGGCCTTATACAGTAGAAGGAGTTGTCTAGAGGTAAAGTACTGCTTAGATCTGTACAAAAAGCCTATTTTACGAGCAGCTGTTTTGGTAGCTGACAGAAGATGATCAACCCATGAGCGATTTGAAGATACAGTCATACCCAACAGAGTAATAGTCTGAAAGCTTAAGAACTGATCTATTCATACTGAGTTTTGTTAGCATTAAATTTAACTGGATTATTGCTTCCCCATTCGAGAATACGTTGAATGTCGTTGTTGATTGAACTTGCCATTTCAGCTTTAATTTCTTGATTTGACGTAGAAGGTGGATTATATCACTATGAGTAGACTGAGATGAACTACAGTGAACAGTGATATCGTCAGCAAAGCAAAGGATGGGGTTAGTTGTTGAAGAAATTAAGTCATTTATGTACAGCAGAAAAAGTGTAGGCGCTATAACGGATCCCTGTGGTACGCCCGCGTTAATGCTAACCTCTTTTGAAAAAAAGCCATCAACTACGACACGTATTCGTCTTTTATCAAGGAAACTAGAAACCCAGTTGATGAGCGTATCATTTAACCCAAACGAGATGAGTTTGGCAAGTAAACACTTATGCCAAACTTGGTCAAATGCCTTTGAGATATCTAAAGCGACTACAACTGTTTCACCGGACTGCTCTACTGTATTGTTCCAAATTTGGGTCACATATGAAAGAAGATCACCTGTTGAACGACTTTGTCTAAACCCATATTGGCGGTCACCAAGGAGTTTGTTAGTTTCAAGGAACGAGGGCAGTTGCTGAATGATGGCTTTTTCCATGATTTTAGACAAAATGGAAGTGATGGTAATTGGTCGGTATTTTGAGGGATCGGTCTTATCGCCTTTTTTGGGAATAGGTTGAACATTTGCTAACTTCCACGATGAAGGGAATTCCCCAGAAGACATAGAGATCGTATAGAGCTTAGATAGGACTGGTACTAGTTCGGGGGAACATTTCTTTAAGACAATAGCTGGGATACCGTCTGGGCCAGCCGCCTTATTGAGATCAAGCCTACTGACGATCAATTCCAAGAGCTTGTACCGAAAAGGAATTGGTTTTATAGCGTATGAAGAAGAGTTGACTAGGGGCACATTTTTTCCCGAATCATTGAGACACGAGTTTAATGCAAACAAATCCACAAAGACATTGGCTTTGTCTACAGAATCAGCAACTACCGATGCGTCAATAGATGTCAGGGGGGGAATGAAGATGTTCCAAAAGTTTTTACTAATGGCTTTAGCTAAAGACCAAAATTTACGACTGCCTAAAGGAGATGTAGCTTGTTCATTGAATTTTCGTTGTTCGAACAACTTTTTAGTTCTAATGATGACACTTTTGCAGATATTTCTAGCACCAACGTATTCTACATGACTGTCGACCGATTTATTAGATTTCCATTTAATGTAATATTTATTTTTTAGTGATATTGCATCAGCACAAGTCGTACTGAACCAGGGTTGGGAACGTGAATGCCCTATACGGTACTGTTTTTTGGGAATGTATAAGTCCATTCCCATGAGGATAACTTCAGATACTGAAAGAGCGATGTTCGAAGAAGAGGACGACTTAAAACAGTATTCACGCCATGGAAAGTTTGCAAAGAAATCCCGTAAATTACTCCACCGAGCTGACTTAGAGCACCACAAGGTTCTATGGGTTTTGCGAACAACAGTGGAATTAGGTACAGTAGAAATGATTTTTATTAGACAATGGTCGGAAAGACCTAAAGGCGAAAGAACGGAAGTTTTCTAAACAAGAGGGTTTGATGTAAGAAAGAGATCTAGAAGATGTGGGGTATGGTTAGGGTTATCAGGGATTCTTGTGGGTTCAGAAATCATTTGTGAGATCACATGAAATAGCAAATGTTTCTGCACTATGACTAGCAGGATTTGTAGTAGATGAAAACTGAAGCCAATTAGAGCTATGAACATTAAAATCGCCTACAATTGAGATATCGCAAGATGGAAACTGAGACAGGAGATAATCAACTTTCATACTAAGGTTATCGAAGAAGTCTTGAAAGTTACTATCATTAGGAGACCTGTAAATGCAACAGTAGAATTTCACAAAATTAGGACCAGAATGTTTAAACCAAATCACGTCAAAATTTTGATTTTCTAAGGAAGAAACCCTTTTGCAAGCAATTCTGTCCTTGATGTAGGCCTCCTTTATATCGAAAGTTAGAGTGAAGGTGGTATTGAGGAAATTGCAAGTCGGGTGACTCGGAGCTTTCAGAGGAGACTTGTGTTTCAGATAGAAACAAAATATCATGTTGTAATTGTTCAAGATGTTGGTGAATAGCATTAAGATTAGACCTGACACCGCGGATGTTGCAGTAGTGAATCAGAAAGTTGATACTTTCGATGACCGAGGTCGCTTGGGCCCTGCCCTCCCGGACATCCGAATGGGGCAGGATTTTACGTCCGGAATTTATTACCCTAGAAACTACAACCATCTTATTTTTTAATTTTGGACTTTTAATCCGATAGGAAGACAGTCAGGGCGAGAAGGAAGAATAAGGAGCTCAGAAAATCGGAGACCCAATATTAAGGAGCCCATGGTAAGAGTGGTGGTACCTCCCCGGCTGGCATGGAGTATACATGCCTACCACCTTACAATACATACAATCTATGGTTATTTTGTGTCTGTATGTCAAGGTTCTTTACCAGATTAACGATTTCAGAAAGTGGACTTGACGAAAAGAAATTATGCAGTTTTGAGGATCGTTACGTATACAGAGGGTTACAGTTAGTCATTCATCAGTAAGATAGCTTGGCAGCTGGCTTACCTTTATATGCAATATTCGGCGCCCCACACAAATTTATTGCGTTACAGACTGCCTAGAATCACATATTTAGCACGCAGTACAAGTAAAATAACTCATTATCATGACTTTCAACACTTGTGCAGAATCCAGTTCAATGATTACTTTTATCTAAATGTTTTTTAATTAAATACGTTTACGTTATGTCTTTTCAATAATAGGGATAGTGTTTTACGGTTATTCAATCTTTGTCTATCAGACCTCTGGTAGACCTTTCTAATTTTAATATCTTGATATTAATTTGCTGTTTTCGGAATATTTTATTTTAGGTATTTTTATGTAAGCAATGTGGGAATGTATGTAACTGATATTTGGCTAATGGTGGAAAAACACATGTTGGGGTTTAACTAGCAGGTGTATGCTAAAAACTGCGTAACGAATAATTGTAAATTCTTATGCGCACATACTTCATGTGAAAATGTCACTAGTTTAATAATTAATTACGTCGGTACCAACTGCAATCAAAGACGTCTTTGTTTGGCACTAGAAGGTCTGATATGAAATGTAGGGTTTGCTACAGACGAATGCATATTTTTAAGATTAAGATTTCGTTCTGTTAGAAATGCGAAAAGTGTTTCCGCGAATTAATTTCTTGTTTTTTTTTTATTATTACATGCAATAACGGGGGTTGATTTTCGGGAGTAAATATAGTTCCCTTAAAATCGGAGAAAAAGGGAGTTGCTGTTGAAATTTTGATCGATCCGAATTGCTTTTATTGTTTTAATTAGAAACTCCCGTTGTAAACCGTTCGGTCTATAAAGAATTTGTCGTGTACCTTTTAGCAAAACTGAAACGATGATTCGTGCTTTTGTTTTAGTGTATGTTTTTCCAAAAGTTAATCTATAATTAATCGCCGCGGCGCCTACTTTTTAACCGCTTATCTTAACTCGTCGTGTTGGTGGTAAAATGTTTAACTAAAGAATATATTCAAGTGTAAGTAGGTATTTTTATATAAACGGAAGTTCGCTGCAAATAACTTTACAAGCCTATGTAACATATTAAAAATCACACATGGCCTTGAAAAGGTATCTCATTCGCACGCGGGCTCATTAAGCTGAAATCTGCAAAAATAAAAGACAGTAAAAGGCTTCCTCACCCTTGTTTTTGGGTGAATTAGCATTGTTGTTTGTTTATATTTATATTTGTGCAGATGTGGGCCTGGAGAACGGGTACAGGACAGACCTTGGTTACAATTGTAGTAGGCAATTGCCGAGTGTTTATATACTCCCTGGTCCAGATGACCATTAAACACCTCAAATTTTATTTTTATTGTTTTTATTGTTGTATAGATGAATGTGTAACCTGAGAAAGGGGTGCTATATTTGTCTAACGCACTCAAACTTATATATTGGTCACGATGATCTATTTACAAATTAGGCTTGTAAGGCTTTGTTTTAATGCATTTTTTGTGTCTGTTTGTTTAATTAGAATTGTTTGCCTGGTAACGGATTTCTCTTTATATGGAATTTTTTGTAATCTTACGTATATATTTCGTGCTTTACTAGTCATTAAACAATTGTGTACGTGTAAATTCCTTGTCTATTTCCTTTTGTCCTTGCGTTTACCTTATTATCAACTTGGCAATTTTACTGTTGTTGTATTTTATATGTACCGTAGTTTGCCTTATTGTTTTATTTGCTTATTTACTTAAAGACCGTCATGATTAGTTTTAGAGGGCCACATGTTTGGTATTACGAGTGCCTGGGGATGCTACAACCTTCTTGACAAATTTTTTAATGAACTGTACCACACAATATCTCCTCAATATAAATGCTGTCGACGACACGGACAATTTTTCTGCCATAAAGTTCACGTGTCGCCTGCATGATTTTCTGCCAATACCTTTACTTTTAAAACACTTACACCGATTTCACGTTACGAAACATTGGTATAATTTATCAAAATTTGGATAGATTACATAAATCAGTAACTGATTTGCTTTTCAGTATTGAATGCAGAATGTAGTATCAGGCAAACCATTTGTAATGATGAAATGGAACAACACCTATTTTCTGCTCGTAAGTCATTCGTGTCTGAGACAACAATGTGTTTACAATTTGTGACATTATTAGTGCGGGTCTAATAACTTCTTTAATTTATTTATGTTCTTGCAATGTACCTATGGTTTCTAACGTACCCTTAAATTTCTATTCATCTTTGATCTTCAACAAATATTTTGAAATTGTTCCTTTCCGTGATGTTTTAAACATTTTTTTACATAATAACAACTATTACTCACTGCTTTTTTTAAAAATATTGAAAAAAAAATGTGGAAAGTATTTATGATCCGCCCATCGCACGCCACTATGTATGAACATAAGACAGATTGTTGGTATTGAAATTGACTAATAAAAAATTAATTAATTTGTATCAATTAAATCCGAGTTTTATCCTCAATGTAGTTTTGTGAAACCATTGACCTAAAACATTTAAAACAATTTTTTCGCACCCGTCTCCTCAGCAGGCTGGGGAGGGTCTAATTAAGGACGTTATAAGAAACTTCTTTTTGCATCACTAAAAAGCCCACACAAGCTGATCTATTCAACTTTTCCAAACTTAGAACTTACCAACCTCTATAGCTTCTTTCCAACATCATCCTCCATGATTTCCTACACAGAACTTTTCTGTGTCTTTGGCAAGCATTACAAATGCAAATCTTCTAACGCATGAAAACCAATTAGTTATGATGCTTACACGGAACGTAGAAATAGAGCAACGATGCTCTGAAATTACTAAATTTTTTGTCCGTAGAAAAAGACTTAGAGTTGATAAAATTGACAATCCATTAAACATTTTCAAGTACACATTGATCACATCCTACAATTTTTAGCCAACGAACCCAATGTTGTGACCTTATGTGCTTGGACCTCCTCATCTAAGACATAGTTCATAAATTTGTGCCGAATGCCAATTTAATATCCAGCGCGATGTAAATCCTGGATTATGGACCCTTGAAAAATAAATTTTACAATAAAACTTGTAGAGAATAAAAATACTGATTTAGGACAGCTTAACTGTGAGGTGCGCCTCCCCAGGCAGCTGACATAGCTCTACAGGGGACGTTAAATGTTTAATAATACTCTATGTCTAATGTCACAATTAGTCGTAAAAAAGGTGTCCTTGGTGAGAACATAGATACGTAACTAATTCAGTAGCTTAAATGGAGGAGATTTACGATCCAGTTGGCATTTACATTAAAAAATCTGACACTTACCATAAAAACAACAAATAACGAAGTTATATCCGGGAAAATAATCTTTAGGCGCCACCAAAATTTGAAATTTCTCTAAAGTGGTCCTAGGCAGGTTTGTAATTTAATTCTACCTGACTGTGGAAGGTAGAATTGTGTGTAGCCTACTCGATTTAGTAATTCATAACTCACTCTCAATACGTACAACGCTTTTTCCCTTAAATGATAAAAAAATAGTCTTAATCCAAAACAACGCACACATACATACACGTCAATTCAATTTTGAAAATCTTGAAATCAGTTAATATTAAAAACAAGATCTCTTAAAGTTTAAAAAAATTTTGAAGTATGTAAGTTAGCAGAAAATAATAGATTGGACCTTTTATGCTCATAGAACCAAGGCAGCAAGGCTTCGTCTGTATACTTTCGAATTGACCCTCGCATAAATATAATTTATAATTCTCATCAATATTATGAAATAAATATTTCTCACAGTTTGGATTAATTAATCAAATTTATTAATTTTTAACCACGAAATCACTCCTATCCTAATATTAAAACAGTCGTAACGATCTGTGTGTACTTTATAAATTATATTTCTCCTCCAACGCTGGTTGCAATTTTTATCATTACAATACATTAATAAACGGTTGCAAGTATGAATGGCCTTGATTCTAATCGTTATTTTCTTATTTTTATCTACGTCACACAAAAATAACTAAATAATGACGAAAGTTACGATAAACTGTCACTGAAACTAAGGTCAATATTGTTTGTCTGATTAAATTAACGAAACAACAAATAAATGTGTTAATCGGCTTGACCAGGATAAATCCAAATCTCATACTAATCGACGCTCCAAAAATAACAAAAATTTACTATACTAAGTTCTCGTGAGCCTTTGTGTAACTTTACACAAAAGAATGTAAAGACATATATTAAAGCGCTATTTTATGTTTAGTTCTTAGATTGACTTTTTACTTTAATGAAGTTCTACGCTGAAATTGTTAGGGAAGGTCCATTTCAAATCAGATTAATCAAATAAATTGAATATCTAATTTTATTTGGAACTAATTTACAACAGTAATTATATATCTACAGTCGCTCTCGCAAAGGAAAGCTAGCGATAAGGATGGATTGTTCTTTAGCATAATTAAAAATCCGTTACCAAGGTGATATCTTTGTAGGACCTTCAATCCTTCACCACACGGTATACACAAACAAAAGAAATGACTCTTTCATATAACTCTTTCCATTCTTTTCTAATTGAGCGTCTTGGTTAATGACACTGAATTCTTTTAATTAAGTTATACATACATACGTACACGAGCGGCCGTTCAACGTCAACTGCTAGGCCCCACTTTTTACAGGTACCACAGTAAACGGTTGTCCTTTCACGTCTTCAACACGCTCTTATAAGAAAGTCTTAACTTTTGATTTACGCTAAACATTTTTATTTAGTTACAAAGGCTCACCGTGAAAGACTCATTTTCGATCGCGTAGATTTTATACACATGGTCTTAATATAACGGTAATTGTTTACTTCAAGTCTGCGTAAATACTTTGATTACATTTTTGGAAAAGTTACAGTTTCCAATTTCTAACAAAATCACTTGTAAACGTTAATAATATTTCATTTCCAAAAGTAGGTTCTGGTAGCGGACAAATATGGTTATTACTACGCCATTGAGTTTTACAACCTAAATTAGCACATATCGTTCCATTGTCTTTAGGAAATAAACTCACGCGTGCGACCGTTCTGATTAAGAGCTTACTAACAAAAGATTTCTCTTGCTTGCCACTTTTCGTATTTTATAAATTCTCACTTCCACCTTGCCAAAAACACTCAAAAGGTTTAAATGTCACATGCCTTTACAGGCAACCAAATTGGAAAAGGGAACCAACACAAGCGCAAAAGCATTTTTTCGTCACCATATTTAAATTTTCTCAAGAAAAGTGTGATAACTCTACGAAATGACCAGATCCGATCTTCATACTGGTTCAGTACAATATTCAGAAACGAACTCAAATTTCTATGGATGTCTTGCATATGCGCGTATTCCTAGTTTTAGTATCGGATAAATTGGTACTTGTAGTAATGGATAATTGTGAAGTTAAAATAGCTAGCGTAGATAATGGAATAAAAAATTAATATTCTAGCTCTTAGCTTTTTGGAAATGGATGTTTTCTAGCATCTTATTCATGTTATGTTTAAATTTGTCGTATAGTATAAAGTATAATTTTTCTTATAAGTTTCTGAAGTAGCCGAAAAATATAGAAGTAAGGTTAAATCACTCCTAGAAATTAAACGCGGCTGTGGTAATGGATAGGGAGACTTACAACAAGTAGGATCCAACAATTACTCGAAATGGTCAAATACAGTAAAAACAGCAGACTTCCCCGATTTCACCCATAGTGAACAATACATACATAGAAGACCAAGCGATATTCGAATTCACATAGAAACCAGGGATATGGCTTAAATACGTGAACGATAGTTTAGCAGCATGACGAGCGTAATTTGGATGAATGGCTAGATCATCTAAATAGCGGCGCACCCTCCATAACATTCACAATGGAATGGGAGTCGGAACAAAGCTACCATTCCTGGATGCACATGTACACAAGAATGGCAAGACTTACACAGAAGGAGCCCCACGCACACGGGAGGTACCTATACTACTACTCCAATCACTACAAACAGTGTAGAATTAAGCGTACACGATGCTTGTAAGATAGAGCTGAAGCAATAAGCTCCACAGAGAGGAGCTGAGGAAAGAAAAAAGAAAATACCGCTGACACGTAAAGGAATCATTTACTCAAATCTAAAACCTAAAATAACCAGAATAAGAGTAACCGAAACAGAAAAACCGAAATAACTTAACTTAACTTAACCTTCACCCCATACCCTTTCGGAGTAGGCAAAACAATCCCTGCCTCTTATTTATTCTTCATTCACAATCTTTCTCCATGTTTTCCTATCTCCGCAT